>OX419596.1:9482956-9859846 GCA_948473455.1 Teleiodes luculella
TACCTAGGTAGGTATGTATAAACGACACTTTTGTTGGTCAAGTTTTGTTCAATTTTCAATTTGTTTGATTCAATTGTAGAGCAGAGTAGCTCCGGGTAAGACCATTAAGATTATTACATCGGTTTATTGATAACCCACATTCATATCTGATAGCTATGAGCCTACCGATCACTACGCACTGGTAAGTAAATAAAAAAATATTATTATTATTACACTATAATAATAATAAAGGTAAGCATTTAATTATTAAACGTATATAATTGAAAGTAAATAAGTAAGTACCTACTTAATTTTATTACTAAACTTATGCGATTGTAACTTCAACATCGTTTAAGTACTTGTAGTTTGCGGGTTCGATTCCCGGTGGTGGGATAGTTACAATAATTAATTATTATCCACATTTTGAAACTTTTCCCGGTTAGTTAAAGATACTGCTGATTGAAGCGCTTCCGAAAAGTAGGAGTGAGAAAAATTGTTCCGAGCTGAAAGCACATAGGTAATTTAACTTTAAGTATAAGGGATTACACGAAATGTTATATTCTTCTGTCCTTTTGTTCGAGAAGCTGGCCAATGACGTTGAAGACGAAATGGACAGACATTGTTCACGTCACGGAAGAAAATAATAGTACTATCACGTTTAAATGTCAGAACTTTGACTACATTTTTCTGTGAAAATAAGTAACTGTAAAAGACCCCCCACACTAGCGTCTTTCGAGCGTTGTCGTCGAGCGTCGCGCATACAATCATAGGCAGCAAGGCGAGTGAAACAAAAGACGGACACAGATGATTGTATGCGCGACGCACGACAACGACGCTAGAAAGACGCTAGTGTAGGCGGTCTCTAACTTTCGGTGCATGGGATGTGTTCCGGCCATATATTAGTTCCGGCTTAAATTATGAAGATTATGACGACTATTTTTTTCAAACTTCAGTAGATACCACACCCAGAATACCAGTACCGAAAGATCACTAGAGTTCAAAGATTATTATCAGATAAGGTGAATGGAGATAATGGATACGATAAATTTAATTCCGTTTGTATAACTACCCACACGCAAGTGCACTTTAATTGTAGTTAGTTAGTTACTCTATCGGGAGCTAGACATGAAATTATTAGCTAGAGCTAAGCTGCTATCATCTAATAAAATAACTACTTAGTATTTCTAAATAATCTTACTTTTTCATAGCTGAACTTTAGTGAAACAGTAAATGCAGTCATATTAGTCAATTTCCTGAATGCCATTCAATTTGTTTTAGAAAGTAAGTATTTATGGCCTATATTAATGCCCGACCAGATAATAATGTTTATTCTGAATCTAAATTTCTTCGTAAGCCTATATCGACTGTATTGAACTGAAATATAGAACTGGGAACTGGGATATTTACCGTGATATTGAAGAAAAAGAACAAAGAACATTGAAAACAATTCGCTATAGATGTAAGCCAACTTAGCTGAATAAGGTATCTTATTGAAGACTTTATGACTTCATTCTAAACTATAATTTTGTATTATGTTATAAATAATAAGTAGGGGCTTTACCTACTCTGTTAGTTATCTGGTAGCAAGTACGATACTAAGACTTACCGCTATATACTCTAAAATACACCTAATATCCTGCAATATAACTTTCTATCATAAATATTATACATAATAGCAATGTTTACGCAATATTATGAAATTGGTCTATCTGTAACAGTTAAGTCACAGGTCGTATTTGTTGATGTTTCATTAATAATATTTCAGTCTGAAGATTATCGTTGAAGGGAAATTCAAATAAATATTACGCAACCTATTAATTTAAATCGTATCTTACGTTATGAGTACGAGTATGTTCGTTCATGCTCTAACTACCTATTACTATTTACTTAAATGTCCCTCAACCAACAAAATAAAAGGCCAATTAAATAAGAGGCAGATTCAATTTAAGAAAAACCTACAAAAATCCACTGCAGGAGAACTTGTACCTAATGCCCATAAATATAATTTCGCGATTATATAAGTATACCTAAGTTGAAATAGTACCTACTATTACCTACCTAGGTAATTATTTGATTTCAGCTTTGCTGTAGGTCTTGAATTCTTGATAACAAATATTTTAACAGATAGTATGTAGGTATGTATATGCTATACAGTATAGCAAACTATGAAATGTCATCCAAAAAGAGACCGGCAACACAGCACAAACCACCTGTATTGACTTGTTAAAGAATTTTTATTTAAACTTGTCGTTGCTATGAGGGTCCTATGGAATTCTATATCACTAACGAAAAATTCTATATAACTGCCGTCTATAGGGGAGAACAGATAAACAATATGACAAACGAAAGCATTTTTGCTAAAGCTGAAACGGAGAAGCTACAGACAATGCAATAGGCTATTTGACAATGCGAAAAATAAAGTGTTAATTACTGTAATCAGTATGTAATGTAAGTTTAAAAATGGATATTTACTATGGGAAGTTGAAAATAATAATTAATTTATGTAAAAATCCGTAAATAAAAATGTATTTTTTTTGGCGTTTGTCACGTGACTCAAAACGCTCCTGATCGGTCGGGTATAGGACATATGTCACTAGCCAGTAAACATCGTTTTCTACTTAAGCAACTATACAGTAGTACTGGCTAATGACGTCACCGATGCCATTGCGACGCCATATTGTCAAAGTAGCGTTTTGGCGCGCTACTTAAATATTGAATATTTATTTTGATATTATACAGGAAATATGTACCAGAATTAAAAAATACAACTATTACTGGGATCCACAAACTCTACTGAATAATAAAAAATATATTTTAAAAACCAGTCAAATAGCCTATTGAAGTGGCTAAGTTCTTACTGTGTCTTAGCTTCCATCAGGTCCTGCTGAGAACAAGTTACAGCACGTAGGCTTGTGTCAGTCACGTGGTCTAATTGCAACACCTTGTTTTCTTGGACCATGGGTTACAGTTACAGCCAACAGGGCAAGCAGAATAGGACATCAAGCAGGCCATGGATTGTACTGCTCCGCACCACAGAATATATAGCACATACAGTCCAGGTTCATGACATGATCCCGACTAAATTAAGCTGAATTTGACAGCTGCGCTACTTATTTTAAATATCATTCTTTCATAAATTCATTAATTTCCCATCCTTTTCGATTCCCATATAAATGAAAGAGACCAACGACTTAAATTTAGATATTTTAGCGGCCAGGCCAGAATTGAGCCCATTGTAAGTAAATGTGGCAAGCGGACATATAGTTGCTAATATTTTTTTTATTGTGTAGCAGATATGTAGGTAAATATTGGATATTCTTGTAAAGGTATGCGCTAGCTACAAATGAGCACAAAACTGGGATATTTGTTCAAGTGGTGAACTGTTTAATCATAGCAACCAACTGTGGTAAATATCTATTGTGCCTATGTTGATTGTGAGAGTAATGTTAGAATTACGAACGAAGGCATAATAAAAGCTCTTCAAAATATTTTCTTTCACGCACGCTTTTTCATGGTAGGGCCAGTGCTTTAATTAAGTTCGTAGCCCTGAAATTATATGACTCCATTGCAATATTATTTATTTTACTATCTAATATAATCTATTCGAGCTTACAAAAATTATTTTCATCTGTATTATACCTAGTCATAGTAAATTTCTCATGAATTTCATAACCGTCGAACTTGTCTCTAAACACATGAACCTACTTACTATATCAATGAAACATTATGGCTGACTGACCAAACGATAAAGTTGATTGAAACAATTTTCTTTTGATTGACCTACCATTGGATCGATAGAAACGTACCTACCTACTTGTATAATATGATCAAGACATGCTAAGAATGGGTAAAGTAAGTTTTACTTTCCGCGCTATGTAAAAAGTACCTACCTAAGTATAGTTCGCGTCATGTAAAAAGAGCAGCGTTGGTAGAGGCTCCGTACTCCATAAGGCACGTAGAGGTGATGTGATGAAAAATCTGAAAATTTTCTCATAAGGGTTTTTACTAATGGAAGGTGGAGGTACAGGATTGACAGTAAAATTATTAATTTATTTTTATTTTACTTTATTTGGAAAACTTACAGTTACATAAATAAAACTTCGATTTGGAACAGTGGATGAGAATTAAAGCCATTTACAAGAATTTAAAAAATATTACTTTTGTTGCGCGAATGGATGGAATGGAATGGATATTTGGAAACGAATCTTATCTTCATCCAGACCTGCCACATCATGTATGTAGCAGGACTTCGTCTAAAAGATTTGTCAAGAATTGATATACCTATGCAGCAGTTCAATAGAAATAGTATAGGTATAATTAGGCATATTATTATGTCTGCCGTCTAGTTTTTCTACAGCACAACCATTTTTTGGTATAATTTTTTACTAATTTCCGCACGTGATGCTATTGTAGGTATTGCACACTCGAGAGGGACATTCTCACTATTATGATTTAAAATGGGACACGAATATATTATTAACATATCCTATATTATTATGTCTAATGTTATATGAAATGAAATGTCTAGATGGATGCTACAAGCAGTGGTCTGCATTCTGGCAAGTTCTGAGCCCTAGGCTAGTACTATTTTCTTCTGAGCCTAGGCCACAAAATCAGTCTCATTTGATATGTCATCGACACGCAAAGACGAATGGATTTTTCGTGGCGCGAACTATACTGTACGTTTTATTGTCGCTGTACGTTCTGTTATTCTATTGTATTGAGGTGATTGTGGTGCGTTCGATAAACTGTGTTTATAGCCGAGCGATACCACGGCCGTTGACCTGCTGCGTTCAGAAACAGATTGCGATACGTGCATGCGTGCTCATTAGCAGATCGCTTTCAGAGATAAGTCGGACTAGAATATGGCTAGCTGAACAAGGAATTAAGATTAACATCGGTACATGCCTAGGCGACGATAAAAATTGCGTAAGAGTTTTGTGTTTGTTTAGCGAGTACCAATTGCAGCGCGAATGTCTCACACAAGATTTGGTGAAGTCATTGGTTAGATTAAAGGAAAATGCTGTTGTTTGTTGATTTTTTTCTGTTTCGAGTTGCGCCTGGTCTCTCAGTTTACTTTATCCCTATACCTACCTTCCATCATCCCAAGTTTATACAGCTCATGTCCTAGTCCTATCCATCTCCTCCACGATGCATAGATTATTATTTTTTTAAACTGACCTACGCTTGTGTCTTAAAAAAATCAACATATCAAGTTTCACCGGACTAAACTTGCCGGGGAGCGGAAGGCTCTACTCCAGTAGGCCTACTATGTAAGTAGCGACAGGTCGAATCACTGTCGAATTTTGACGTTTGGTACATGATGATCATGAAACACTCCTTCGTTCTTGGGCCACTTATCCCCAGGTTAATTTGGATTCTATAAGTATAATTAGGTACCTATCTATTGTTTTTATAAATGCAGGCAGGAGCTCAGTAGAACCCTAACATAATAATAAATAAGTTCCTAAATACCTAAATCTCACAATCTGACAACGTGCTATAAGGAAAACTCACAAAAAATGTTCTAAGATCATTCAACTCATGCGCTGAAATGATTGTAGGTAGATAGATCCATTATATTTGTAGATAATTTTGATACGCTATCAATATTATGTACCTACTTAACCACAGATTATTTTTAATGTGTCGGTCATAAAATATTAATAAGTATTTACCTACTAGAGTTTTAGATATTTATCTTTGAAATAAATTGGGTGTGTAATTTATTTGCCCTTTACTAATCCTTACAGTATCAGTCATCGGACTCATCGGCAGCACCACTCGTGTAGGTCTGGTATCTACACCAATTAGAATAAACACGAAATTAAAAAAATAGATAACCCCCGCCCCGACACAAAACCGTTATTTGATCCTTTCAACAACTAGAAAAGAGCTGATAATCTTCAAACGACTGAAGATATTTTCTTGGATCATAGCTACTCGTAAGAACACTCTCGATCGTGACACCTTGCGAACTAAAAAAAACTAGATTAAAATCGGCACATCCGTTTAGGAGCTACGATGTCACAGACAGACACACACGGCAAACTTATAACACCCCACTTTTTCGTCGGAGGTTAAAAAAGGCGGCAGATAAAACGTTTAATAAATGTTGTTTGGTATTCTACGAAATAAAGATTATTCGTAAACAATGTTAAACTTTTTCAGGTTTAGTTAGGCTTTCCGTTTCATCTGTGAATCTTTCCCTATTCGTTTTCATAATTAAATAGGGTACCTATACTATGACGCTGACATGCATGAGTCTACGACTGATAGGGCGGTTCAGTCACCTCTTATCATAAGGCACGTCTGCCCCGCGCGCCTATTTTCTATTAAGGCTCCGATAAAACAAAAATTTTGCTGAAATCGAAGATTTTTTATGTCTCTTTGCCTAAGTATGTTATTTGTTCTTTTTATTGTAACTTGCTTCAACTAGGGACTACTATTTGGTATTCTGTGCTTCAACTCACGCCCAACTCGCACTGCCATTTACTTCGGCCCTGCGATTCCTTTCAGACACACTATGCATGCCTATGATATTATGGTCTAAGCCTGAAATAAATTATTTTATCTTTATTTTACTAATAATGCTTCTTGCACTGCTATTGGGGCGTTTCGCCGCATTACATACGGCGTCACAGAGTGCTCTACTCGCGTTGCTTACTTCTTCATTACCTACTTGCTTCTCTAAACTAAAAGAAATGAATCGTGTTGTGTCAACATGTGCTTCACAGCAGTGCACACATTGCGCGAAGCGAACCTGCCAATTCTGTTCAAACTAATATCGCATGAAATCGCATTGCCTCTTTAAATAAGAGTTTATTTTTCGCTAGCGACCCGCCCTAGCACCGCACGGGAAAATGGTTATTGTGGGTTATCCATAAGTATACTCGTATTAAGCATGTATTATACATATAAACCTTCCTCTTGAATCACTCTATCTATTTAAAAAACCGCATCAAAATACATTGCGTAGTTTTAAAGATTTAAGCCAAGATTTAGGCATAAGTACATAGGGATATAGGGACAGAGAAAGCGACTTTGTTTTATACTATTTAGTGATTAGATTAGTGTTGGGACGGGAGCCAGCCTTGAGCCAGCCTTGGTTTGAGCAAAACTTAGTACCTACCTACCTAACTTCATTAAAAGACGTCGAAAAGTGATTTTTAATACAGTTGCTCAAAAAGTGGCGTATTGCAGGGTCGTATAGCGTTCGGGAAGTGGGCTATTACACACGCGTGCTTTTTCTTTACCTTTCCCGCACTCGTGCGTTTTCTTTCCCAACTGTCAAAATAATGTCTAATAAAAAGAAAAACTAACCATGAAGTTTTTACTAAAAAAATTCATAGAAGTTTTTATGATTCATGCAAATACGTATATTTCTAAAAAGAAGCTACTAATTTGTTAAATATCAGATTTAATGATTTGATTGAATGAGTTAGGTTAGGTTTCATTTTAATTCATCTTATTAAATTTCATTTTCATTTCATATCAATAAAAAAATTTGAAGACTTGGCTGTATGGGCATAGTTCCCTTTGTCTACCAGAATGGGTAAAGAAAAAAAATCTCTGCTTATATTCTACGGTTGGCGTCATTTTTTTTTATTGTTTTTATCATTTTTTCGCAACTGTATTAAAAATAGTCGTTCAGTACACGTGCGGAACCGTCATTGCAACTCGTTCCGACTGTCTACCCTCGCCTTCGGCTGCGCCTCGGCTCGGGTACACATTTGTCGGAACTCTTTGCAATGACAGCCTTTCCGCACTTGTAATGAATATACTATTGTGTACCTACCTAATCTTACTTCGATTAAAACATTTTAAATTTTGAATTTTAGTTGTAATACTTCTTTATTCAGTCTGTCGTAGCGGTCAACGCGAGAGACATGAATGATAATATTGATAAGTGACGCAGCCCCTGGATATAATAAATATTTTGAAAAGATGCAACGCCTGTGGAGTTTCTTCCGGCGGGTTCTTCTCCACAGAAGACAGCCAAATTGTGAACCCGCCCTGACGTCAAAAAATGATTTGTGAAATCTTACTTTGAATAAACACTATTTGACTTTGACTTTGACTTTGATATCCTTTTGACTCTCTTCCATCCAACTTCCTTCGCTATTTTCTTTGTTTTTGAGGAGTGTGAGGCCGAGTGTAATATGTAATAATGTTTCATTAATATACAAGTATTTACTTATCTAGTTACCGCTGTTACTTGATATTATCTAGTTACCGCTGAGTGAAGAAAGGTGTGGATAAGGAAATTGAAGGGAAATTGGCAGGCTCAGTTTTGTAACTATTTATTAAACTGTGGCGCAGTTCAGTTACCCGCTGTTACTTACCATCTAGAGCACAAAAAGCACAGTATAAATATAGTATGTACTACGTACATACGAAAAAGTCCAAGGAGTGGACAGGGGATGGTTGGACATGATTCGCTATAGTGATCTGAACTCATTCGCTGCTAAAAAGGGCAGGTACCTACCTAGTGTTTGATTGGAAAAAAAGGAAAAGATAGGTATCATGTATCTATAAATAGCAAGGAATAGGAATCAAAACGGCTAGGCAAGTTTTCAAACTATTTTCCCGCGGATTGTGAATGAACACGATCCTTTTCACTTTGTAGCGCCCGATACTCTATGTACTATTTATAATAACAGTAATTTTACGTAGAAAGGAACGCATAAGTACCGCAGGTGTTGCCATATGACAAAAAAATACCTTCAAATAGTTTACACAACATTTTTGTTATTTTGCGTGCTCTCTAAAACAAAAATGTAATGACTTTCATCTTTTTCAACCAATCACTTATGTTACGGTACAATATTACTACAATGAATGAGAGTAGTTCATTAAAATATTTTAACCAGCAGTGGAACTTTCATCTAACCTAACCTACACAATAATAGGCAATTTTCAAAAAGAAAGTAGATATAATTTATGAAAAAAATAGTATATAAACCAACCTAAAATTATAAAATTTGAAATAAATCTGTCAGTATCAATAAATAAAGTTTTATATTTCCAAATAAAAAAATCTCTACACAAATAATAGCCTGATAAAAAAAAAACCTGTTCGGTGGGCTGGGCGTCACATGTATATTTTTATGTTTATGACAACAATTTCCGTTATAAAATTAGTTCTCATGAAATTCAGCAATATAGCTAGGTTTTTAATTTTTCTAGTTAGATTTATAAGCGCACTTACTTTTAAAAATAAAACTTTCTGCAGCTTCCATTCAAATAAAATCACTTTTTTTTTTATAAAATCTCAATTTTAAAGTTTACAATAAAAAAATAGCTAAAACAGCAGTACTAAAAATTTTAAATATACCAAATGTTTTTAAATTAATTTAATGTGAGCCTAATCCCGTAAATATTTGCAATATTTTATGTAAAATAAAAATATTGCAACATTGATTTTGGAATGTCATACTGCGGGTTGACGTGACGTGTACTACGTCTACTCCAGTTTACGCATTATTATGGTTTGCGATTTACTTGAGATCCTTCCACCAACACGTGTTATTTATTTTGTTTTGTCAACTTTTATCTATAATTTAAACTGTGTTAAAAATATCTTTTATAAAGCCTGACCATGGAAGTCGTATACCCCTTGCTCATCCATCATATCATACATGATAGGTACCTAACACAAAAAGAAACGGAACGTTATGTTTCGTCAATCAAATCAAAATAAATTCAAAAACACACTTGACGACTGCTGGAACTATTTTATCAATTCAAGGTCAGGATGTTTGTATTTTAATCAGTCGGCTTGGCCCCCCAACCCGGCAGGCAGGCAGCTCCGTACATCGTAGTGAGAGGCAAAAGAAATAACTCGCCATGGCCTCTGCAATGTTGAAACTCCTCAAATCCGAAGTAAGTTTTACTTTTCATTCATTTACATTTGTTGTTTTCTTACCAGACTTCATGTTTTTACGCATTTACTTTTTGGTTAACTTTTTCCATATACCACATGAATATTCTGATCTTTCAAATGCAGTTTATAAGGGTTAATTATCTGAATACTCAGTCATTTGGTTGGTACTTAAACTTACATTTTATTTCACTCACAATATTTTATCTTGAATTAAAATTTTGAGCTGATATTTAAAGTTGTCTCATTCTAAAGATAAATCTTTGACCAGGCGCTTGACGGTGTTGAGCTTTTGTTGGTGAACGAACAAAGGAACATTTAAATACACAGAATTTGGTATTTAAAAATCTGTCTTTACATAATTCATATTGACTCTGATAGATTATGTTGCGCAGTCTGTTAGTTGCCTAGTTTCACCACAAATATAATAATATCATGTATTCTATTTTATTGATGTTGACCTATATAATGAGTTTTAGAACTTCATGGAAAATATATTTTGAAATTTATTTATTGAGTAGATTATTATATTATTTATTAAATAGAAAATTAGAACAATAGTAAATTTATGGTTGATTAATTGTTGAACAGGAGTTAAATTTGGTGGTTAGACATAATTTCTATATTATTATGTATTGCTATATTTTGCTCAGATTTTGGGGTTGGGGGAATTTCAGTAGCGGTAAAGTCGGGTTACTTTGACCCTAGAGGATAACTTTGTCCGCCTTTTGGGCTACTGTATTAGAACTTAGAAATATGGGCTCCAAGTTATACCTTTCAGTCATATTTTGACATTTATGTAAAGCACCCTAAAGTTACCAGTTAGGGTCAAAGTAACCCGATCTTATGGTAATTTAAGTAATCTTAGTAAATGAGGTAATAAATATTATAGTATCATCATTGCATGCTACTTAATTTAGCAATTAAAAGTAGTTCAGTAGACATATTTTTGTTTTCTAATATTTCAGAAAATCTCTTGATAATATTTTCATTTATTATTGTCTCTAGTCACCACTGATTCTACGTAGCTACAGCAGTTCAGCACCAACAACTAAACTCTTTATCGATGGACAATACATAGAATCGAAGACCAGCAAGTGGATTGACCTTACTAACCCGGCCACTAATGAAGTTATCGGCAGGTAATCATTCTACATATTCACCATATGCATACTATAATAATATGATTGTAAGAATCAACAATGGTTTTTTTTTGTAGGGAAATACATTGTGTTAATGAGATTTACAATAACTCTCTAAAATTTTTAAATTTAATTATTGGGCATTATAATATTTTTCTTTTTTATTTTCATTACAAAATTATTGTAAGTTTAATAAACATATAAACACCAAATTTATTAATATTTTTACTCTGATAGAAAAAACATCCTATTATTAATCTCATCATGTGACACACATAATAATGGCTTGTTTTGTAACTTGTTATTTAATTGTATGTACTCTTTTATCTTATTGCTAAAATGTTGATAAGCTCTAGCTAGATAGTTTATCATCAAAATGAACTTATCTTTACAGATTTACATAACTTTGATTTGACTTCATTGTCTCTGTGTGGTGGTTGCTAGTGTTGCTATAAGATTAAATAATTTTTATTTTTGGTAATTGAATACTGCTATGTAACACATATCACAAAATGCATTTTTTGTATGTTATTTCAAGCTTAGAACATCTCTATTATATTACTATGGGCATGCCCTACTAAAATATAGTCTTCTCTTATGTCACGTGACGCTGACTTATGCCTACGTCATCAGCGCTAGACAGTGAACAAAATATATTAATACCACATGTGTAAGCAGGATAGCCAGTTTGTTAATGTCAAATTTAGAAAACACACAGACCTAGGAGAATACTACTCCCATTATATCATTACACTAAGCCAAAATCTGTATTGTATTTGTACAGCAACAAAACATAACACTTGTTTTACGTCTAGATGGTCTTGTGCATACAAATACAAGCCTAATAGATAGATAGGTACAATATCTTGTTATTACCTGACTTAAAAAAGGAAGGATGAAGTTCTCAATTCAAAACATATGTCTAATAATAAATTATTTATTTTTTACTTTAAGATATAGTTTATAACAATGTCTACACATGTTTATATGATGTTACAACTTATGTAAATAAGGAATATTAATAGCCATATTGAATTTCAATGTTTTAACTAGATTTTTATTTTATTTTTAACCTTTTAGTGTAGGTTAGGCCCTTTGGAGGCTGTTTTTTAAATTATCTTTAATTCTATTACTAAACAATATGATTGATTGACATAGGAACTGATAACAAAATAAATACCTATGCAGATAATACATTGTTTTTAAATAATTAAGGATCATGTATATAATCATATAAACTCATAGTATGTATGTATGTAGAGTATTGTAGAGTACAAGTTCATAAGTGCAGTCATAGTGTTTTTATACTTTCAAATAACTTTTTTTCTAAAGGCTCGTTATTCTTATTTTTGTGTAATACGTATACAGTGTACGGGACTCAATGTTTTGCTTCAAATTATATGTCCTGAGTGCTTTTAGAAAAAAAGTTAATTTAAAGTATAGAAGCACGTGATATGACTGGACTTATGAACGCGACCGTACATTCTTTTTATTAATTTTTTTATTAATAGTACAGTTTGCAATAATTCATAAGTAGGTATCACATATCACTTGCAATTTTTTATTTCTAGTTACAAGGAAAATATTAACCTGCTTGCTATCTTTAAACTTTATTTTATTAAAGATAGGATGCAAACTTTAATGCAGTAAAAAAAATTCTTATGAGGTAGTAAACCTTAAACTGTTATTAAGTGTTGGTTGTAAATCTTTTAGGTAGGTATACGATACGTGAGTACATTGTATCGTAGGGAAGTATTTTTATTTTAAAACATAAAGTATTATATTGTAACACCTTGTAGGTATATTATGTACTTAACCTTTAGATTACTGTCAGTGCTTTTTAACCTTTTTACAGGGTACCAGAAACAACGCCTGATGAACTAAACAGTGCACTAGAATCTGCAAAGAAGGCATTCAAATCATGGGGGCAAAGCACTATTTTGACTCGACAACAGCTTATGTTCAAGTATGTACTACAGTCATGTATTCTAACGTCTGTTATGTATTTAACGTGAAAATAATACTATGTCTATGTTTATAATATTGCTTAGAATGGTGATAGAGAGTATAATAATCTGTATGTAAGCACAAAGAAAAGAATAAGAAAGATATTTTCATGAAATACATGTAGGTAAAGCCCGACCAAAGAAATAAGAAACCTCGGCATATTGCGGAATTTCAATGAAACTAATTTTATAAAGGAAATTGTTGCCATAGTCCTTCGATCATATATATATCTTTTTTATATATGATCGAAGCCATAGTCGTTAAAATATACACGTGGCGCCCCCAGAGCAGGTTTCTTATTTCTTTGGTCAGGCTTTAAGTGGTATTTTTGCTATAAAGTAGTTATTTCGGCCAGTAAACCTTACTGTAGTCTGTCAGTGTGCAGTGATAATTATAATCGGACCAGAATGGTCCTAGCTCTGTAGCCTGAATGTCACCTTATGACAATGTAATAAATTTCAGATTCGCACGGCTATTGCGAGAGAACTCCAGCAAGCTAGCTGCGAAGATCACGGAGGAGCAGGGCAAGACCATCGCTGACGCCGAAGGAGACGTGCTCAGAGGCATTCGTAAGTGATACTTATGCTCAATTCACATAGAAATGGAAGCGACGACGCCGCGAGCATTTTCGGTGTGAAATAATTTTAAACTTTATCAACACACTATAAAGTCTAGTATTGCTTCCCCGTGCCGTCGGACGATGTTTTATGTTCATACCACAGTTCAACAACTTGTTACAATACTTTTTAAAACTTACAAAATGTTGTTTAGCATGATGGTAAGAAATTATTCCGACTCATGTTTGTTATTGATCACTATAGCAGGGATATTATATGTTGCCAAATAGGAATGTATCTTTGAAAAGATAAAATATGACGATGCTTTATCTTCACGTAATATATATCTAACATATTTTTTAAACTTCACAAATTGTATTTACTATGTATGGACAGCCAGAACAAAGTTCGCAATTTAACAATAACGATGATGAGACGACGACGATGACCTTGTAAATATATTTTCCAGAGCTAGTGGAACACTGCTGCAGCATCACGACCCTGCAGCTGGGAGACTGCATCCAGAACATCGCCAAAGACATGGACACACACAGCTATAAGACCCCCTTGGGCGTCGTCGCTGGTAAAATATATGAACGCCTTCCTTTTTATTAACTTTCTACTTATCTTTTTAACTATCAGAAAAATATGAAAACAGAGCCACGTATTTATACGAGTACAGAAGCCTCTTTGTTAATCTATTATGGCATTTTTTTTATAGAAGTGTAACACCATAGTACTTTTTTTATTATTCTCTTAGATAAAAATTGCCCTGTTTTACTTCATAATTTATATTTGCTGTAAAAAAGTAACAACAAATCTTACGATTCTAATAAAAAAAGGATAGTATTTAACCGTACCTCAAATTATTCTCTTGTTCCACCTAAAATACTAATTGTGCACCAAAACATGCAAACTTGACACTTCTTGAGTTATCAACTTTGAAAAATTCAAAACTACGGCGGTTGCCGGCCGCTGCCGCGGCACGCTCGCTCCGCTCGCTCGGCTCCCTCCGCTCTGTTATTGACATCAGTCTAACCTAACCTAACCAACCGATTTGATTCTGGGTAGATTTGTTTCTTTTTAGCGGGGGGCTGCACCCCCCGACCCCCCACACTGTGGGGGGCTGCGCCCCCCCGTCCCCCCGCTTCGGTTCACGCTCTTGGATGTTTGGCGCGAGATTAGTATTTTTAGTGCACGAATAATATATTTGTTGTAAGATTCGATTTTTTGGTTAACAGAAAATTATATTCCATAAAAAAATAATTTACTTATTTATTTGTTATCATTCAACACGACTATTTTGTAGATTTTAAATGTGGTATAGCGGTAAAGACACGTTCGCAAAACAATTTTTGTCGCAATGCTTTGTCATTGTTTGGACAGGTGTGTGTTTCGGCAGTAAATAAAGTTGGTAATCGAATTATTTTTATTTGAAAAGTTTGCTTTTTTTTGGTAGGTGTGGCCGCGTTTAACTTCCCTGTGATGATTCCACTATGGATGTTCCCACCGGCGCTGGTGACTGGCAACACCTGCATCATCAAGCCGTCAGAGCAGGACCCTGGAGCAACCCTCATGATGATGGAGCTCCTGCAGGAGGCCGGCGCTCCGCCTGGCTTGGTCAATGTGAGTAATCCCACTTCTGATATCATCGTCAGTACTTATTGCTTGCCTCGTTAAGCCGCCGAGCATTATACCTATAGCAAAATAAGTAGTTGTTATAATGTTGCATTTAAAGTAGCTAATTAATTTAAATAATGTATGTTTAGTTTTTCACTCATATTAAACTTAGACTATCTGTGGCTATCGTACAAGAAAACGACTAGAAAAGTACACACATGACAAAAAGTTTGCGATCACTACGAAAAATCGAAATATTTTTTGCTGTTGTAGAATATGTTAAAATATACCTATCTTTTTAATTCTATAATTAAAAAATAATAATTTTAATATAGAACAATTTATTAGATATAAGAATAGAATAGAATATACTTTATTGCACACTAGAAGTAATACAATCAGAAAATTCACAAAAAAAAGAACGAAAGTGTACATGTAAGCTTATTCAGATAGTAAATATAAGTTACTATAGTACTTTCGCGTTAGCTTGGCAATAGCGAGCGTTGACATTTACTACCACTGTACTCGTATTATATCGTTTTCCTTAGTAAATGTATACGATATGAATAGTACATAGTACATATGAATAGTACATGAATAGTAGAACAGTTAGTACGGAAAGCGATAATTATCGTTTAAAAATATTACTTTTTGGTACCGGTCTTGTCAATGTTCGCTATTGCCAAGCTAACGCGAAAGTACTATAGCTAACTTATACTATTGTCATTGTAGTAAAAATAAAAGACGGTCCCAAACGGAATACAAGTCTGAGGAAACTTGTCTTGAAAACGTTGATTTTGCGACACAAGCGTAGTTCACTAAATAAGTCCCAGAATGAGTATGTTTGATAGAATGCTGTCATATTGTAGGTGGTTCACGGCACTCACGATGTGGTGAACTTCCTTTGCGACAAGCCCGACATCAAGGCTGTGTCGTTTGTGGGGGGCGACGCCGCGGGCAAACACATCTACCAGAGGGCGTCGCAGGCCGGTATGTTACGAATTACAATTAGTCGGGATTACTAGAGTATCTGACGGTCGGTGGCCAAGTGGCCGTTGACTTCCATTCGGAAGTTCGCAGGTTCAAGTCTCGGCACGTACCAATGTGTTTTCGATTTTCGAATTCATATGTACGTTTATTTGACGTTCTTATGGTGAAGGAAAACATCGCGAGGAAACCTGCACACACCTGCGAAAAAATTTTTCGAAGGTTGTGTGTGCAGTTGACCAACCCGCACTGGGCCAGCGTGGTCGACTAAGGTCTGTTCACCCTGATTTCAGGGTAGGCTTGAGCCCCTCGGTGGGGACATAATATGAGCTGTTAACAACTAGACTACCTGGATTTTGATGAAGCTCAGTACAAAGATAAAATAGACCTTGGAAATAGACATAGGCTATCTTGTACCGCGGCAGGAAAATTTCTCATTCCCACGAGAAAAACTGCTAACGCGGGCAGAGACGCGGCTGAATGCTAGTAAGTTATATAACTGGTATGTACAGGCACCATTACACTGTGATGTTTACGTTAAGCAATAAGGCCGCTTTTTGACTCTTCCTTTTCTCTATGTCAATAAAGTATATTTGTATTGTATTGAACCACAGTAAAACCAGTAAGTTTATCTTTTTTATATTTTTTAAATCTTCATACAAACGTGCCGCTGTCGGTTTGAATGTGTGCGTCCGCGCCGCGCGCCGTGTAGGCACGAGCTGTCACACACACACTAGCATCAAATAAGGGGGAATAAGGGGGCGGCAGTATGGGCTAAATGCAAGCGTGTGCGTGACGGCGCGCTCACATTAGATAGATAGATAGATTAAAACTTTATTGGCACACAAAACACAGGCAGCACAAACATAAATCAAAAAGTGTAAGATGGAACATACAAATTACACAAGCAAACACACAGAATTACCAAAATATACATAACAGAGAAATAGGTAGGTACATAAATAACACACAAAACAAATAGGTACACTCTAGGCAATCTTTTTCTTTCTTTCCTTTCTGTAATCTAAGTCGCTTGCATAATGTGCACCACGCGCCACCTGCATGAAATATCAAAATGGCGCTGACTCAGCATTATGTTGCAGTAACAACGCAACAACGTACTGCAACGCTGATATTCTGTCAGTACCATTTTGGGTGTATGTGTAACTCGCAGAACATAACCGTATATAATGTAATAAATAAAAATACAATAAAGTGCATATACTAAAAATAATAAGAATAATAACATTCAAACAGAGGCGCCCAGTTGGTATGGAGATACTTTCTGTTCTTAGTCTTCTGTGATTGAACATTGGTGTTTTCCCACCAGGCAAGCGCGTGCAGTGCAACATGGGCGCTAAGAACCACGGCGTGATCCTGCCCGACGCGAATAAAGAGCACACACTAAACCAGCTGGCCGGCGCTGCCTTCGGGGCCGCGGGCCAGCGCTGCATGGCTCTCAGCACCGCCGTGTTCGTCGGTAAGTGCTGTCGCCGCTTTCGTACTAGCCATGGCCTAAGACAGATTCTTAACCTTTTAGGCATGAGGGACCATTTCATCAAGTTTCTGTCTTGCCGAGGACCACCCAGTTGGTTTATTGGTAATATACGGTCCCTAAATGTAAATAAATATAAATTTAATTGATATGTCTGTAAATAAAACGCGTAAAATTTTACTACTAACACCTTATTTACTTATTATTTTGCAAAAATCTAAAATGAACTAAAGCAGTTCGCGTTGTGTCGACTCTACTAATCTCATTACATCAAGTCACGTCATTTGTTTACGATCGCTTCGCGGACCACTTGCAATGCCTTCAGGGACCATTAGTGGTCCGCGGACCACCGGTTAAGAACCACTGGTCTAAGGGCCTTCGCTGCGTTAAGCGGGCGCACGGCGCGGATGCCCGTCGCGGATGTCCGCGCCGTGCGCCCGCCTGCTCCGTCGCGGACGTCCGCGACTGACTCCCGTCTATCGCAGCGCTGCCAGTATAATTTCGATCGCGTAGGTGTACAGTCGATAACTATGGATTATTTATTGATATATTACTTAGCCAAAAGACGACGACGTGAACAAAGGCGTCAGCCAATTAGCCCATATGTCACATCTAGATTGTTGTGTGGAGAATTTGTAACCAAGTTTTCATTAGAAAATGGGAAAAAAAAATCAGTTATTTTGAAATGTCACCGTGTACATTTGACGAACTGTATTCTAAACTTGAAACATATTTAAAACGTAGTTCTAATACGGTAAAGGTACGAAAAGTATCAGTTATATTACCAATAGAAAGGTTAGCAATAACGGTGAGGTAAGTAAATAAAATGTTAGGAATAAAATATCAAAAGTCCCTCATCATCATCCAATATCCATCAAATAACACGCTCCAACTTATCGCAAAGACTGTACAAGCACGGAGCGTGCGATACGGATAACGTAGCGGCGCTCAATGATTTTGTAGAAACAGCTCCGCTCGCGTGCTCCGTCGCGCGTACACGCGACGCGGGCCCCGCTGCCCGCGTCGCGTGCGACGGCTGTCCGCCTCACGCAGCGGTGCTCTTGCAATAACATGAACGCAGCGAAGGGCCTAAGAAAATAAGGTCTAACATTCCGACCACGTGACTGATACAAGCCTACGTCATTTTGCGCTGTTCATCCTTGTCTATTACACGCATTCGACAAGGATGAACAGGCAAAATGACGTAGAAATGACGTAGGCTTGTATCAGTCACTTGGTCGGAGTTTTAGACATTGTTTTCTTAGACCGTGGTACTGGCAGTCTATTCGCGTTTTTTTGACTATTTAATGTAATAAAGGAAATGCTGTTTGAATTTTGGGTCTACCAGTCAGCCATATTCTCCGCCATTGACTTGCATTTAAGTCGGATCCTTTTTAATAATAATACAATAAGAGTGTGACAACGAAATTCAGCTTCAATAACCTTAAGTTGTTACATGCAATTATTTTAACTGATGCGATAAGACTTTAAACACTTTTACTCTACTAGACCTGTACAACACTTGATTTGTTCCCAGGAGAGGCCAAGGATTGGATCCCGGACTTAGTGCGTCGCGCGAAGGACCTGAAAGTGAACGCGGGTCATGTACCCGGCACAGACGTGGGCCCTGTCATATCGCAGCGGGCCAAGCAGAGGATCGACAGCCTCGTGGAGTCGGGTGAGACACACATCTAACACTAAAGTCAAGTCAGTCCTCTTACCTAGCACAGACGTGGGCCCTGTCATATCGCAGCGGGCCAAGCAGAGGATCGACAGCCTCGTGGAGTCGGGTGAGACACACATCTAACACTAAAGTCAAGTCAGTCCTCTTACCTGGCACAGACGTGGGCCCTGTCATATCGCAGCGGGCCAAGCAGAGGATCGACAGCCTCGTGGAGTCGGGTGAGACACACATCTAACACTAAAGTCAAGTCAGTCCTCTTACCTGACACAGACGTGGGCCCTGTCATATCGCAGCGGGCCAAGCAGAGGATCGACAGCCTCGTGGAGTCGGGTGAGACACACATCTAACACTAAAGTCAAGTCAGTCCTCTTACCTAGCACAGACGTGGGCCCTGTCATATCGCAGCGGGCCAAGCAGAGGATCGACAGCCTCGTGGAGTCGGGTAAGACACACATCTAACACTAAAGTCAAGTCAGTCCTCTTACCTGGCACAGACGTGGGCCCTGTCATATCGCAGCGGGCCAAGCAGAGGATCGACAGCCTCGTGGAGTCGGGTGAGACACACATCTAACACTAAAGTCAAGTCAGTCCTCTTACCTGGCACAGACGTGGGCCCTGTCATATCGCAGCGGGCCAAGCAGAGGATCGACAGCCTCGTGGAGTCGGGTGAGATACACATCTAACACTAAAGTCAAGTCAGTCCTCTTACCTGGCACAGACGTGGGCCCTGTCATATCGCAGCGGGCCAAGCAGAGGATCGACAGCCTCGTGGAGTCGGGTGAGACACACATCTAACACTAAAGTCAAGTCAGTCCTCTTACCTAGCACAGACGTGGGCCCTGTCATATCGCAGCGGGCCAAGCAGAGGATCGACAGCCTCGTGGAGTCGGGTGAGACACACATCTAACACTAAAGTCAAGTCAGTCCTCTTACCTGGCACAGACGTGGGCCCTGTCATATCGCAGCGGGCCAAGCAGAGGATCGACAGCCTCGTGGAGTCGGGTGAGATACACATCTAACACTAAAGTCAAGTCAGTCCTCTTACCTGGCACAGACGTGGGCCCTGTCATATCGCAGCGGGCCAAGCAGAGGATCGACAGCCTCGTGGAGTCGGGTGAGACACACATCTAACACTAAAGTCAAGTCAGTCCTCTTACCTGGCACAGACGTGGGCCCTGTCATATCGCAGCGGGCCAAGCAGAGGATCGACAGCCTCGTGGAGTCGGGTGAGACACACATCTAACACTAAAGTCAAGTCAGTCCTCTTACCTGGCACAGACGTGGGCCCTGTCATATCGCAGCGGGCCAAGCAGAGGATCGACAGCCTCGTGGAGTCGGGTGAGACACACATCTAACACTAAAGTCAAGTCAGTCCTCTTACCTGGCACAGACGTGGGCCCTGTCATATCGCAGCGGGCCAAGCAGAGGATCGACAGCCTCGTGGAGTCGGGTGAGACACACATCTAACACTAAAGTCAAGTCAGTCCTCTTACCTGGCACAGACGTGGGCCCTGTCATATCGCAGCGGGCCAAGCAGAGGATCGACAGCCTCGTGGAGTCGGGTGAGACACACATCTAACACTAAAGTCAAGTCAGTCCTCTTACCTGGCACAGACGTGGGCCCTGTCATATCGCAGCGGGCCAAGCAGAGGATCGACAGCCTCGTGGAGTCGGGTGAGACACACATCTAACACTAAAGTCAAGTCAGTCCTCTTACCTGGCACAGACGTGGGCCCTGTCATATCGCAGCGGGCCAAGCAGAGGATCGATAGACTCGTGGAGTCGGGTGAGACACACATCTAACACTAAAGTCAAGTCAGTCCTCTTACCTGGCACAGACGTGGGCCCTGTCATATCGCAGCGGGCCAAGCAGAGGATCGACAGCCTCGTGGAGTCGGGTGAGACACACATCTAACACTAAAGTCAAGTCAGTCCTCTTACCTGGCACAGACGTGGGCCCTGTCATATCGCAGCGGGCCAAGCAGAGGATCGACAGCCTCGTGGAGTCGGGTGAGACACACATCTAACACTAAAGTCAAGTCAGTCCTCTTACCTGGCACAGACGTGGGCCCTGTCATATCGCAGCGGGCCAAGCAGAGGATCGACAGCCTCGTGGAGTCGGGTGAGACACACATCTAACACTAAAGTCAAGTCAGTCCTCTTACCTGGCACAGACGTGGGCCCTGTCATATCGCAGCGGGCCAAGCAGAGGATCGACAGCCTCGTGGAGTCGGGTGAGACACACATCTAACACTAAAGTCAAGTCAGTCCTCTTACCTGGCACAGACGTGGGCCCTGTCATATCGCAGCGGGCCAAGCAGAGGATCGATAGACTCGTGGAGTTACTTTTTTGTCTTTAATGTTTGGTATTACATATTTACGTTTTAAATCACATCTCGAAGACATAATTACGATTTGATTGTATTGTTCCAACTCAGTTACTCTGTGGGTGAATTATCCAAAACGGTACATAATTTTTTTTTATGTTGCGTTAAATGGCAACACTCCAGGCATCAGTTTGCTCTATCTAATTAAAAATGTGGGTTTAATATGGCCAAATCGTCGGGTTTTCTTACATAAAATATTCCCTTAAGTTTTCATACAAAATTCCCAGCAGCAAAGTGGTCAATACCTTACTAATAACCTTTAAGCGAACAGTCAATACCTGTCGCGAATATGGGTCGAAATCACACCATAATCCTTGTTTGTCCAGGTGTAAAGCAAGGCGCCAAGTTGGTCCTGGACGGTCGCGGTGTCAAAGTCACCGGCTTCGAAAAGGGCAACTTTGTCGCCCCCACCATCTTGACACACGTCACTCCCTCAATGGAGTGCTACAAGGAAGAAATCTTCGGCCCCGTTCTAGTGTGCCTATTCGCTGACACTCTCGACGACGCTATCCAGTTAATCAATAACAACCCTTACGGCAACGGAACAGCGATCTTCACAACCAACGGGGCAGCAGCCAGGAAATTCGCTTCAGAGATTGATGTGGGCCAGGTTGGAGTAAACGTGCCTATACCAGTACCTTTATCTATGTTTTCCTTCACTGGCACTCGAGGCAGTTTCTTAGGCACTAACCACTTCTGTGGTAAGCAAGGTGTGGACTTCTATACTGAGTTGAAGACTGTCGTTTCGTTGTGGAGACAGACCGATGTCTCTCATACTAAAGCGGCAGTGTCTATGCCTACTCAACAGTAAGGGGATAAGGTATACGTTACTCAATTGTTTTGTTGGAAGTTAAAGAGGTTGGGTTGGAAGTTTTTTTGAAAGTGTCGTGAAGTCGTTCTTGAAAAGTACTAATTGATAAACGTGATTTAAGTACAGGATCACAATTAAAACAAAATCCCTTTCAATTTGATTTGACAAATTAAAGTTATGTTAGTTATAATTTATATGTTACAGAGTAAAAAACAGACACGATTTTGAATTACGTTTATTTGTTAGTCCTCAGTGATACATACTCTATGAGTTACATTGTTTTGTGAAAGAGTGATTAAAATTAGATCTTTATATTGCAATATTTAATTAATCTATTGCATGCATTGCATCACATAATCTATTTAAAGTAAATATTTATTAATAATATACAAAATAATATATTTTTTCATAAAAATCATAGCTAAAGTAAAACTATTTATTCGCCATTCATCTACGTAGTTTAAGAGTAAAATATACATATTTTTATATCGCATTATATAATATAAATATGATGTCTTCCACTTTAATAAAGTATACTCTAAGGCAAGTAATATTTATTGTTGTATACTTCTTAAGTTAAAAACTCACTTGTTTTCTTGTACACCGATTTATATTTTTACTTTAAATAAATGCCATATTTTATGAAGGTCTTTTTTGAATAGTCGTATTTTGAATACAATACTAAATAATGCAAAGGTGGTAAAGGTCTGTAGACCTTATTTTATGGCTATTGCCCGTACAAACGAATAGATACTTTTTTGAAATTTCTTTTCACTTTTTTTTTACTTTACTCTTTCAAAAGGAATGTCCTATTCTTCACGTTTTTAAGTACCTATTGTAGTGATAGTATTGTGAATATTAAGTAATTTTCAAACTTCGTTTTTTGTAGAGTATTGTAGTGTAGTTAAATTGTTTATTGCTTTAAAATCTTTTACATAACTGTCTACTAAAGTACGCAAAAAAGAAAATAGCAAAACACAAACACTGAAAAATAACAAAAAACAACGTTGATCGCAAATTGAAATCGAAGCTACCGAATGCCAGGATTCCATAAGTATCAGATTGATATAAACAACATAATAATACTTGGTAAAGGCACGCAGCTGCCTAGCCCCTCCCCACTCCCCACCCCTCCGCGCGCTAACAAAGCAATCCTGAGGTCACTCCAACTGCAACTCTCTATGAAGTCATTCGTCTATCTACCATAACGCAACAAAACAATACTGTAATACAGTATACGCGGATGTTATGTAAATAATATCAATTGTTTGGTAGGCTAGTGATCGAACTGGGTGAGATAAGTACCTAATAGCCGAGGGTTTTGGCGTATTAGTCCCTAGTTAGTTAGTAGTTAATATCGTCGCGACAGTTGGAGTAGAAACACGCGCGATGTGGTCCCTTATTGCGTTGTTTGTGCTGCCGTTGCTATTCGCAAACTGCGAGGCGCTGTCGCCCCAATGCCGGAATGAGAGGGGCGAACCTGTGGATTGGTAAGTTTTTTTATTTTCTTTTTGTTATACTTCTTTTTTAAGGTGTAATACCAGCCAGACCCTTTTTTATCGCTTCAAGCTGGGACTGTCAGAAACGAAGTAAAAAGCTGTATTTCACTTATTAACAATGTAAATTCGATATCAAATTTATTCTAAATATGGGCATTTAAATGTGTTAGGTATGTTTAAAACAGGAAATGACTAACATTTTCTTGACTCATGTTAAGTCTATAGATATCTACATACCTACTGTTGTTTATAATACCATTCAAACAAAAGTTTATTTTCCTGTAATTGGTACAAATTACATAAATTTTAAATGAACACCTTTATATTTTGCTAATGTTCATCGTTGGATACTTTAATGTATTTATATTTATTTTACAAAAATCAACTATAATTCAACAATAAATTTATATCTTCGAATGTTAAGTGAGTCATTCATAATTAATCATCATCCATCTCACCACATACAAGATTAATAAAGTTTAATTTATATTGGAGTTTATAAAAAAAAACACATCAAATTAAATTAAAAAACTTTAGTAACCAACTAGAAACCTAAAAGAAAAAATATTTTTTTTGGAAATTTATGTTATGAGTCACATTGTCATGTTCACTTACACAAGTTCATCCATAATAGAGTTAAAAGTTAAATTACTTAACTGATGAATATCAGAGACAAAATGCAGTCACATCTTATCTAATAAGATCATAGGAATTTAAGCAGAATAAAAAATAAGTAGTGTACTATTATTAAAGATCTGTAAACATACAGTTAGTCTTAAGTGTAGTTTTTACATGTTAGTGCCACCGACCCGCGCTGTTTAATATTTTCGCAATTTCTGCTTGATTGCCTGGAAGAGAGTAATTATTTAAGTATGTGTTATTGTAAGTATGGTGTATGTAATTTGAACATTAGTAAGTATTATATCAAATATGTACACAGCCTTGTTCCTGCAGTTTTGTAATAGTTTTCTCACACTTGTTACGGGTTGGCTGGAAGAGATCTCTACTTAGAGATAAGCTCACCCTTGTAAACTACCAGTTTAATGTACTGCTTTGTTATATTTGTGTGTGTACAATAAAGAATCTAATTGAAGAGATTGCTACTTTAGCAATAAGGTCGCCTATTGGCTCATTGTGTCACACTTATGAAAATTGTAACTGTCCTTTTTATTTCTGGTGTCAATAAAGAATGTTTGTATTGTATTATTAGTCTATTAAGTAAATAAATACTAGAATATTCTATGTTGTAGGTTCTACGTGTACAAGTTGCCGAGAGAGAAGAACCACCTGAACCCTCTGGTTCGCAAGGGGGTCGCTTACATGCACCTCACCCCCTCCAAACTGCGCGGGGGGTGGATCATGTCAGACCTGTCCATTAATGACCCCCGCTCTATGGTGGGCCGGACACTGGCACCTTTGTACCAGGTAACGAGTATTTTATTTTATTTTATAAGGATCTGTTAATCTGTTAACCTCCTTCTTATCGTGTCGATGATAAATTATCATTGTGGCCCAGGTTCTGTTTACCTGCTATTTCAGAGAAGTTAGTACACACTTTATAACGACGAACAAACTTTTATGAAAGTACGGTTTAAAGGATCGAACCATGGAGTACAGAAACAATGGAGAGCGCGTCCGCACGCTTTTGCTTAGAAACAAAGTCACCAATTTGCGCGGGGGGAGAGGTGATCTGCGCCGGCTACAATTGGCCGACGCGTATCTGCGCCGGCTGCAATTGGCCGACGCGTGGCTGACGCGATGACATCTGATTCACTAGTGGTTAAAAACGTGGTGAGGTATGCAAGATATAACATATGTTTGGCGTGTGCGGTCGCCCCCGCAAGCGTTCTCCATTGGTTCTGTACTCCATGGATCGAACCCATAAAGGGGAGAGATGTAGGATTGGTTCCGAACTGAACACAATTTGATCAAATTTTGATAAACAATAATTAAAAGTATAAGGTTATCTTTTTTAAAGTAAGATATTGTTTTTCAGGACAAGAATATACTGTCAATAGTGTACAATGACCAGCCGCCATCGACTGAAAACACGCCAGATATCCTGCGGACTGTAGCCGACATGTACTCTAAGAGCAAAAGAGGTAGGATAAAGTTTATATGTGTTACTATTCCCTTTGGAAACTGGTATGTGGTGTCCCCACGACAAAATCAATTAGATAGACCTATCCTTCCCTACCCTTCATGTTATATTATTATACATGTGAATGTGTGTTAACTGTATCTTTCTTTCACATCGAAACAGATATAATAGAATAATTTATTCATCTCGTTTTCTATGTAAGTATTGTTGTTATCTACTATATTATATTATTTACTAGCGACCCGCCCCGGCTCCGCACGGGAAAATGGTTATTGTGGGTTATCCTTCAGTATATTATGCATGTATTATACATATAAACCTTCCTCTTGAATCACTTTATCTATTAAAAAAAACCGCATCAAAATCCGTTGCGTAGTTTTAAAGATTTAAGCGTACAAAGGGACATAGGGACATAGGGACATAGGGACATAGGGACATAGGGACGGAGAAAGCGACTTTATTTTATACTATGTAGTGATTCCTCATTTTACTCGATTTCCGATTAATTTGTATTTTAAAATGTTCTTATTTGTTCTGTTTGACTAGTTACTGGCTAAATTATCCCTTTCCCGGTAAAATAGACCAATGTTTGTGACGATTTCGCATTAAAACTTACCCGTGAAATAACCACGTGTATGTTCTTTATTATTCATCTTCAAGTTTCCTAAAAAATGTCGTTGATGTAAATAATGTAACCGGTAGGATGTGATATCATTCTTTAATTTGGCGGCTGTTGATTTATAAACATTGCTGTCTTGTGTACTAATAAACATTCAACTTGATGAATCATTTCCATTCATGTGACTATCTATAGTTTTTTTTTTATAAACGTTAATAAGGAATCTTTGGTTTCAAATAAGATTAGACAAAATGTGAAATAACAGTACTATTGAGTGAATGCGATGTAAAATAGTAGATAATTATATTTCTGAAGTCTAGGATTTTCACAACACAACAATTATTTATTTATTTTTTTAACAATTTCGGATTGTACTGCATACTTGACATAATATCTAACTAATGTTAATTTTGTGGAGGTATTTGGGGGAGGCGTTTGTCCAGCAGTGGACGTCTTTCAACAGAGATGATGACGATGATGATCTGAAAAGTAAAGTTATCCGCAGCCATAAGATACAATTAAAAATCTTATAACATTTGTGTGGCATATTTTTCCAGGACAGACGAAACAAGCTAACATCAAGAAGTACAAAAAGTTCAAATTAGGTGATAAATACTACGACGACTACGACCTAGCGGAGATGTGTAAAATGCACTCTAAGTTTATGAAGACGAGGGTTGAGAGTGGACACACGAAAGGCGTGATCCTGGGCGATAAATTTACGTCCTTCTGGCTGGTGCATTCCGTGCCTAGGTTCCCTCCTGTTCCTGACAGTAAGTAGATACCTTCAATAGGTTTTATATTAATCTCAGGAATTGTACTACAAAGGACCTTAAGTAGAGAGTATCTAAATATAGAATGGTGGTCTCGTCTGCCGAAGGTCACTTGTCGTCTTATGTCAATATCATGGTCTAAGAAAACAAGGTCTAACGATTAGACCACGTAACTGACACGAGCCTACGTCATTTTGCCTGTTCATCCTTGTCGAATGCGTGTAATAGACAAGGATGAAGAGCGCAAAATGACGTAGGCTTGTGTCAGTCACTTGCACTACTAACGGTTAGACCTTGTTTTCTTGGATCATGTGTCAATATCCTATTGAATGTTTTTTTTGTGTGCATATATCTTCGATACTATCTTTGATTTAACATGGCTTACTCACAAATTCTGATGTCAATTTCCGAAAAGTCATGTGAGTATTCCATGAGTCCAAGCAAAGACGTCGAAAAGTGATTAGTAAAATCTTACTTCGAATAAACACATTTTCATATATATTTTTTTGAGTCATTAGTAAATTTGGTGATTTTTTTGCTAGCTTTACTACATCAAGAGCCGACCATAAAGTTAAGTTCATAATTTCCACAGTTGTCGGGTTGAACACGAGTTCATACAGCTACCCAACGACCGGCATGAAGTACGGGCAGTCCATGCTATGCGTATCGGTCCAGACCAGTACGGTTAACCAGATCGCCACTCAGTTAAAGTACAACGAACCGCTCATCGCTTACCACCACATACCGCCGGAGTTTGAAAACGAGCTGCCAAATCTCATCGAAGTCATCAATAACAAGACTATTGACTCTTCGCCTTGGTAAGACCTCTTTCCTTGGTTTTAGTTCTTACTAGCGACCCGCCCCGCCTTCGCACGGGAAAATGGTTATTGTGGGTTATCTTTAAGTATATTATGCATGTATTATACACCTTCCTCTTGAATCACTCTATCTGTTAAAAAAAACCGCATCAAAATCCGTTGCGTAGTTTTAAAGATTTAAGCATATATATTATAGGGATATAGGGACATAGGGACAGAGAAAGCTACTTTGTTTTTTTATACTATGTAGTGATGTGTTCCTACATAGAGGTTCTTGTTTACTCCTTTAGCGTCAAGTAGATTCTGGTTCCACCTAACATAATCTACTTATACTCGAGGTGTAGTACAGTTGGTTCCTTAACTAGGTAGCAGGGCTGTTCGGAACGGATGGTTTGATAAACAATCATCTAAGAAAAAACTTTTTTCCTAGATGATTGTTTATTTAGCTTTTATTTATGTAAGACTTTGTATACAATCGTAAGGCTTATAATCTGTACAATTACCTTTTATGTAAACATCATGTAAAAGCATTAATAATTGCCTAAGAAATTTCTATCCATTTCGAGCAACCCTGCTAACATTATGTGAAGGAGCCATACCTACCTAACTAATCAAACTGCACACGCCAATTAATTTTATAACGAAAGAATAAAATTAGAAATTAATTTGTGTAGTAGAGAGAGTAATAAATAAATCTAAATTTGAAAGATACAATTTAACAACTGTTGCCAGGACAAAAGTAGATTAAATTCGTTAAAAAATATTTTGAAACTGAATAGCTTTTATAGTACGAGATATAGAGCATTCACGCACCGTTTCAGTCTACATAACTACTCATGTTTTGTTTTCCAAGTTGTTTGATACTTGACCTACAAATATGTTTTGTATCTTCCCATCCCATAAACATGTTTTGATGACTAATATTTTATGAATCACAATAACAAAAGCAATTATTTAAAATATCTGAGTCACTTTACATTGACTAAACTACATGCATTGATCTTGAAGACAATTTAACATATGTATTTACAGTCCATTCTTTGGGTATACATAGGTACAGTATTGTACAGTAGCCCGGACATGCGGCTGGATGCAAACAATCCAAATAATGTCCACACTACTGCTGCCGAATAAAGGCGCCGAAGTTAAGTGTGGCACGTATTGGCTACTGTACTTTTGCTCGCCTGTTGGGTCAAATCTAAGGAAAAATTCAGCTGTCAAATTCAGCTTAATTTAGTCGGGATGTTTTTAAATTCCTGCTAAATTACGCGTAAAATCGATGTTTGACGTGTCTAAATGTAGGTTGGCAATCACCTCTCCCTTTTCGTTCTTAAGAACGTGAAAAAGACGAGACATAACAACTTAAATTTAGATATTTTAGCGGCCACGCAGAATTGAGCCCAATATAATTATTACTTTTCATATTAAATAGCCCAAAATGCGGGAATAGACTGCCAGTACGAAAGCGGCGAGCAAGCAGAACGCATGCACGCCACACTACCCTAATTTTACTGATAATTTGTTGGTTGTCATATCAGGTACCACATAGAAAGCTTCGAGACGCTAGTGGGCCGCAAGTTCCTGTCATTCGCGAAAAGCGCGATGTTCAACGACGACTTATACAGCGGGTTGGTGGCCGAAGTACTTCAGTCGGATCTCCTGGTGGAATCCTGGACCAACGGGCCTGGGACCCTCGACTCCGAGTGCGGCAGGAACTTCCAGTAAGTACAAATACAAAATATTTTTATTCGTGAATTTGGGGTACATACATGAAATGGTGTTTAGTAAAGATATAGGTAAACTCTGCCGAAAAATCAGCGTACAAATAATATCGTGTTAGTTTTTATACCTAGTAGGCTAGGCACTTAACAAAAATCATCAACCATCTTCAGTTAACAAAAATCATTTTTTCTTGATGAGTTTGATTCGTCTAGAAGAAAATCATGAATGCTATAGTAACATTTGTTAACTAGGAACTCATACAATATATTTTTAAATTCCCTTTTATCTAAGTCACAGGTGTCACAGCTGTGTGCATATATCTTCGATACTAGCTTTGATTTAACATGGTTTACTCACAAATTCTGATGTCTACTTACGAAAAGTCCTGTGAGTATTCCATGAGTCCAAGCAAAGTCCTTAGTAAATTTGGTGATTCTTTGCTAGCTTTTCATCAAGAGCCGACCATAAAGCAGAGTTTATAATTTCCCTCTCTTTACTTACTTGTTAACAGCTCATATATGTCCCCACCAAAAGGCTCGAGCCTACCCTGAAATCAGGGTGAATCTGAATAGGCCTTAGTCGACCACGCTGGCCCAGTGCGGGTTAGTCAACTTCACACACAACCCTTGTATCACTTCGCAGGTGTGCAGGTTTCCTCACGATGTTTTCTCTCACCGTAAAAGCGTCGAATAAACGTACATATGAATTCGAAAATCGGAAACACATTGGTATGTGTCGAGGATTGAACCCGCGAACTTCTGAATGGAAGTCAACGGGCCTAGCCACTTGGCCACCGACGCTCGACGACGTCTTCGCTTACTAACTGCACGCAAATACTGACGAGGCCTAAATGTAATGGTCAACTTTTGTGTGCAAATCGTAGGCGACGAGAGATCATCACTATCATCAGTTCCACGTTTCTCAAATATTTTATTACCTTAGATCAGTTGCTTTAATATTTTCCCGTTCGGTCACAAAGGCTTTCTTACCTTAATACATCCCTTATCAGCTAATATGCGTAGAAAGACGAACTTTTGTCAATGTGTTCATGAAGAAAGAATACTTAAAGTATCTAGTCTCTAGTTTAAATTAATATTATTCCTTTGTCAGAGTACGTAACATCGAGCGGCTGAAGTTCCCGATAGCGAAGATGTCGTTCACGTCGCACAACGACCACTCCAAGTGGGCCGTGGCCGTGGCGCACAAGATGCACAACAGCCAGGACACCAAGGTCGCCGACTACTGGGTCTGCGTCGGCGACATCAACAGAGCGGTGAGCTACTATACATACCATCACAAGATGCACAACAGCCAGGACACCAAGGTCGCCGACTACTGGGTCTGCGTCGGCGACATCAACAGAGCGGTGAGCTACTATACATACCATCACAAGATGCACAACAGCCAGGACACCAAGGTCGCCGACTACTGGGTCTGCGTCGGCGACATCAACAGAGCGGTGAGCTACTATACATACCATCACAAGATGCACAACAGCCAGGACACCAAGGTCGCCGACTACTGGGTCTGCGTCGGCGACATCAACAGAGCGGTGAGCTACTATACATACCATCACAAGATGCACAACAGCCAGGACACCAAGGTCGCCGACTACTGGGTCTGCGTCGGCGACATCAACAGAGCGGTGAGCTACTATACATACCATCACAAGATGCACAACAGCCAGGACACCAAGGTCGCCGACTACTGGGTCTGCGTCGGCGACATCAACAGAGCGGTGAGCTACTATACATACCATCACAAGATGCACAACAGCCAGGACACCAAGGTCGCCGACTACTGGGTCTGCGTCGGCGACATCAACAGAGCGGTGAGCTACTATACATACCATCACAAGATGCACAACAGCCAGGACACCAAGGTCGCCGACTACTGGGTCTGCGTCGGCGACATCAACAGAGCGGTGAGCTACTATACATACCATCACAAGATGCACAACAGCCAGGACACCAAGGTCGCCGACTACTGGGTCTGCGTCGGCGACATCAACAGAGCGGTGAGCTACTATACATACCATCACAAGATGCACAACAGCCAGGACACCAAGGTCGCCGACTACTGGGTCTGCGTCGGCGACATCAACAGAGCGGTGAGCTACTATACATACCATCACAAGATGCACAACAGCCAGGACACCAAGGTCGCCGACTACTGGGTCTGCGTCGGCGACATCAACAGAGCGGTGAGCTACTATACATACCATCACAAGATGCACAACAGCCAGGACACCAAGGTCGCCGACTACTGGGTCTGCGTCGGCGACATCAACAGAGCGGTGAGCTACTATACATACCATCACAAGATGCACAACAGCCAGGACACCAAGGTCGCCGACTACTGGGTCTGCGTCGGCGACATCAACAGAGCGGTGAGCTACTATACATACCATCACAAGATGCACAACAGCCAGGACACCAAGGTCGCCGACTACTGGGTCTGCGTCGGCGACATCAACAGAGCGGTGAGCTACTATACATACCATCACAAGATGCACAACAGCCAGGACACCAAGGTCGCCGACTACTGGGTCTGCGTCGGCGACATCAACAGAGCGGTGAGCTACTATACATACCATCACAAGATGCACAACAGCCAGGACACCAAGGTCGCCGACTACTGGGTCTGCGTCGGCGACATCAACAGAGCGGTGAGCTACTATACATACCATCACAAGATGCACAACAGCCAGGACACCAAGGTCGCCGACTAATTGGCTCAGGGGATTTGTGGAATTTTGCAGCACTTTTGTTCACAAATCCCCTTAATTTACAATTTAGCATCGGCAGGGGATTTGTGAAATAAGCCCAAATATTGAGTGACATATTTTTTTACAAGATTATTTATATCCCATTATCGAGAATATAAAGAATAGCAAAGATCAAATAAAGGTGTCAACTTTTGCTAAAGATTATTGCTAACTGATATTTATTTACAGGTTATTATCATTTATTGTCTTGTTGAAGATAAATAGTAATACATTGATGAATGTTTGTTTGCAGTTACCCCAAGAGTCACGAGGCGGCGGCACTGTGTGCACTTCTGGACCAATCCTGTGGGGGAACTTCGCACATCTCATAGAGTCCGTACAAACGTGCAACTGATCACAATCAACACTTAAAGCCCGACCAGAGAAATAAACAACCTCGCCATATTGCGGAATTTCAATGGAACTAATTTTATTAGGGAAATTGTTGCCATAGTCGGGCAAATATACACGTGGCGCCCCCAGAGCAGGTTTTTATTTCTTTGGTCAGGCTTTACTAGCACTAACTTGATACTTCTATAATATAGTGAATACCAAGATGGCGATACCCCTCCTGCTTTTTAGAATTTGACGTGATCAGGGCTTAATACACTAATTCCACCATTTCATACCTTCATAGAACAATTCTACATTCAAAATCTTTCAAGATATTCAAGAAAGAAAGTGGTCTCTCCATTTTGACGTCATAATGGCGGGACCAATATATCACATGACGTTATCTGAAATTGAATACATCAAATTCCAATACGATACAGTACGACTAACGTAGCTATATCGTACCTCGCTATATTACATTTTAAAGCTGTATCTGCAAATCCATTAAAGCAGGCGGGGTCCCGCCATCTTGATATTTACATAATATACAGGGGGCTAGCAAGAAGTTATTACACGCCTGACAGACAGTTTTGTCGTGTAGGCAGGTTTCTCGAAGGTTTTTGACAAATAAATGTGAGATGATCGCTTGTCACAATGCTTCATGCTAGGCTGAAAGCACTTCCAAAGACTTCTACTTTTTAAAATGAATAGAAAGAGATTATTTGTGAATTTCTAAGAGTGATCGACAGGGGATCTTGCTATTGTTAAGACCTATATAAAACAGATGTGAGGTGAGCCTTAAGGGAGGTATATCGTGCAATTTTTTGTAGTTTTAGTGTTGCCATTGTACGAGTAATTAATTGTGCGATGATGTATTTCAAAAAATTAAGTCAGAATAGAAGTTAAGACTTAAATTAATTTGTGTCTTTGATAATATTTATCTGTGGCTTAATTTCATTGGTTTGTATTTCAGTCTTATGTCGAATGCATAGGGTTGTAAAAACAGCGTATCCATAAAGCTAAACAGTAGACTTCTATACCCGACATAGTGACATAACTAGTTTTGTCATTAAGTCGCATTTGACAGCTTCTCGCAGTTTTTACACTTTACGTTCTCTCTATTGTCTTCGCCAACTTCTGACGAGTCACTGATCGAATGGGGCATATTTATCTCCAATCACTGTATGGAGTAAAACAGATTTGATTTGATGAACTGAGTCGGGCGAAATAAAACAGTACTTAGTACTTACAAAAATCAAAAGCCATTTAATTTAGTTTAATTAAATACTCAATCATCTTTGTATAGCTTTAGTACAAAGTGCGACGAAAATTGTACAGAATCCAGCACATGCGGTTGGACATTCGCACTACGAAATTCACCCCTACCACACTCAAGTCATAATGTTCAGCCGCATGTATTGCCTACTGGAATTTTCGCGTATCTTCAACCAGTATACTAGTATTATATTATCAGTGGTTATGTACGCATTCATTTCCATTATTTATTTGAGACATATTTTGCAAATTACATATTATTATTATTACTTCTTGGTAAACAAACACATTTATTACCTGTGATCTGTTTAATTTACACAAAATACTCTCTATTCGTAAATGATATTGAACTCAACTTAGAAAATAAGTTATGATAGATAGGTTATGATTATAAATGAGTAAGTATTTTTAAGTGGAACAAGTTTATACTAAGATTTTTAATAAATGTGATTTAAATACATTTGCTGATTTTTATTTTCTTATATCGCTTTTTTTGTAAGTTTTATAATTTTCCAATGCATTTTAAACTCGATTCCGAAGGTAATAATATTAAAATACAAGTTACATAAGAATATGGCTTCATAAAGTTGACTTTGATAGGAGGTTGTACTAGCTAGTGTATAAAATGTGGAGTTTTTATATCTTTGTATATTTTCTAGGTTTGTGCTATTGTTTGAATAAAAACGAAGGCTGGAATTACATTAATTTGCACTGTAGGGATAATGATAATGAGCCGGTGAATTGGTAAGGACCATTAATATTTTTTCTGACAGTGCTATATAATTATCATAAAATGTAGAATTAGCTTTTTGATGGATTTGGCGAAACGAAAACGGCTGAATGGAAAGCGACAAAAAATGCAGAGTGGTAATAATCACGGATAATGATAGGCTAGTTTAGTTTTTGTTTGTGCAAAAACAATAGCTTTTAATTTTTCACATCAAATGTTAAAATTCAATTAATTTTATTTCTGTCACTATATTATTTAGCAAAAAATATCCTTATGATGGAGTCTTTCAATCGGTATAATAAAACTACAGAGTATTTTTTTTTCTCGTGTAGCAGGTTCGATTCCCCGTCCAACCATGTAATTATTAAAAAAATATGAATGCAGTATTAATAGTTTTTAGAATTAAAATAAAGTCTTCTTTCAGTAAAATGTTCTATCTACAATATGTAAGGTACTTTCCCTCCATGTAGCATAGCCGTGGGACGCCCTGTATATTTTGCTCCTTGTCTATCGTTGATGACGTAGAACATTCCAGCACTTTCCAGTGTCACGTCGTCGCTTAGAAGATGACGTAGTATTTGGACTATATTAAAACATCTGTCATAGGTGGTACTTATACAAGCCATCCGGCCAAGCTGCCCCATATGACGACACCGGTAGAAACTTCACCTTCATCTTATCAGAGGTGCTGGACCGCTGGATTCTTCCCAATAGACACATCACCACCAACAATATGCTGCAGCATACCTTGACGCCTTTGTACAGGGTGAGGTACAGATGCTAATTTCTCAGGATAGCGTTGCCGTCGTACAACAACATTCGACAGAGTGAACTTCGCTACTATGATGGCGAGTCGGCGGTGCATGTTGTCTTACAATCAAATGACTTGGTTTCCTATAGAGTGGTAAATTGACAGCGTGGGATTCAACCATCTCAACAAATCTCTGCTATGGTACAAAGCATAGGTACGGCATGGATTTTTAGGCAAAAATGATGAGTAAATAGGGAACGCTTAAGGCCCTGGAAACCAATTGGTTCTGGATAATAACAGAACAGAAAGGCGCTTCACCGCGTGCCTTTTTTATTATGTGTTTTTCTATTCTATTCGATTCATTTCCACCATAGCTTTCACAACAAATTTCCGACTTTATTGACCATATTCCAGGTAACATATTTCAACCGTATAGCGTATCTAATATTCGACGAGGGTTATGGAGGTAGATTAGACGGGGCAAAGGCCAGAGGCATAGTGATCGCTGACGAGGTGGGGGGAGTGTTCATCAGCCACACGGTGCCCAAACTGGCTGATCCTAACGGTATGTCTAATTTGGTTGTTTAAACCTTAGCCTAAGACCTTAACTGTTTTGTTTTTTTTGTGTTGCCTACGCTTGTGTCGCAAAAATCTAAGTAACAAGCTTCACTGGGCTTTGAAGTGGGAGGCTCTAGCTATACTAATAACTCGTTATTATACGAGTATAGAGGCGGCTCGAGGGAGCCTCGGACTACGGGAGTAGGTAACTACTTTGGTACAGAAAACATCACCTCGGGCTCTCCTTCTATAATAATAGGTAGGTATATTGAATTGGGCTGCGCCCCTGCCGGCGGTTGCGGGCATTTACTGTAACGTGAAGGGTAAAGCTTAACTACATCATCAAGGTACATTATGTAATGGAAATAACAATTCTGGGTTCTGTGATTTTTCTCTCTTTGGACTATGTGAGTCGGTCGATCTGAAAACGTAACTTTATTCCGTAGTTCGGAAAAGGCACGGCAATATTTGTTACATGAATATATTGCTAGAATATTGTCCAGAAAACGTTATTCTTTGACACAAGGACTTTAGAGTTGTAGCCGGACAGATTTATTATAGAGTTGAAACATAAAAAATGACGTCGCTTTTAAAACGTGTGCGAAAATTTTGTATTGCATCGAGAAAGAGTGCACTGTGCTCTGCCCCGACCGAACTATCCTATAATTTCCCCGCCCCTACCTACACCGCGGGTGTTTCGCCAGTTACGCGATCTTACGTGGATTGTTCATAGCCGACAGACCGAAGTTTCCCGACGAACAATTGAACCATGGTCACCTGCTCGTGTGTATCAGTCTGGACGTGGACACTTTGAACGATTTGGGCTTGCTGCTGAAACATATGGGGGCAAACGTGGTCACCAAACACGTGCCCCCTTCCATGGAGGCCATTGTACCGGCCTGGCTGGAGAAAAATATACAGAGCCGGTGAGCATATATGTGACGTTCCACATGCAAAGGTACCATATGGTCGGCGTATTGAGTTACGCATATCCCTGTAATCAGCAACTCATAAGCTTTTCAAATCCAAAATACCTTTTCACGTGGAACGTCACATTTATACCTACAATAATCCTCTTGTAACTTAGTTATATTTTTTCCGCATTTTGTTTCATTCGAAGTAAAAAAAATCCTCACGGTCACATGACTGAAGTCTAAAAACGGAACCAATAGTTTTAATAGGCGGACTAATATGCATGCCTACCTATTATAGGCGAGCTAGATAGGCTAGACTGGCAGCGGCTGTATTGGATAATGCGCGTAGCCGCAGAGCGGGCCAGGTGGCACGTCAAGGAAAAGGGCTATGTCCAGCAGTGGACTGCCGCGGACTGTGATCAGAATAGTATGAGGTAATAAAAGCAATGCTCTTCGCACTTTTAGTTTTTATCAGGTTATTTTGCATTGGCAGTGCGAAACCGCGGTCCGTCCTGCAGTTCGCTTCGAAGCAGTCAGGGTTGAACGGCTTGATCCTGTTTCGGTGGCCTGGACAGGACGTCTGCCTGTACCACGCCTTCGCCAAGAATCGCCACATCGTGTTAGACGTCTACGCACCTGATGGAAAACGAAAGAAGAATATCTGCACTAGTAGCTACGGGTGTGTATTTATTAAGGGCGTCTTATGGTTCCTAGGTAACTGATAATGAATTCATCTGCTGACAAATATTGCTCAGAAAAAGGAAACAATGACATTGTGTTGTTGCTGTTTTTTCGTGATTAGTGCTCACTTACATCATGTTTGGTAAAATTTCATAGGCAGATTTTTAGGCACAAGCATAGGTCTTTATAAAAGTACCTGCATTATGCCTGGTAGGTACTGTTTAGTATCCGAATTTATGATAAAGTATTCCTCATCAAGCACATAGCTCACAAAGCACTGTTACCAAATGACTGCAAGTTCTAGGATATTTACTATTAGGTATGTATTTTAAGAGCGTCGGTGGCCAAGTGGCTAGGCCCGTTGACTTCCGTTCCGAAGTTCGATGGTTCAAACCCCGGCACGTACCAATGTGTTTTCGATTTTCGAATTCATATGTACGTTTATTCGACGCTCTTACGGTGAAGGAAAACATCGTGAGGAAACCTGCACACACCTGCGAAGAAATTCAAAGGTTGTGTGTGAAGTTGACCAACCCGCAATGGGCCAGCGTGGTCGACTAAGGCCTATTCACCCTGGTATCAGGGTAGACTCGAGCCCCTCGGTGGGGACATATATGAGCTGTTAACGATGTATTTTAGATAAATATATGTTAAACCAGATAAAATGTTCCAGCGTCCGAACCATAAACTCCATATCACTAAAGGTCCACGACAAGACGATTCAATACTTAAACAACCGGACGGACAAGGCCCGGTTCGCAGTAAGCACCGTTGCGCACTGGCAGAAGAGGGGGAACTCTCACGCCGCCCAATTCTGGACTTGCACCAGCTCGTTAGACAGAGAAGACAATAGCGGAAAGGGAGGTTACTTACTCTGCATCGATGACGCAAACGTTTGGCAGGCGTTTGACAACTTAAAAGTTAGGGAACCTGATTGCAAGTAGAATGTGAATAAAATTAAAAACTACGTGGTTATAGGTTGATAAGTAAAATCTGATTCTTTTATATTATCCAACGATACAGAATACCTACTAGGTATGTCAAAGTTAGACTCAAATACAAATCATGCTTTGTTATTATTGTCTGCTAATATTATAGTTTAGCTTTTTTTAAAGGTTGTTATTTTCTGATGCAGATAAAATAACTAAACTCTTAACAGTAGGTACCTAAGGTACAATACAGAATACAGTTTAGAATTGTAGAGTGGAAGTGACGGCCCATTTAAGTGTTTTTATTGAATAAAATTCCAAATAGTTTTATTAAGAACGTTTAATATACAACACAAACATTATTTACATAATTATTGTCCATATCGTTAATCATTATAAAAATATAAAGGACTAACGACATCTGAACTAAGTAAGCAGACACCTACAAACGTGCCATGAAACCTTTTAAATTATATACTGGCTCCACTGGGTAGTAGGTCTGTGGTTGATACGATACATACAGATATTTCACTCATTCATACAATAGTTTTATGAAACAATTGGCACGATGTGAGCTTGAAGTATTTACAATTCTCACGAGTAAAAGCTGCATCACTGTGAAACTTAATTGAGCTTAATAGCTATTCGTAAAAAAATGGAAGACTATCCATCACTCGATTTCGTGAACGAAGGTACTTTTTACCATAAAAGCATTTTATGTTTGACAACATATTTGAATCTCAGTACCTCCAAAGTTTGGCACATTGCATCCACTATCCCGTGCCTTCGTAAGGGATCAGTAGGTCGAAACTAACAAAATTAAATAACACAAAGATTCTTAAAGTAAATGAGTATACAGTAAAGAAAGGCAAAATGCCTATATTCTATATTAAATAAACATTATTAATTGTTCAACTTAATATAGGTGTTTTATGCACCGATTCAACATATTAAATAACTGCAGTACAAGTGCTATTCGCAGTGTTAAATAATGAAAATAGATTGAATAGCGTGTTATTTTGTTCCATCACCACTATCTGCTAGGTGATATAGTGCAATATAATTATAAAGTAGTTGACTCTTCATTCAAACTATTAACACTAACTATTCATAACTATTCTTCCGAAAACAAAACTGCAAGGCATTCTCAGAGGGGCAAATACAATTACGTAAGTATATAAATTATTTTTTATCAACAATTTCATTCATTGCAACGTTTTGAATGAAAATTTTTGTTTTGCTACGAGGTTCGTAGACGTCGCGTAGCAAGCTAGCAGCGCGTAGTATATGTCTACGAAAATGGCCAGTTTTTAATTTAAAAAAATTTGTTTATGCAGATAATTAATGGATTGCGTAGTGATTATCATTATAATAGTATCCCTTTTCCCACTTCTCAAGTATAGTCAACGGCAAACAACATGAAATGTCGCCTGGTACAACTGTAAATATATATTTTTTCCTTCGCGCTTATTACTAACCCCCGCTTGCTCAACTTGTTTGTCAATATCTATATTGATGTGATACAAATATTCCTACCACTTTTATCAAACGTTTATAAACCCTTACGCAAACAACACTAAATACACAAAACAGAAAAAAAGACTCTAACACGTAGGTAATACTTTAGCAAATTGCATTAACCCATCTGGAACTTTCAACTTCAAAAACATAAACATGCACCAGGGAAAATCTTCAATGTGCGACCCTGAGCGAAGGCATCCTCGTGAACCAGGAATCCTGCTTGACCTTGAGGTAGTAAGCGTCGCGGGGGGTGGGCGCGGTGAGGGCTTCTTCTAAGGTCTTCAGAGCGCTGGTTGGAAGAACCTTGGCGCTGTATTCAGCAGCTTCACCGGGCATAGTCACCGCGCAGCTGGCTGTGCTCGTGCTGACGTCAGAGCTCGGGGTTTCCGGGCGACTGGAAATTGGAAGAACGAGTGTTTTGTAAATTGGAGCAGGGTTATCTACCCGCGGTTACACTAGGAATGCGTAGCTTGGGTAGGGCAACCTGGTGTGGTTTAAAGGACGCCGTTGGTTATGGGCAGCGCAGGATTGGGCGTTTAAAAAATCTTTGGTATATTGTAGTTTTAAGACGTGTTTCAAGTTTTCAAGAAACCGATTTGAACCCCATGACCCCATTACGATGGTGTCAGTATTCTAAATTTTTCATTATCGTGTTTAGCCGATCGTATTGTTCATACCGATTGGATTTAAAAAGAACTTACTAAGTAAGTTAAGTTTTACTTATTTAGTAAGTAAGTTAACTTACTAAATAAGTAATACTTATTTGGGTTTTGACAGACGACGTTAATTATAATGAACTAACTTTCCGCCGCGGCTCCGCCCGCGTTTGCAGTTTTTCCCGCGGGAATGAGGCACTTTCCCGCGGTAAAAGGTAGCCTATGTTACTCAGGGTGAATATAGCTTTCTAATGGTGTAAGAATTTTTGAAATCGGTTCAGTAGTTTTTGAGTTTATTCATTACAAACATACACACACACACACACACATAATACAAATCATTCCTCTAAATATTAGTATGATTACCTAGCGGGCTGGCTGGGTGGCAACTGCGCGGGCGGCGCGAAGATGTCGCTCGCGGGCAGGTCCGGCGCGTGCAGCAGTACGACGTGCAAGGCGCGCGCACGCAGCGAGGCGCGCAACGCACGCGCAGCGCCCCACGTGCCCCAGCGGACGGCGGCCGCGCCTGCGCTGCCCTCGTCAGCTGGCTCGCGGGACAGGTTCTCGCAGGCCGTGTCGGAGGTTAGCCCTGGAAATGCGAAGTGGAACCTTGTAGAAAGTTCTGCTCTAAGAGATTTTGGCGGGGGTCACCACTTTGGCGGCTTAGTCGCAGCTCTTCTCGCAGAAGTGTAGCGTTTCAGAAAGGAAAACACAGGATACCTTATACACTTATTTTGCGGATAATGCGTGTTCACAATCATGCAGTTCACAGCAGTTTTTACTTAGAGTTACGGAGAAAAATATCGTGTGTATGCGGGAATCGTTCGGTCAGCATCTGTCTAACACTGTGCTGCGTTTTGTTGTGACTTACAACTATCTTATAAAAATAGTAGTGCGATGAAATCGCCACAAGATGTCTCAATCGAAATGGATAAATAGACTACAAAAAAGTAGAATTGTTATTGATATTAGTTAGGGTGACCAAAAACGACATGGCAGCGCTCTGTGGAAAAGGAAGGCCAAACCCTTGGCATGAGCTGGCCGGAGTTAGAGGTTGCGGTGCAAGATCGGTCGATTTATAGGACTATGCTGCGAGCCCTGTAGGTCCCTAACTAGCGACTACATGATATGATGATGATGATGGTGACCTAAAGCTGGGTAGCCGGTAAAGTACAGTCAGCAACAGCTATAATACTTACAGCCCGGGGCTAATTTACCTACTATAGCTGTGTAAAACCCAGTTTAATTCAGCTTGGGGTAGGCTTGAGCCCGTCAGTGGAAATTGCTCGATATTTCGATGCAGTTTCATGCAGCAGGTAGGTAAGATTAGTCATGACTGAGCCATGTCAGAAGGATTAGGTTCAATCATTCTGACACCAAGGTACAGAAGAAAAATAATAGTACTAACCCGTACAGAAAGGACACTCAACCCCCCGCGCCGAAATAAGTTCCCCGCCCGATATAGCGCCCCGCGCCCCGCACCCTGCAGGCGGCGCCACGGGACTTTACCAGGGGTGTTCAGGGGTCTAGGGCTACTATGTATACTTACTGTATACTATGTATGTATTGACTTGTAGTTGATATTCAGTTGTTATTCAAAAAGAAGTAGCTTGTCTAAACGCATTTTCTGTATGGAGTGACCGACCAGTGACCAAGGTTTGTGGATCTTAATCACGTCACCCCTATACAATAAGCAAGAAACATACCTATATAGAAGAGTCTGCCGGCATGCGGGTGTTGTTGCGCGGCCGCAGAGAGCAGCGGCGCGAATGTGCGCGCGACGCGAAGTGCGCCCAGCACGTTCCCGCGCAAAGCGCCCTCCCAACACTGCGCGCCGCCGCGCCCGCTGCTGCCGGCCGTGTTGATCACTGCCCATACGCCTGGGGGGGAGGAACCATTAAAGCATATACACGAGCGTCGGTAGACAAGTGGCTATGGCAGGAACTTGCACAAACGTATTAAAAGCCCGTACCCGTACTGGGTTTCAATGAAACTTAAGTTCTGTGGCCTCTTGTGTAAAATAAAAATACCTACCTGAAATTAGTACAGGAATTATCATTACTATAAAAATTTAACTTAAAAATACTTGGTAGAAGATAGATTATTTATCAGATCACCAAGTTGATAAAACCGACTAAAAAGACAAAAATAGTAAACTGCTACGCGGCGGCTACGCCGTAGCATGCCGTAGCAATGTCGTAGCAAATAGATCAAAACAAGATAATACAGTAATATTATTTTTGTTTACAATTTGTGTGTTATTTTAAAGTCTGAAGGAAAGCATCCGATCTATAATATTTTATCGGGTATTAGTATCAAATAAAGAAATAGTGGCAGATAATGATAATATTTATTCCAGGACTAGGCTACCATTTTGCCTAAAGTATGCCGAGGCGAGGTGAAGAAAATATTAATAAACAATGCAAGAATAAATTAGAAGCTAAATTTTGATATCGTTTGAAACGGTAATAAATACAGAATATATAAATAATACAGTTTGAAAAAAAGGAAGTTCCATTATCAATTCATCCATTCGTTAACCAGAAAAGTGCATGAATGAGGTCCTCTTGATTGTGATGTTATGTGAAGTGCTGGCTTCTAATGTTTTCTATTCTATCAAGTCATTTTGCTACGCTAGCGCCATCTATGCCGGTACTAGCTAATTTATCAGAGCTAACTAGCTGCGTCAAAGATTAGAATGACCACTAGTGACGCGTTCGGCGTTCGTAGAAGGTAGTGTTACTAGTGGAACCCACTAGGTGGCGTTCAAACGCCTTTACCACCTTTACTACCATTTTATGGGACCGTTCAACATAATTATTGTGTGAATAAAATGTTTATGATTTTATCATTTAGCCTATTTTAAGATAATGATTTAACCAGTATGTATGTACAAAATCAGAATGAATTATAGTCTTAAAATTAGTTTCTTATGATCTTAGTATAATCATGTAGTCGATTATTTCACCATACTGTATCGAGCACTGCTGGTGTAGTGGTATCATGCAAGATTCCCATTCTTGCGACCCGGGTTCGATTCCCGGGCAGTGCACGCTTTTTGTCGTTTTATTTTGTCGAAAATTTTGTTACAATTAAGTTCTGTGCTGTTTTAAGATTTAATATTTATTACTAATACAGACTTTTAATTCAAATTTCAATCATTGCCTTCATCTGGATTAAAATTTATTGCTTCAAAAATAGTGCAAACGAACCCTTGCCAAATTTACCACACTTTACATATCTTATCTAATCTGAGGCTTTTATCAGTGAATGCTGCGTGTTGTTGTAAGAGGGCTACAGATTTCTCTGTTGTATATTGTTCTTGCATAATAAATAGATTAGGATGACAACCGTGCCCCTTTACATTGGCCCTTGGGTAGAGTAATAGCTCTCCATCCAGGTCCTGACGGCATGGTTATGTTTTGACCCCTGACACCTTTAAAAATAGAATAAAACACGAACCATGTTCCCCAGCCGGCAAATGTTGCGCCGTGGCTCTCGCAGCTTCCTCCAGCAGGTCTTCGCGAGCTACATCCAGCTCCAGCGTGTTCAGCCTCGGCGGGAGCTCGTCGGGGCCTTGGGTCTCGGAGTGGGCTTGCAGCCAGGACTCTGCCAGGCGAGCCCCCAACCCGCCTTGGCGACACCCGGCGATGACGCGCCAACCACGCCCGCTTAGGTAAGTTGCGATCTGTGAGTTTAAAAACTTCAAATAAATCATACTAAGATTATAAAGAGGAAAGATTTGTATTTTTGTGGGTGTGTGTGTTCATGTTTGTAACGAATAAACACAAAAACTACTGAACCGATTTCGAAAATTATTTCACCATTGGAAAGCTACATTCACTCTGAGTAACATAAGCTACCTTTTACAGCGGGAAAATGCCTCATTCCCACGGGAAAAACTGCTAACGGCGGCGGAACCGCGACAAAAGCTAGTAATAAATAAAATGATACTATATACTCGTAGGTAGAACGCAAAACGCAAAATCAAATAAAGCAAAACCTCTCGGGTGATTGATAATAATAACTCAGCTCATGAAACTGAATAACTTTTGTTCTGCAATTTTTCTGAATCGACTTTTTACCCAACTGCAAAGAAGGGTTATTTTACTTTTTATACAAATTGATCAGCTGGCCAAGTCAGAGTTTAGCGTGATTCTAAGCGAGTGTTGATTTGCTAATATAGGAATTTTAACTGTGTAAATATAGGAAAATAGGAGCGGAAATTCGGAAATCGTGAGAATTAATTTACGATTTCGTAAAATATTGTTCCGGGCATGTTGCTTTTGCTTACAATAACATTCCTAATTTACAGTGCGATTGTGGTTCAATGCAACTTTAAATATTAAACGTTGCGTTGTGTTGCGTGCATGAATCAGATTCTTACAAATTAATGTTTCCTTTTGTTTGGTTACCACGCTAAAACGGTTAGGTAGATTAAAATCTAAATTAAAAATAATAATAAATAGGCTTAGTTAAATTTTTATTTTACTTGTTTGCCAGAAATTGGTGCAAATATACAAGTTGCCACGTTTTTTTAGTTTTTGACACTTTTAGTCAATGTCCTCTTCTTTATACCTGCTTCATATTATTAGATTTATTATAACAACTCATAACAACTAAATCTCAAATCTAGTGTACAAAGTCTAAGATATCTCTTTGAGAGATTTCTTCGTATAGTGCGAAGTATTTTGCGGAAGAGAGATAAAAATGTGCACTTAATAAAATCCCAAGAAAGTAATAGTCTTCATCATTACTATCATTCCAGTTAGATGTCCATTACCGAACAAAGGCCTCCCCTAAAGATCTCTTCAAGAAACCATCGGTCCTGCGTTGCCCGCATAAAGCGTATTCCCGGGCATGCCCCAGATTATCGTTCCACCTGCCTTTTTATTCCAAAAATGATATCCTTATTATTATTTTTTTCATATTTACTTAAAAGTTTTGTGAACCTGTACGTTTGCACACAAAGGGCGATAACGTTTTGCTTCCCATAAACATGGTCTAATTTCATAGCTTTTGGAAGTGTTGTAGGTACTAGATACAATGAAAAACTAAAGTCGTACGTTTTTCCACATTGAACTTTGTCCAAGAACCTTTCTGCTCGAATAAAAATTGTCTTAAATCTATTCCGTTAACAGCTCATTATATGTCCCCACCGATATCAGGGTGAATAGGCCTTAGTCAACCTCTCCTTGATTTTTTTCTTAGGTGTGTGCAGGTTTCCTCACGATGTTTTCGTCGAATAAACGTACATATGAATTCGAAAATCAAAAACACATGGGTACGTGCCGAGATTTGAACCCGCGAACTTCTGAATGGAAGTCAACGGGTTTAGCCACTTGGCCACCGATGCTCTCAAAATACTAAATCTATTTGCCTAACAAAAATAATAGATGTATAATCGTTAGTAACTATTTATTAATCTGTGGTATACCTGCAAGCCAAGCGCGGTGTCCACGGAAGTAACCAGCACGGTTTTGGCGCTGTCGACGGGCAACACTTCAGTTACTCGCACCTTCCTCAGCAGGTAGAGCAGTAACGCGCCCACTATTGAGCACAGCGCGGCCAGCTGCAGGCCCAGAGACAACCACGTCAGCGGATCCATCGCTCGCTCACTACTGGCACATCTTTGGACCACCTGCGACCAACACAGAAATGGAATGAAAACTTACTGACTTTGTCGTGTGGGATTCGCGAGGTTGCTTAGCTTACGTATCTGGTGTCAGATTTACGGAGAATCAAATTCTGTTATTTTTGTAAAAAATACTGACAGAATTTTTATTATATTCGCGCAGCAGAGGCTGATATCACTGATACAGTGATGACGTCAGAAAAATATTTCGCTAAGATCTAGGATTTTTGTGTGTTAATAAGGGATTATATTTTCTGATATAATTTTTTTATAAATGCATATAAATGCAAAAAGATCTGCTAAGAAAAAAAAATTTTGCTTATATAATAGTGATGAGTGAACAAACCACAAGAACTTTAAGTAACATAATCTGTACCAAAGTGTATTTCAAGATTTTTCAATTTATTTATTTTATATTAATAGACGTTTTTGGTAATCTCATGAACTATGTGATATTCAGACTATTTTATGATATTTAGATAAACTACTCTAACTACAAGACTTAGCATCTAATTTTGAACCAGGTTTTTGGCGACATCATAGCCTTCAACACGCGACAACAATGTTTGTTAGAAGACAATAGCTGAGACAAATCTATTGTTTAAGAATCGCTCGACACGGATCAGTCGCTAAAGATGCCGGTACAATTGGACAGAACATAGAATACACGCATTGTCATACCAAATAAAGGGTACGTTTTGTTTTTGAGATCAAAATAATAGAGAACATTCGAGACTTTCAGTATTGCTTTTTTTATAAAACATTTTTCCTTTTTTAAATTTACCTACGCTAGTGTGGCAAAATCGACGAAGCTTCCCCGGGTTTGCGGAGGAGTGGAAGGCTCTACCCAAGGTATTAAAAAAATGCGTTGAAAATTCTGCCCAATATTTTTATTGAAATATTTTTGATACATTTTTATTTAATTAAGTGGAATATTTAAATAATTATTTTTTATTTTAAAATATGAAATAAATTCTTCAACGATAAGCGAAGCCAAATTTACGATGCTTAATAATTATTTTATATACAGTCACTATAATTTAGAAAAAAGTAATTATATCGTCATCAAATACCTACAAAATTTGTTACGTCTGTATTATAAATATTACATTCAAAACTTTTCTAATACTAACTAAAGTAAACCAAAACTTATCCGACATAACCATATATCACAAAAAAAAACTCACTCACATCGCAAACCATTGGAACTGAATTGGACCAAGGTAACCTATCCGTACAGCCAGCAAGTGAACACTAACTAAACCAATAGATCCGTGCTGTTTGTTTATATAACAGCCGGCTCGAATGCTAGGCAATAGTAAACATAGTGTTCACTTCATAATAGCAATAGCAAAGCATCACCTCGTTTGTTATTGTAAACATTATTCGTAGGCTGATGGAGCTTTTGAAAGTCTAGTACCTCTACGAGACTAAAAGTGTTTTATCGTCTTCTAAATTAAGAGTTTTCTGGTAAAATTGCTACTGTAAGTCTAAAGGGATCTACTAGTCTACTACTAGGTACTAGAGTGGCTCAGCGACCCAAAATGGGTCTTGTCTTGGCGTCTGACACGAGTATTCGCCACTTGTCTCGGTCGTACGAAAATACTATCTATGAGCCAGTCCTTACGTGTTTTCTGCAAATAAGGAAACTGGCACTTAGACCGTTAAATTTACAACCCTTTTTGTTGTTTGCGAATCGTAAGATTTTATTTTTCTTATACTTTTGTGTGTAATGAAGCTAAATATTATAAACATAAGAAGGTACTAAATTATTATAATTTTATACAAATTTTGAAAAATACTATGAGTTGTTAGCTTTTCACCTACATTTTCATTAAGTAAATATTACATATTAAAATATCGGTATATCCACTGTAATATGCTCCTTTATAGTATAAGAAATGTTTAAAATAAGAAAAATAACAATTCATTTTCTGCATAATTGTAACTGAAACCATGTACTTCCGACAGATTTTCAATAAGTAAAGTTAGACTTTAATAATTATGCAATAAGCCAATCAGTCATATCAGTTTATTAATGTGATACAGGCACGGATGTTATTTGGTAAACAAAATACGTTTACAAACAATTGAGCAGTAGGAATGACACCTTGCGTTGTATGTATTCATACAGTATGGCATTGTCCACCGCCCACATTGACTTTCCCACGTCTGGTGTCTTCAATGAACTTGTATTTTCCGAACTATCTGGTTATTATTATTATATACCATTGTGCACTTGACTGTCATGTATAATATCATCACATTATCGATGACCATTTTATTATAGTTTTGGCATGTTTTAATGTATTAACTATTAGTTTATGTTGCGGCATTGGTCATAATCTCTTTTGCTTGTCGGCCTAGCTGCAAGTACATACATTTAAATCTTTTTCAAGACATATTTATTTTCATGGATTGTCTCAGTTTGTTTTTGACATCTTCCTGCTTCAGCTCTCGTCTGGACAGGATCGTTTATTGTAGTGAGGAACTGAGGGGAAGGTCGGAAAAAAATGCGAAAAGGAAAATTAGCTGCAAGGAAACATTGCATTTGGAAAAATGATCTAATAAATCAAATCCTATCCGATCGACTTTAACCACTTTCTTATTGGTCCATATCTTCCTATGGCTGTCGTAACGAGGCGTCTAAAAAAATGACCCAGGCAATGGGCAGCTGCAGCCTGAAATATCTGTTAAAAAAAACTAAATTCCCTAACCCGCCTATTAAGCATGGGGATTATAGCAACACCTCCTTTCCTAGGCAGAGGCCTTAGGCCTGCCATAGAATACTGAATTGCAGTCCCTAGTCTGCTATAGACTGAAATGCAGTTAACAGTAGCAGTACATTCAGTTAAATACAAATAAATCTATTTCTGTAAAAGAAAATAGAAGGAAGTTTTAATCTTACTTCATGTCGTTCGTTGCTCTGGAGAATTCTTAGTTGACACAAACTTTTCCTTTTACTCTAAATGGTTAAGTAACTAACAGTAAGCAAAAAGATATAAAGTCAGACAGGTAAAGTTTGATACAACTCAGTCAGCCGTGAGATTGAGAGTGGGAGGTATTCAATCGCTAATAGGTTGTAAATAAAGTGCGAGTTATATTTAAAGATCAAAGATTATACTTTCTTTATTCTTTTGTATACCTACTATATTATTATAATAGTTCTACCTGTACTTGACGTGTTGACCTGTATAGAAGTTTGACCAGGCAGATGAAAGGGAAATGCTGTGAATATTTTTTAAGTGTTTTAGTTGGTTCTTTACCACCAGGGCCCTAGATGCGTCAAATCAAATGTGGCTCTCACTGTGAACAATTCAAGGTATCATGGGTTTGGGATCACCATTGATTTCAGGTTATTTTGTGAAATTTTTTTAAGAATAATTTGAAAAAATAAAGATGCGGTTGGGCTTTGATGAAAATCCAGTTTTTCCCTTTTCCAGCACAATATAAATAATTTGTTATTACTTTAACACTCCACCAATAAATTGACTAACAATAGTATACTCTTCACATGGGAATCAGTTACATTCGTAATTAATTAATTAAACTTCGATTCGTACTTCCCATTCAAATGACTAGTTGTTTAAATATGAGATGCCTTTGTTCCTAGACAAAACAAAAGAAAATTTAAAAACAGTTTTTTTGTGGCGCGGCCCATCACTCATATGCACATTGCATTGTTTTACTGCACGATAATGGCATAATAAAGGCCCAACAATGCCTGGCATGTTTTCATGTACGTTTAAGACGAAAAACGCTATTACGCTGGCACATACTAACACTATGCTGATTGTTGGCATTTGCATGAAAATGAGGATTCTAGTTGCTACGTTGTTATGTCTATATTGTAGCCTTGGTAAATTCAAATACAAATACAAAATACAAATATTCTTTAAAACCGTAATCGTCTTCTTTCAAATCGTAGTTACGATAACGAGACATGTCCTGATTATGTATGTTTACATTACAGAATGGTCATTTATTTATAACATTACTTCATGATTAACATGGGGCAAGCAAAACTAAACATAAGCCTTTTTATTTCCGCCAATAAAGCCATATATAATCAAATAAACAAATTAAAAATATCTAAAGTTTCATAATGTAAATTATTAGTTATAAGTCAAAATAAAATACCTGCAACACATTGTAACAATTTATATAGTCTTAACCTGGACTGGACTCCTCTTTTATTCGCAACCTCGTGCACATATTATGAATCCAGATTCGATATATTTGTTGCAATAAATTCTATTACATAATGTTTATATACTAGAGAACGATATTGAAAACAATATCCATTCTAATATAATACCTGTCTTTTCCATAATAGTCTGCAAGAGCTTTCAACTAACAACGTAATCTTCAAGAAACAGTTATGTCGACCACAATAATAACAGCTTCACCGTAACAACTTTCCTCGGTGATTGCATCGGCCGAGGGCGTGTCGAGGTCTATCCGCGCATTCACGAGATGTCCGTGATCTTCTGATAGTGTTATCAGCAGGAACAAACACAATGCACCGTCCCACGTTTTTTGTGACCCCATACGTGCTGTCAACCCGAGTAAAGCCGTCTTTACACTGATTGTCATGTTTGTTCTCCGGCTTTTGCAAGATAAATTCTATTTCGATGTTATAGTCATATAAGATTAAGTCAAGAACGAAATAGGTATTTATGTTTTCGATAAATTGGTAACACAATGGCAAAAAATTATCAAAACTTACAACTTAAGCTCTGAGTTTTGGAAAGATCTGCTCACATATGGTATAATTTATAGTTGATATTTTTATAATAAAATTGTCATATCATTTTTTATCATGTAGGTATAGGAAAGGAAAATTTGGACCAATACATATAAATAATTAAATTAGTAACAAACAATACACAGTAACAATTTATTAATTAATGTAAATATATGATCATAATGAATAATATAATAATTATCTAAAGAAAATATACTAGTATTATAAAGTACCTTAATTAGTAAAATATCATAATAATAATGTTCCAATATTGGAAATTGTAAAGGGATTCATAAAAATTTTATTACCAAAATTTTATATCAACGTTTTATGTAAAAAAATTACAATATATCGTCAATATTTATATGCAATATATCTTCACCTTTTTACCTGCATTCTGTCAAGCTGCGTTAACTAGTAATGACAGCGATCTACACAGTAATGGGATCATTAGCGCCGCCGCGTCGCGTCGCTTGCGCACACTTGATAACGCACGGTGGGACGGTTAACAAGTTTTTGTTCGACGAGATGGGATAATTGTATCTTATGGGATTATTATGCGCATCACAAGGTAATTGGTTATTTATGATGTTCGATATGTCGCTTAGGCTTATAGGCCACCTAGCCTAAGTAAGACGCGAGAAGCATGATGACATGAGTCATAGTAGTATCAGTAGTTCTGTCACTTTGTCGCATTGGACTTCTTCTCGAGCCTCTCGTAGTTCTTTAGTAGCACTGCAGGTGGCTTTTACTGATTTATGTAAGACATTAATACCGCAGATGCCCATTTCGGTTTCACGGTTATTAGTTTAATTAAATTCTAGTTAGTCCCAAATGGTCGTGTAGATCTCAGCTAATATAAATATAAACCTGACCAACTCTTCATGTGAATGTCGTACGAGAAGACTAAAGGAATGCTCGGGGAATGGGCAGCAGCATTCACCTACTGAATCTATCAACCACAACTGCGATCCCCAACCTGTCTTCCAAGCGTGGGGATTATGGAAACCTCTCCCTTTCCAGGGAGAGACCTTAGTCCAGCAGTGGACGTGTCGTACGGGGCTCATAATGGAATTCCCAGAGAATGGGCAGCAGCATTCACCTACTGAATCTATCAACCACAACTGCGATCCCCAACCTGTCTTCCAAGCGTGGGGATTATGGAAACCTCTCCCTTTCCAGGGAGAGACCTTAGTCCAGCAGTGGACGTGTCGTACGGGGCTCATAATGGAATTCCCAGAGAATGGGCAGCAGCATTCACCTACTTTATCTATCAACCACAACTGCGATCCCTAACCTGTCTTCCAAGCGTGGGGATTATGGAAACCTCTCCCTTTGCAGGGAGAGACCTTAGTCCAGCAGTGGACGTGTCGTACGGGGCTCATAATGGAATTCCCAGAGAATGGACAGCAGCATTCACCTACTTTATCTATCAACCACAACTGCGATCCCTAACCTATCTTCCAAGCGTGGGGATTATGGAAACCTCTCCCTTTGCAGGGAGAGACTTTAGTCTAGCAGTGGACGTGTCGTACGGGGCTCATAATGTAATTCCCAGAGAATGGGCAGCAGCATTCACCTACTTTATCTATCAACCACAACTGCGATCCCTAACCTGTCTTCCAAGCGTGGGGATTATGGAAACCTCTCCCTTTGCAGGGAGAGACCTTAGTCCAGCAGTGGACGTGTCGTACGGGGCTCATAATGGAATTCCCAGAGAATGGACAGCAGCATTCACCTACTTTATCTATCAACCACAACTGCGATCCCTAACCTGTCTTCCAAGCGTGGGGATTATGGAAACCTCTCCCTTTGCAGGGAGAGACTTTAGTCTAGCAGTGGACGTGTCGTACGGGGCTCATAATGGAATTCCCAGAGAATGGGCAGCAGCATTCACCTACTTTATCGATCAACCACAACTGCGATCCCCAACCGAGCGTGGGGATTATGACAACACATCCCTTCCCAGGGAGAGGTCTTAGTTTTTTATGGGCAGCGGACTTTTATAGGCAAGCTGTAGGGCAGAATGCCAAATAGTAGTCCTAGCTGTAATCTCTACTGCGAACCTACGAAACGTAATTGGCATTTATATTACTTTCTATAAATGGTGTTATATTATCTTAAAACCACAAAGCACGATTGTATAAGTGGTATAAGTTAATACACGGCGCGTGTAATGTTAATAACAAATGATTGATTAGTTTAAAAATATCGAGCGTTCTTTGTTATGGGCACGAAATATACATAAACAAAGAGTTATAAGAAGTAAGTAGGTATGTTTTGTTTTAGCAGAGAACTTATGGTTAGTCAAAAAGTCAATGAACTTTCTTTAAAAACATAACCATTGTTTGGTGCAGAATTATTTGCATCGAAGTTTTAAAGCAGTTTTTTTTTTCATTTTACAATATTAAGAAAGGTTACTTTGAAATACAAACTCACGATAAGCTTACTTATTTACATCATTGGCCACATGATATAGGTACAGTCAGAAGTAGATCAAGCTGAACACAGTTTTTCATTTAATAGGGACACTTGTAACGCAAGGCGCGTTTGACCTGCTCTGACCGTACAAGTCAAATCCCTTTCATTCCTTCTAGACCGGACGGGTTTAAACAATCCTGAACTATGCTGATTCCAGTTAGCGATCCCAAATTATACACAACACAATCCGGCATTCAAAGTCGTCATGTTTATTTTGCCAGCATTCCTTTCCTTGGCGTAACGAACCCGCGCACTGAATAAGAAGTTATCTATTTCAGTGTGGTTGCTAAGCGAGGAGACTAAACATTAAAAAAATATATTTAACAGCTCTGGGTACGAGATTTTTAACGACTGGCTCCAAATACTTAACATTTCTGGCAATAATATTGCCAAACACATCAGCCCCAGCAGCATGAAGTGATATGATATGACAAGTGTTTGTCTCATATTTACTGTCAAAAAGACATATTGAATTATCCAATAGGCTATTTTATGTTTGTCACGCGCGAGATCTTGATGCTAGCCCGGCAGATGTGGAGTAAAAGCAAAATCCAATTTTGTGTAATTCTATTTGTTGGCAACACAATCAAACTGACGACCACATATAGCCGACATCATCGTTTGTGGCAAATTGTCACAGCACGATACCACACCTTGTGTAATTTTCTACAAAATAGTAATGATTTTCCAGAAACAAAGGGACATGTTGGGAAAGATATATTTTACCATATTCAATTTGGGTGGGTAGTAAATAAGGAATACTTATTATTAATTTTGTGTTTGTATTACTTATTGGTCAAGGAAAAGCTACAGCGACGCTATTATAGGTATTTGAAGAATGCACTAGTGCCAAATTCAATATACATAAGAAAAAATAGAACATAATTATTGTATGCATTCGAGAGAAGAATCACGCTTGCCAGCCTTACCTTAGATGAGAATAGACAAAATGTACTGAGCAATACGATACAAAATTATTTATTGACACCATAAAATCACTCCCACTACCATACGATCTTCGGATTGCTTCTTTAGTAAAGTTCTAAGTCAAGATTAATAGTTAAACCGCGTAGATAATAGATAACCGTTGTAGAGGCTATTTCTAGCGGAAAGTTGTGGAATCCGATTGGTAATTGACAGGCAAAGAAACCAGTAAAATTAACGGTACGTAGAAACTTGATTTATCTTGAAATAACAGACTTGATGGTTTGTAACAGATATGTGATAAAATCAGAGTGGTAAGATAGGATAGAAATGGATTGGAAATTACAACAATGTAAACAAACAATATCTATAAAAATAAATATCCTGATTAAAAAGGCCAATCAAGACTTTTCCCGAATCAAGAAATAAACTTTGTAAACTTAACAGTTTTAAACACATAAAATAAATATCACAGGTATTTGAAAACAAGGAAGATCAAGTAGTGGTGGATCAATTTAGATTAATTTTATAAGAAGTCAAAATTGTCTGATAGAGTTTGGCCAGTGAAATTGGACAATCGATGAAATTGGAATACATTGTACTAGCAACAAAGTTACATAGAAAAAAAAGTATCAAATTAGGTAAATCCATAGAATCGGGGTTGTCACGATGATTTTTTTTTACAAGTTTGCTGCGTTTTATCATTGTCTACTTTCAATAGCCAAACTCTAAATACTGAGCAGAGTGGCTCAGTCAATGTTTATTGATTATATACCGCGATATTGCACTTTTTTAATGTAACGAGTCTGAAACCCCTCGATAAGGAGAACGAACAAATTATATCATGTATCACATATTTTGTCTGTTCAGCATATGAACGGGTGTTTCTCAACAGCTAGCAGCGGTTGCGAACCGCCACGGTTGGTTAGTGAGACTATAAACATTACATGCACGCACTCCTATAAACCGCTAATGAGCTCCATGTATGGACACGTTCATAGAAGCTAAAATTCATAAACAGAACACGATTGGGAAGGAATTTCACTAACTAAAATGTCTGAAGCGATGCGAAAAATCGAAATTAATTCAGAAAATTATAGGCCCTAAAAAAACGAGTGGGTATCTACTTTATTTGCATACTAGCCCGCCACCATTTTTCTTATCTTAATTTTGCTAATAACGATAATAAACTTAATAAAATTCTACGTTCTACTTGAGTTGAGTTCTACGTTCTCAAATTTTTTGCTTAAGCGTTTTAATTTGAGTTCATCCTGAAATTAAGAATGTGCAATTTGTGCAAAGGCTTTTAGTGCATCCGGCGGGTGTACATAGACCAAAACCTTTTCAAACTAAGTAGGTAAGAGGCTTAAAATGTCGCAGAGAGGTTATTTACAATAGGTAGCTGCATCAGAATAATTTGCTTGGATAAGTTACTAAATATACATAGCATGTAAATAATGCTTAATTACTTCTTTAGCGAGTTAAGTATATATTAATCTTGTAAACGTATCAACACTTTGGTGATCCAGCAGCGGGGTAACGCAGTGTATTGGGATTTCCCCTGGATTTGGTGTCAGATGGGTTTTTATATATTTTTTTAATAATTTGTTTTTAAGATTTTTGTGTATCATTTGATATTTTGATAAAAGTTTTTAATTCACATGTTCTTTTGTGTTCATATCAATTCATTGAATTCATTAAACCAAGTTTCTAGAACTGACCTTGACCAACCCAACCCCTCCTGTAGGTGTACCAGGCGATTAATGGTACCTACAGATTCATAATCCAGGAATTTGGCAGCAGTGTCATCCTGGGAATCCATCCAGAGGTCCCTAAACCCATACTTCGGCTTATAAAGAGGTTTTGGCACAGAAGAGTATTATTTCTTAGGTCTAGGTCCAGCTATGCAATGTGGTCTGATGTATCCTATTTTAGTAACTAAGAACAACGTCATATGAATTAATCAAAACTAGAGCTACTGTAGATAGCACTTGCATAAAAGTGAAATTTCCGTCAGCAAGTTTAAATGAGAAATGTCAAATGTGATGAACGTGACCAGAACAAAAGTGGGTTTCAACTGCCATGAATAAAGCTATAAGACTAATGATCGTCATCGCAGCAGACGTTAGCAAACATGACTCTCTAAGAATGAAATAAACTGTAAGTACAGGTCGAAATTTTGTATAATAATAATATTTTACAAATCTTTTATTATATATATGTATAATAATAAAAGATTTGTACATATAAAAAAAACTGAGTCTGGGGGGGGTGTTAAAAGTGATATATTTGTTTATTTTTTTTATTTTTTTTGTTTCTCTGTTTGTACGGGCTAATCTTAGAAACTGTTGGACCGAATTGAATGAAATTTAGTATGATGGTACCTTATATCCCCGGTCAACATCCTAGATAGTTTTTACCGCAGGAAAATATCTCATTCCAAGGGGAAATGCACGGAAAAGTAAAAAAACTACGCGAGCGTTGCCGCGGGCGGACGCTAATACTCAATAATATAGTAGAAAGAAAAGGTGGATGGTGAATGCTAATGTATGTCCACTTCCGTTTGAAACCCATAGACTTTTATTTTCTTTGAGATTTCTATCTAATCCATATATTTTCCATTAGAGTCATTTCTAGATGGGTTATTTCTACTTATTATATCTGTATGTATTTACACCTATTGTATTTCTCGCCGCGAATTACATAACAAAAAACATAACCAAATCTTAACGTCCTTATCAAAACGAACCATTTCTTACCTGTAAGTAATATTATTCAAAGTGCCAAGCCTACTACGTTTTATGCTTGTACTATTATACTTTATGTGGTTTTAGCCAAGTACTTACATGAAAGTTTCAATGTCGACACTGCATATAAGAGGCCGTAGAATTACATTTAATCATTGGTTGTGAATGTTTAATAGTGGCAGGTGCAATTTACTTACTAAGCGACCGCTGCTGCTGGTTAAAATTTTAATTTGATTTGCGACATTTTACGGCCCCCAAATTTGAGTGAATGTGCATATTATTCAATTACCTAATGTGTGAACACACGCGCGTGCCAACTGGCCGTGACTTCCAAATGTATTTAAAGAAACTCATTATATTTTAATTTCTTCATAACTGAGTATAAAATTATTGTTAAAATGTAAAAATAGACATTTTGTCTAGAGAAAACGGTTAGAGCGAAAGCCAAGTCTGAAGCTTGTAGGTATAAATTCGATACATAAATGAAATAAAATTTGTAACTTTAAAAGCTATTTCAACCCAAATAGAATAAATTATAATATTTTGATTTCTATAGGTACTTTCGTTTTTATATATATTTGTTTTATATTAATTAATCAAACTAAACGCTATATAAAAACCTCAATAAGAAGCTTACAACGTATTTACAAAACTTTGAACAAAATAAAGTTGATAAAGCGACTAATTTGTCTACCGCATTTCTTTTTTTTCTCGTAAACAATAAATAACTGTCATTTGCAATCTAATTACAATTACAGATAGGGACTGAGAATGCCATCATCGTACGATAGTGTCATGCACATGTGGTCGTGACGTAACACCATTGTTTGTAGTTGGCTACGGGTCGATAGGCGCACACGCATGTTATAGGGTTGACTGTATGTAATTTACAGATAGACACTTCGTTTTAAATAATTAAAGTTGTGTAATATGTAAACAACCGTGAAAGCGTTATTTTTTAATATAACATCACTTTGTTTTAGACTAATATATTTACAATCGTTTCGCTGTTTTGATGGTCTTTTTTCTGTGGAACTTGAATAATAAAAATAAACTCACAAAGAGGTTGAATAAAAACTAGTCTTGTTTAGCGTTCGTCGTGATATTTGAATTTTTCAAGGGTATCAAGCATAATATTTTAATTTAAGTAAATTCCTGTCTGTTTATTCTTGTTGTTACTTTTTATAAAAAGCACTTTTTTTAATATCACGTTTCTAGAACTTTTCATTTTTTTTTAAGTTTTACCCAGTATTTAGACTAAAAAGTAGCAGCCCTATCCACTTACGAGTGAAAGTCGAAAGTGAAGGACCCGCGACTTTTCCAGTGGACATTCGATAGTGCTGTCTATACAAATACTAATAGGAACTTAATTTGTGTGCCAAAAGAAATTAGAAAGAGTTTCGTAGGTGTGACGACAATCTATTCCTACCTATATGCCATATTCGCTTGTTAAATTGATTTAGATTGTGAGTCGCATGTTGTACGTACTCGTAAGAGTTTGATAAATAAAACTCATTCATTATGTTGTATCTACGTATCAAATACTAAATAGATTTGAGTAACTAAATGCGAACATTCACATATCGTCACCCTACTAAGAAAACCACTTAAATGCTTTCAACAAAACTTTACAGGAGACACATAAAACTGTCTACTGAAAAAAAATGATAGGTAAATATTAATTCTGTTCGTTTTTTAGTTATTACATGATTATCTTTAGAGCTTGACAACAAATGCGTAAATTTTATAGTGCAAATACTGTGCGTTTTTTTGCCCACTTTGTAAAAAAATGAATTACTTAGACAAAAGCTGTCCTTTACGAGGTTTTCACAGCAGGGTGACGATATACAAATTTTCATGTTAATTTTCATATCAATGTATAATTGTATACTTACGAGAACTCTACATTGGATTTATGTAGAAAGTTGTATTACTGTGAAAATTGCTACCAAGTAGGTTTTATTTACTGTCTTACTATCACATACACTGCAATGCTGCATACTCCTCTATGAAATATACGTGTTAACGATTACGTAGGTACGGTTACGTCCATATCGAATGCATTAAATCCTACTTACGTACAAAAAACAATTTCGAAACTTATTATGAAAGCATTTTGGGCATTCATCTATTCTCTTAATAACTTAGTCTTCCGTAGTAGCGTTCATAGCATCGTGTAAGAACTTCATACATAATAATCATACATTTGCCCTCATTCTATTCAAACAGCCTACGGTTTCCGCTTCAACTGTATGGGGAACGCCCACGTGCCTATATAATAATAACAGATACATATCAGTGATGATAACAGATTGTCTTACTTAACATCATCATAGATTTAAGTAAAGTAAGTACATAGTAGTAAGTAGTTTTTTAGCAATAAGGCCGCCTTTTGACTCTTGTATTTGTTTAAAATGTTTCTTTTGTAATGTTTATTTTTGGTGTCAATAAAGAATATTGTAATGTATTGTATTGTATTGTATTTAATAACCACTAGCTTTCCGGCCCACGGCTCCGCCCGCGCTAACAATTTTTCCTGTGGAAATGAGAGGTCTTCCCGCGTAAAAGGCAGCCTATGTCCATCTCCAAGGATTGACCTACCTTGGTATAAACCAAGTTTCATTGAAATCGGTTCAGTAGTTTCGGAGCCTATTAAATGCAAACAAATAAATATAGTACGTATAGATAAGGAATAGACAATATCCACGAAGGAAGAAAAACATGTTTTCCATCATGACAATATCCATCAGGACTACTACTTGGTATTCTGTGGTATGACCGAGAACAGTGATCCCGAAACCGTTTTCCAAGGGTGGACATTATGGCATATCTTTCAAGAGACCATACTTTTTAAGAGACGCTTACTGTTGCTGTTAAATAACTAAAGGAGCCAAAAGGAGTGTGATGTTTTGATACTATGGGTTCGTTACGACCAACATTGCAAAAAGGTGGAACGATAAATTAAATTACTTACTAAAATTTTTGTTAATTTAAAAATTTTACCGTAATAAAAATGGCATACTAGATTGTTTTGTTTCAAAATTGTGGCTATGCACTAAATTCTTTACTTAAAAAAATATATAGACTGTCTATTATAGCTATGTAGGTTTATTTCTATGTAGGTAATATGGGTTCGTAAAAAGTATTAAATTTTACAATAACTTATATAATTAATCCCAGTAGTTTTGTCTGAAGGAGTAACATTTATCGGTTCTAGCTATCCTTATCTTCTTAATGTTATAATACTTGTTGATACAGTTTTGGTAATCGAGATCTTTCTTGTTCTTATAAGTAATACCATCTGTACCACATACTCGCCCCTGTTTAGTAGAATCATGACAATCGTCATCACATTTACCTTTGTAGGAAACTGATGCTGAAACAAAGTCTGACACAGTACCTTCATTGATACAATTCATCTCATCAAGAACATATTCGTTGTCATATGTTCTTCCGTCACATCCACAAACAGGGTCCCAAAATCTAAGAGCATTGGGACAATCAGTTGTACAATAGCCCCGGTGAATGATTTTTACTTCATGTCTACCCTTTAACCTCTCTCTACAGTTATATTCTGCTAGTTCTTTAATAAGATAGTATGTTTTACCATCTGACCCGCATCGTGGGCCATATTCGTCGTCATACGATCTAGTATCGTCAAATATACATCTTCCCCAGCATAAGGATTCGTCTTCCGCGATGGTCACTTTTTCATAACCTCTCAGTCCATTCGCGCAGTTGTATGCTCTAATCGCATCAGTGTTACTGTAGAATCTTCCATCAGATCCGCATACTTCGTCTATTGTAGGATCTACAGGACCACATTCGTCCTGACAAGGACCCCAATATGCAACTGCTAAAGGATTATTTTGCCTAACATTACTTTTGAATTTATTCATGCAGTTCTGGTAGTCTAAGTGGTCTTCGTTTTTGTAGGTGATTCCGTCTGTGCCACACACAGGGCTGTATAGTGGTCTTATGTAGCCGCAGTATCTATCGCATACACCCTTGTAGAGGATTTGCACGTCTTCTCCTGTTCGGCAGTTGTGCTCGTAGAGTTCTCTTTCGGTGAAGTATGTTCTATCGTCGGTTCCGCAGACGGGGCCTGTGACGGGGCGTTGGCGCCATATTGCTTCGTTGCGTATATTTTGGCGTGCATCCAGACGTAATTGATTTAATGTTATCATTAATATAAAAGCTACAAAAAAAGAAAAAGAAGATTAATTTACGAGATTCTGTGATTTGGTAGGTAGACTAGACGTAGATATTGATTTGTATTACATTTAAGAAATGCTATATAGAACTGCATCAGCAGAAACAGGACCTAATCATTCTCGCACACAGATGTATTGTTAAGTAATCTTTGAGTTCCTTAGATGATGATGAGAGATAATATCTAAAGAATAAAAAATAATGATCGTCTAATTTACACAGAACATTGACCTATTATTGAATTAACATTCTTACCAAATAGTCCTTTCATAATATCACTAGATATTCACTCATAAGGACAGCACGAGTATTGCGTATAGCGACTGACGCAGACGCATTAATACTGACCAAAAACTTGTTTCAATTGATTGAAAAGTGATGTAAGATTATAAGCATTAAATTACCACTTATGTTTACGTACGCCATACTAATTAACTCTAAACCCATAAACAAACTGAGAATTTGGCTGAAATCAATTCTGTAGCAGGGTAAGGCCAGATTCTTATCTATATTATGATAAAGTACCTGCTACTATTATAGTGGGTAAGTAAATTTAGAATTTGCGCTGTGCACGCTACTGCATGTTTTCTGGGTTTGGATATTATTGGGTTTGTACTGACATGTCTTACTCTCCATTTTACGTTTTATTGATATTTGATCTTAATGTAGATTTTAAACGAAGATGTGGGAAAATCTTCATCCACATACCATGAAATAACATGGAGAATACCAGCACTGAAGCTTTAACTAGGAAAATGGTGCGAAAAAATGATCTAGCAGTGGGAATCAAAGATCATAACACGCTTTCATACACACGTACTATACACTTATGTGGTACTTATAATCGTGCCTATAGGTCTAAGAAACCACGTGCAAGTACCGTGTAATAGCCAGTAATCACATAATTCATAGTACAATACTATAACGTGGATCGTAGGAGCTTGGTCACACTGGAGTCACTCATACATATCACATGGTGACGTCGCCCTTATTACGTGCCACATTCGTCATTTTGACAGCTGTTTTGGTCAGATCTAGTATCAGGGTACAAGTAAGTAATTTACTGTTTACTTTCTTCTGAAATCAATAACGTATTTTAAACATCTACTATTCTACTCTCAGTGAAAATCTACATCTACAAACCTACTTTGGATATTTACAACCCAGGTTTACTTTTTAATTTGAACCTTTATTATTGTTTTTATTTTACTTTGTTGACGCGCATTTCATGCCGCAATCTATTAGCTTAAGTTCAATCAACAGAAATATGATTAAAGACAAATATACCAATATCAAATCAATGAGTTTTTTCGTCAATTCTTGTTTGGTTCGTCGACCTTCGGCCGAATGGTAACTTCAATCTTGTGGGCGTCAGAAGAATGGAAGGAAATGGTGCCGGGTATTCAATGTCTCGCTGTATACACCTTAACACCATTCAAACTCAGTCTATACTATACGTACTGTAAATGTTTGCCTTTATAAGTATACATATCTTGTATAATATAAGTGTTGGTAGCATATTATAATATGCATATTCGTATATTTTTATTTACAGGTACACTCATCCTATTACTAATTAGAAACCTTAGAGATTTTTCTTTCAATATTTTATTATTTTTCATATAAAAAAAATTGTATTTTTAAATTTTCATCGTGATTACTACCTGCAGAGATCATCGCAAGACTTTCTATCGAATACTTCTGTTGTATTAATCAATAATAATAATATTATAAAGTGGAAAGATTTGATCGTTTGTTTGTTTGCCACACTACTGAACCGATATGAATGAAACTTAGTACAAAGATAGAATATGCCTTGAGGAATAACATAGTGTACTTTTTACTACAGAAAATGTCTCATTCCCACTGGAAAAATTGCGGGCGGAACCGCCCGCGGCAGAAATCTAACAGGATATAAAATATATAGAAAAATAATAAAAGGCGACCTTCACCTTTCATCTCTACATCTTCAAGTTTGCGTTTGAAAAGTTACACCTAATTAATACTTATTTATTATCATGCCTTGGTCGGTATAAATATTACTGGTAAGGTACTTAAAAACATCAAGATTTTTCCACGATTGTGTCATTTAAAGAATATAAAATGCCACTTGAATGTGGCCGCGCCGGATCGCCCGCTCCGTGAAAACGTGCTCGCATAACTAGTTTGTATGTTTATTGCACATTAAAAAAATGCTATTGCCATTTACTAAATAACTCCATTTTATATGCCTAAGTAACCCAGTTAACAAGGTCTTTAAGTAAATGTCTGAGATACCTTCAATCAAAGGAAAGCACACGTGTTACAAAAAGTTCGCTCTCAACGCGTATTTAAAAAATCTTTTAAGAATGATTTTTCATACAAGTCTATTCAAATAAGTTTTAAAGTTTGTTAAATTTTTTTTTAGATCCATGTTTAACTGACTGCAGGAAAGGTAGGTACAATGCTTGATGAAAACTAAAGTTAAGCTAAATCTAGGTATATTAAAACAAAATAAAGAAAGAGGAAGCCGTCACGGGACGCCTGGCTGATGTGTGACATCGAAAGTAAAGTTAGTTTGGGATTGCTTCAATTGGTTTTACAGGTTTCTGCTAGATGGTGTACTACAAGATGTATCATACGAATATAAATTTTATTAGTGGTACTTAAAGAATAGTTATCTTAAGTAAATATAGCTTGGTGACCAACGCCACGCCACGGTCGCCACGCAAATAATCACTTTAGTTTTACCCCTCGCCTATAAATGTTCCACATCATAAACTTGCTCGTAAGTTTTGCTCACTATATTCTTTTTGATAAAATTGTTGCATATTATCACGAAAATGCGAATCTGACAATCCAGAATATTCATCTAGAAGTACAGCGGTCGATAACATCTAATATAAGAGCCTTGAGAGGTTGTACCTAGACAGTTAGACGTGGGTGGGTGAAATTATTGTAATACAGTTGCTAGTTGGTGTGGTGTCAAAGAGAAAGGGAATGGAACCTTGAAGGGGCACGCCACTACACTACTGATCAAATTATTTAGGTTAGATGTGAACCAAGGTAAATATGTTATATCTAGGAGAGTTAGCTCCTTACAATCATCGTGTGCTATATTCTGAAGAAAGTAATTTATAGCTACACTGTTTACCTAATAGCGGTGTTAATCAAAATGGCTGACAGATATCAAATGCACTCATACTACACCTTTAGTCTTGAAAACAGTTGACTGCGTCTGCTGGACTAAGGCCCCTACCAGGTTCTTCGTACTCCTCATGCACGCTTCGCAGGGTGGTTGGGATCACATTTGGCGTTTTGGTTACACAAGTGAATTACTGTTGCCTATTCTCTTTACTAACTGAACCACAGGATCAATGAGATGACCATAATGTAATTTAATTAAATAGAGCTAAAGAGACATTTACTGTAAGACTTAAGTTGTTGTTATTCTATACTGTTATAATCATTATCAGTATTGTAGTGTTATTTAAACAAATATTTAGTTATTGATATGATTTAAATTATTTGATGCAAGTTTACTAGCTAAATGTATCTTTAAAATGTAATAGTTACGACCAACGGTTATGATTACCCTGATTTTAAAATATTAATGTTGACCGTCGAGGGTATAAATAAGAGAACTGCTGGAAATAGCCCTCAGTTCCTGTTTGATCGAGTTGTAGGGCGTTACTATGCCCGAGAGGCTACCGAAATCCGTTACAAACGATAAGTGTTAAGATTAATTAAAATATTACCGTTAAAACTGTTCTAGAAGTAGATTTACCAAATTGTCTTATTTTAAGATAAGTTCACGTGTTAAAGCTAGATTATTATTAAAGCTTAAATATAAAATGCAATACAATAATAAATGAGAAGTTTGCCATGTTTTTTATGATTTTCATTTAATTATATCCCTAATAGTACGAGATTCTAAGTAATTAATAGTTTCTTAGGATTGTTCATTGAAACGATTTTAGATGGCTCCTGACCACTCTTTATTAATACGGCCTTATCATCAGCTACATCAACATCAGCTAGGCATCGGCCAGAAATCAGCTGTGACATAATTTCCTATTTAGGTATGTTTTACTTACAATGATTAACGCATCAGTGCATCAACTGTTGATACTTACCTGAAAACAAACAACATAGTCATTATAAAATTAAATCAGAATGATTACTATCATTATGCAAAACAAACAAAAAGCATAAAGTAGTTTCGTGGAACATATTGTTACTGTCCATAAAGTTTATTGTAGTTAAGTGATCAGAAGTCATAATTTCCTTTATGCGTAATCAAAACGTTTTGTGAACTACTTCACACCGAATGCTTAAATTTTCGAATTTAGGTGAACGCATACGTTGACATAACAAATACCATTTACTTTGCCTCGAACCTAAATAGTATGTCAATATAACAACTCAAAATATCTTTCTTAACTCTAGTTAGGCTAGCTAACGACTAACTCATGGTCTCTTATCTAAATAAATTACTCTCTTTCTATACATAATATCAAAACAGACACTAGAAATTAATAAAGACAATTTTGATTGTAGAAGTCAAAATTTTCACTCAAAGAGGCGTATTTTTTTATTTACAATTTATTCTACATAAAATAATTACAAAATTACAAACATAAAGAACGACATCAGATAAATATAGTTAGCTTCAATTCAAAATTTCAGATATCTATCACGTTCAAATGTTAGTTAGAATTTTATACATATTCGGCTTTTTGTCAATACACAATACCAGCATCGGCGAAACGTAGCAGCTATCTCCATTGGCTCCCCATGCCGTGCTATCGTTCAATTTGTTGGAAAACAGTTATTTGCGTGTCGCTATCGGGCTTCCTGCGTTGCGGCACTTGCGGCTTGATGCTTGTAATAGCTAATTCCTGTTGACAACTTGTTGTGGTAAACGTGTTTTGAGGTTTTCGATACCGTTTCTCTTCAGAATTCCATTAGGTCTATAGTGTTTATATCAAAATTTAGTATAGAAAATAGAATAGAATATACTAATCTACTACTTACTACCAGTATTGATTGGCTATTATTATTTTATACTATGTTTACTAATATTTGGTCGAATATCAAAAGTATGTTAGGATTTCGTATTGTGAACTTTAGAACTTTTAGATTATATTAAGCTGTTATAACTTTCATAAATTATTTGTTTCGAAAGCCGCTGGATGCGGGCAGCATAGGACCAATAATTGTTGTGGAGATCTTTGGGAGAGATTTTTGTTCAGAAGTGGTCTTTCGGGTGAAATGGTAATGATTTTGTCTCTTCGAGACCTTGATAGACAAAAACTATTTAAAGTTTCATCATCTTACCTACCACAAAAAAAGTTAAACACACAATATCGACTGTGATTTTTTTTTCAAGTCTTTTTAGGTTTTTTTTAACGTGTTTTAATTTTTTTTGTGGTTGGATCCAAATGTTTCTGAAATAAATTTGGCAGCAACATTGCGACGAATCGATGCAGTAAAATAAAACCGTAACGTCGACCTTGCGAGCCCGTAATAACAATTATAATTGCTCGTAACTGCATCCCACGAGCGTTTCGTTGCGTTACCGACAGACTATATATACAGTACAGAATTAATTATAATGATTATGTATAGCACAGCACTGTCATCAGATTATGTGAAAATATTTGCTTTTGAAGTAACCATAACGAACTTTTCAACAAAATATAGCTTGGACTATCTAAGTATGCAATTTTTTTATTGTTTGCAGAAGAGTAATAATTAACATTTAGTTGATTCAATTAAACCCCGTACAAAATATTATTTTTTATTGTGATCGGTTTGAATATTTAGGTTTTGTTATGTCTTGTGATGATTTAGTGTCCACTGAAAACGAGTATACAAATTTTCTTACTTAAAATATTAGTTTAGAAATATAATATTGTAAGTAAAGTGGAAATAATAGGTCTTTTCTTTACCTATAAAATTGCCGTTTTGTATAAAAAAATTAAAAACCATTTTTTTCATGTATTATTTGTATTGATCGAAGTAATCACCCATGCAGTCAATGCATCTTTGCCAACGCAGTGGCAGTTTATTCAATGACCATATATTTTTTTAAATTACATATCATTTATAAGCAACAAAAAAATCAGTACAGCCGCAGGCATAAGAGCAAAGGGCGATATCCTCGAAGCAACGTTCAGCATTCCAAAGCGTTTCGAAACACCGTAAGGCTCGCCTACCAATTGCCCATGGTTGCCCCATGGCCCCATAAGCTCTAATAGCTGCGACTACTTTACAACACTCTTAAAACTATTTCAAATAATTACTTTGTAGGTACTTGCCTCCTGTATTTGGTTGTGGTAGAACCAAATGGCGTCCAAGTTAGGTTTTTGACCTCTCCTAGTCATAGACATCAATAGCACATAATAGGTGAACCAAATAGGAATCTGTTACTGTAAAACATTAGTGTACTGTAAGAAGCATACAGTAATATTTTGTCATACTTAAATCAAAACGCATTTATTAAAAAATATACCTGATTTGCGTTTCCACATGTTATTAGAGTTAGCACAGATAAAGCTGAGTGGTTTGCGTGCATTGATTTTATGAGTGAATATAATTTTTTTTTAAAAGTTTCTCAATATACATCGTAATTGGTTGAATAAAGTTATTGCATTTAAAATCTTGAAAATATAACTGTACTATAGTTATATTTTCAAGGATTTAGTAATTTTCTATTAATTTGGTTACGTACTGCGATTTTTTAAATTATTCCAAGTGTAAAAAAATACTTGGTTGTACCGCCCATACCTAACACTGCCATGGAATTTTATTAACACCCATCCGTTCGCTTGAACGATTCGTGTCAATGGCGTTCGTTCACTACTCCTTACGAGACCATATAGCTTTATTACAGCATTCGAGGCTTGTTAGAGCTTTATTAGAGCTGTTAAAAATTACGAATAATAATAGAGTTCACTTTGAAGTAACTTTTAAAAAGCATATGAATTTTATTATTATTATTATTATTACTATACAAAATGAAATATATCGCACCAAATATGTAGATAGAAGGCACAGAGCTCAAGTTTTTGAAGATATGGTGTAAATAAGACATTTTTGGCCTGTCAACGTTTGTGTCTATTTAATCCACTAGCAGGAAATAGGAAAAATAAAATATCTTTCGAAGTACAAATGTCATAGTTACGAAATGTTAACATTGTGTCATAATTTGCATTGCTTACACACTTACAATATTTATTTGACACCTGTAGAATAAAAATAATGTGACAACTTAAAATTAAACTTCATTAATCTGTCAATGATATGAAGGAACTAATATGGTAGAGCATTTTTATTTTAGTAAGTCGCTAGTTCGAAACAGGTTTGCTCAGTTTTAATGTCAAATTCCTCACATTCGTCAACATGGACTTTAAGTTAAAGCAACAAGACTCCAAATAGCATGTTTTGACAATAAGGTGGGTGCAGAAAGTGGGTCAATTTACAGCCAATGTTTATAAACAAATGCTTTCTTCAGCTCCATTGTATGGAAAAATATTCAGTCTAGATGGCGTGTGCTGTCTTATTAAAACGGAGTTATGAAGTCTGTAAAACCACATTGTTTTCTAAATTGCCTCACTAGAGATTGACATATTAATATGGGGCTATCTATATCATACTATATACTATACTATATAATATTATAAAGAGGAAAGATTTGTATTTGTGTGTGCGTGTGTGTGTGTGTGTGTATGTTTGTAATGAATAAACTCAAAAACTACTGTGCCGATTTCAAACATTCTTTCACCATTAGAAAGCTACGTTCACCTTGAGTAACATAGGCTACCTTTTACCGCGGGAAATGCCTCATTCCCACGGGAAAAACAATTAACGCGGCCGGAGCCGCGGCGGAAAGACAGAGTATGTATATAAAGGCCTGCACTTGTGAGCTGGTTATCTGTCGATAACTTGCCGATAATGTGAGTTTTTGTATAAAAACAAAAGAAAAAATGGTTCTATATTTAATATTACTATTATGTTCAAATATTGCACCAGCCAGAAACAAGACCGATGAAGCTTATTAAGTCGAATTCGATTTTTGATTTTCGGAACCAATTCAATGACGTCAGTTCCACCGTCCTTTCACTACTTACCTTTAAGTGTAATTAAAAGCCCTCGTGCCGTAATGAGCAATGGATATTGTTTAAAGCACTTGTTATGCTAGTCTAACACCTCGCGAGGTCGGCCGCATACCGCGGAGGTAAGGCCGCCTCACCATTTGTTATTCATACACTGAACGGAAAGAAGACTTTGATTTGGTTTAAGACATTGAAACGTAGAACTAAATATTATAGTTATAACCATAATTTTTTGTTCACGACGTTGTTGGTTTAGCGAAAAGAATTGGTTTCTAGGATATGATTGCGGTACAATCAATAATATCTTCGAGTTCTTATTAAATATTAGACTGGACAACTTTTGGTGATGTTAGTGAGACATAAAACTAATGTAAAAAGCAAATTTTTATTGTAAAAACCGGAAAACTCTTTATAAATATGATCATAATTTTACTGTCAATTTGTAGGTCAATTCGCAACATTTTAGTAAAATCTACATAATTATCAACTAATTGTTATATAAATGTAGTTTGTATTTTATTTTTCTCGTAAATGCACTGCCCCGCTGCTGTTATCGTCTCTCCTTTGGAATTGGTTTCGTGGTACAATATGCTACCTTAGCAATAAGGCCGCCTATTTGTACACTTTTATTGTATTTTTTCTCATTCCAGCCCTCGCAACATGCAGTACTATGACAAGGTGTGCAATAAAAAAAGTAAAAGTCAAAAGTATATTCTATTCTATTTATTCTAACATCTATGTCTTTATAACTTCACCAACTTCTACAACTTTAAGAGGATTTCAGTCGAACTTAGCAATCAAACAATAATCTATGTCTACTGGAAGACATTTCTTTAGAAATAAGTAAGTAGTAGCTGTTGTGTCGTCGTTCTTTATGATTGTAATTATGTAATTTTCTTGTGTGCAATAAAAGTAAATAAATAAATAAATAAATAACAAATTCAAATGTTATGAAATCAATCGTCGTTTTCGAGTGATAAACTTCAAGATTACATCTAGTCGCGTTTACCATTCTGGATACTATACGATTTCGTGATCGCCTTGTCGGCGGCGCTGTTATTTATCGAAGCGATGTTTTTTAATCAATTTAAATAAACGTGTGTGTAATATGTATCAATGTCATCTACTTTTCATTGGCCTCTATATAAGAGAATTATGTACTTCAATATGTTTAGTATGATTCGTTATTACCTCTATTCTATGTATTAGAGACATACACAAAGAAATAAGAATTTGAATCGGTATGTAGGTATTTCCAGGTTTTCTTTAGATGGTTTTCGTCGCTGTAAGAATATTTAAAACTTTGTAAATGATAGAATATTATTTCGAATTTGACTAATAATAATTTTTATACCAGTATTAAAAAACTGAGCTTATTTCCAAACTCTACCACGAAACGATTCGCTGGGTATTACGTAAATGGTTGGTTTTACAGCAATTAACTAGTACATTTATTGCATCCGGTACATTAATTAGCTGACTTCGGACTTCGGGGTTCTTCAGATGGGCTTAACACTTTGAAAGTAGGAAACGGGGGAATTCTGAGTTAATTATAAATGAGGATTTCAGTCTTCCTTACAAACCGCCGGATATAAAGACAAGATAATTTGAATTACTAATCTAAATTTGATGTAATATAATCATTATTAGATACCTAGCATATTATATGAAAATGTAAAGAATATAATTTTAGCTTTCTGTTGGTGTAAGTAGGTACCTACATTAAATACGGTGATATTATTCAAGAGACAAGTCTATCGTGTGTGGTATAAAATGCTTTCTATCAGACGACGACGACATCGCCATTCATTTGTTATTTTCATGTTGACGAAAAATCTCAAGACTCTTTCTGATACATTAAAAAGTATGTGAAGAGTACATAATTATGTTTCAACTACAGAAAAAAATATAGTCTAACCTAACTAATACAAAATGGCCCGAGCCTCTCGCGGACGTTTTTTCCAAAAAAGTCTTTTGTATTGTTAAAGAAATGACATCCGAGATTTATAAAAACGAAATAATTATGATTTCTCCTTAAAACATTAAGATAAAACAAAGCAGATATAGCAAGCGAGCGGTGACGTCTATTAAAAGTAGATAAGTCACGCTCATGTTTTCCATACTTAGCACGTCTCTTTTAGAGATAAGACGGGCATTAGGTCAAATGTTTCACTTTCTTCCGATTTCTATAATTATGCTGCTATTTAGCTATCTTATGCGATATAATGACATGTTTAGTCGTAAAGGAGGACAAGATTGCATGCGCGCGCATGTCTCTACGATTTTGAAATGTGTTTAGTTTTAGTAATCGTGTGGAAATGGGTTGCTGTTATTATAAGTTTAATTATATGGATGTCGTTATAATTTAAATAATGAGGTAAAGAGCAGGTAGCAAATTGCAATGTGGGATCTATTAGATAAACTGTTTTTAAAATAAAGATTGCCGCGTGTTTTAAAACTTTTAAAGGACGCTAAAAAAGAGTCACAAATCGTGTTTACCATTAACCGAATTTCTAAGTCGTGGTATGAATTTGTACAGATATTTTAAACGAAGGAAATTACATTTTATTATGTCTCATTTTTATAGGTACCTAGTAGGTTTAGTAGGTAGGTTTTAGGATAATCAAAGGTTTTAGGTTTTTCATGAGAATCGGTTGACACCATTATTCAACTAGAGTTCTGAAGTAGGTTACTGAAATACATTTAACTATATAAACATCCTTATTATTATATCAATGTAGACAATAAAGATATTGGTCAACAAATATCTATATTACAAACTAGTGAGGTATTGCATTATTTATAGTATGGTTGTCGACGACATACATTCATAGTTGCTAGTTGAATTGTTGGTCCATTAGTCGGATGTCGGCCAATCAGCGCCCATTGTTCGCCATATTTGATGTTTGCAGTTGCAGCCGCAGATAGGAACATTACGAAACATGATTAATGTTGATCTTTATCAGAAATCGACTGGGTGGGCCAATACTCAACAGATACATTACCCATAGAGTACGTACGCGCAATGCATTGAAAAAAGAAAATCTAGGGTAAACCAAGGTGTTACTACTGGCCGCTATCAGTAACTGGCCACTTTGTAGTTTAATGCTCCGAAATAAGATTATAACGCGATAATCTTATTTATAACGAAATAATGTTACAATCTTATTTCGAAGCATTAAACAACAAAGTGGGTAGTTACTGATAGTGGCCAGTAATACCTTGGTGTAGCGTACTGTTTTCAATTTTGAATTCAAAAGATTCTTCGAATGTCTTCTCTCTTTTAAAATTAAAATCGAACTTGTTGTATAAAGGTCAGTTGAGAAAGCAATCATCTATGTGAAAAAGAAAACAATTATCGATCTGCGCTACAGAATGAGGATTGAGACCAGAACTTTCACGATAATCTTTGTCTTCTTTTGAATTTGAAATTGATTTTTAATGGACGAATATCTTATTAAAATAAATATGTAGGGTATTTTTCCAAAGTAAGAAAAACGGATATTCTTCCAATGCTAGCTTGCTTATCGTGTGGGCATATTATTTTCTTCTGTGGTGTGGGATAATCAATCCTAACCTATATCACAAGTCCTGGAGCCCGTTTCACAAAGCAACAAGTAACAAGTTACAATTCTACAAGTACAAGTTCAAAAATTTAATAATTTACAAGTACAAGTGTTTCACAAACATCGTTTTGGAGAATCACTATAGTCAAATGACTATAGAGTCAGATTACAAGGAACGAATTCTCGATTTTACAAGTGTAGTTCCTAAAAAATAAAATAACATAACACAAAATATTCGTTAAATCATTCACTCATGTAAATGCCAAACTAGCGAGCCTTTGGTACATACTTTGGTTTGTTTGGTAACAATTATACTACTAGCAATTAAATGAAAAGCAACTATATGAGTTTTTATATTAAAAACAAATCACTTCGAAAACTTTGGAACTTTGCAAGGCACAAGGATGTAAAGGAAGGAGCATAAAATTCTTCTACTAAAAGAATTTTTTTAAAAGAGATGTGCTTTTCGTGGCTTTTTCTCCAACATTAACCAAACAAGATAAAAATGCCACTTGAACTGAAGTTCATAATATTGCCCTAGCAATAAGGCTTGTACCAGCCGGGAAAGATTTATCTAATACCCGCGACGTCTTTTGGCAAAATATGAAAGAGTCCTCCATGGTAACCAGGTAGGTACATGCTTTTGTTTCTATGTTCTTATTGTGTACATACCGATAAAAGGTTGAACTTAACTTTAACCTGTAAATAGCTACTAAACTGCTCTGTTTTACTATTGAAACCTTTTGGTCATAGTATTGTAATTGAATTTCCGGACTACTTAAATATAATATCCTGGGTAATTAGATAGTTTTCTATCAGTGGGTAAAAACAATTAACTTGATCTGTAATAGTACAGAATCAAATCCTTACATAAATTAAAATCATAATTCCTCTAGTGTATGTTGCTGACTATACCTACAAAACATATTATAATACATAAATAACTTTTATTAAACTTAAATTCACAAAATACTACTAAGCAGAATATGCTTCAGCTACTTTTGAGTTTGAATGTTATTAAACTTTACAAGTCTACCTAGCTGCAGAGTTAGGTAGACTTGTAGAAAATTTTACAGATAAAAAGGAGTTATTTTGTGAAACACTTGTTCGATTTAACGAAATTTTACAATAAAAACAAAAAAAAAGTCTATGGATTGTAAATTTGTACTTGTAGGCAAAAAATTACAATTGTTAAAAAGTTGCGTTGAGAAACACTTGTAACTACAAATGTTGCCACTTTTGGTCAGTGTTGCTATTTAATTTTACAAGGAATTGTAACTTGTAGCTTCGTGAAACGGGCCCCTGATGTCAGAATGTCTGGGAATGAGATTTTCCAACATGAAAAGAAATTAGAACCTATTGTTAGCCAGATATTTCCCAATTTAAAATTGACATTAATGACATTAATGATGCGAACTGGAAACCGGCAGGTAATCATTCCAAATACCGGGAAACTAAATATTGTCGCGATTCCAGTGCGGACTCTATTATAAAAATTGTCGATGGAGAAAAACTTAAAAGATAAGTTACTTTACAGACGGTTTAGCCAAAAATTACACGTTCTACTCCATATCTGTGCCTGGCAGAAGAAATACGTATTGTAAGATTATAATATATGCAACACGTATAATAATACGTACGATATAAGCCCAGAAATAAGAGATAATTTGAAGTATAGAATCAGATACCTATGCAGTCATCCTAATAAAAAATACATCGATGGAACCTTCGGAGCATAACTGACTCAAGGTTAGAGGAACTGAGTAACCAGTATGAGTAAAGGTAAGTATATTTTGAAGATTTGTAAATGCAAATGAGTGGGATGGGAATGCTCATCAGCCATTGTTTGGTTCCCACAGACGTAATTAATCACTTTAATTTTAAACATGAACCACAAAAAGCAAGTTTTTGACCACAAGGTCATCAGTGCATGTGCGCACTTGATTATGAATGTTATGTATTTCATAAAGGAATGAATGATTTTATAAAACATTCTAAGGCTCGCGTTCACGAACAGATATAACTATTCTTTTATTAAGACTTTCTGGTTGAACGACAAAATGGAGGCGCTGGCAACATTCCTTGCCATAATATCGCGAGTGTTATGGAAAAACATTAGGTACGTTACAAGAGAAAAGTCTTTAAGTATACATACTGGTGATATTCTGACTATAGAGTTATAAATAGCAGAATAAGTATCATTGGTATAATTTCAATGGCCCCCTGATTTGATACGTGCCTGGCTGAGAGGCTAGGATCCATTCATTGGCGTCACGTGCCGGTTCTATCCGTTACCTTTAGAGTTTTTGTGTCATAGGCTCATGGTATGGTGTCCGTCAACAAGATATAAGTGATATCTACTTGGATTCTATTACAATCAACAGATCGGATTTCCTCGGTTATCTATTGGTCTTTTATCTTTTGAGGTATCTTATAAATATATTTTTTTTAATAAAGTGGTCCATGTTTCTGTATTTAACAAAAAGATCCATTGAAGAGAAAACCACTTCCCCAAGGGTGAAATCGGAATCTAACCTATTTACCTCTAATCTATTTAACAAATAAATTTTAATATTACTTTCATACTAAAGTCTTTTTATTTTTTGCTTGAATTTCAAGCTGTGTTCTTTGATGAAATATTTTTATTTCCCTCATCTAAATCACTTGATTTCTGGGAATACAGTGTTTACTAGTATTCAGTGTTTAGTAGTACTGTCCATAGTCTTGTTTCATTTAATAAAAAGTAATAATTTAATCCTTGTCTCTTCAATGTATTTTAAATTATGTCTTCTATATTCACCACCTGGCATATTTAATTTGCCATTTTATTTCCTCCGGAACTCAATTATTTCGCTGTATTACTACTGTAAGTAGCTTTATAATTGTATCGATATGCAATATTTATTTACTAAAGTCAACCTTGACTTTGACATGGCAATTATGTTGACGGTGATTATACTCGCGCTAGTTGCAATGTATGTCACAGTCCAGTTGTCACGTATTTCTAATATGGTAGTTTCTAATAGATTGTGCAAGTGAATTTCCTGGTTCAGCATTGGTTTGGTCGGTTTCCGCGATTTTGAAATGTTTGGTGTTAGAATGGTTAGAACATTTGCGTGTCACCTATTTTATGCTGTTTTTGTACACAGCATTTAGCGTACCTTTCGAAATGCACGTTTATTTATGTGTCATTAAACATTTGGAGACAGATTGTATCATCTTTATTTCAAAACGCACTTCAACTTCTCTATTATGTAAATCGTTAGAGATCGTCATTTCAATACCAGATTCACGTCCGAAAATAAATAAACAAACTCGAACGCTTTCACTTCGGCGCCAAAGCTAACTAGGTAGAACTTATATCATTAGCATTAGCATTAGTAGCTATAATACGTTTTAGAAAGGGCTTTATTGATACAAGTGCATATAAACTTCGTCAACATGCCCTCTTTGCCTGAATACCTGCCCTCAGACCATTAACACCATTGCATTAGGACGGAAGCCGTTCACCGGGCCCGCGTAGGAATAATATGTGACATCGTTAGTAAGTAGTAACCACAATGTTTATAAACTGATCAAATAGATAGCTTCTAAAAGTGTCTTAATACAATACAGTCTACTGTAAATTATAGGAGGCAGATATGTAAAAACGAAGACTTTCTACTTTCTTATCTGTTGTACAAGGATCTTATAAGTACTGTTGTACGGTAGTATTTACAAGATCCTTGCTGTTGCAGATCAGTGTCCTTTTCTAAAGTATATTGTGATTTGTGGAGAAACTAAACAGAGTGCTGTAAGGTTTCATTTAAATTCGAATTTGGATAAAAATGCTCAGAAGGCTGTTATGATACCGTAATGCTAAAACAGCCGAATACCTTGTAGGTTTAAGCTGAGCTACCGAGCAAGGTATATTTAAAAATTGCCTTATGCAAAGAAACTGTATTGCATTGTAAATATTTGATTACGTATAGTATAATATGTACTTTGTTATAATGTATACGAAACCAAATAATCCATGCAATCAGCGTCTTAAGAATGATAATGTCCTCATAACCTCAATACCATTGCTCCTGAGACCGATGACATGAAATAAATTCTACGCATCGCACGGCGACAATTTAGCATAATTTGTTGCAGAACATTTAGAATATTTCAAATCAAATAGTAAGTACAATAGCTATTTTTCTTTTGATATTAGTGAAATTCTTTTCTATTTGATAGCAAATCTTATTATGTTTAACTAGACAATAACTTTACATTAGCGTTCAGAAGATACGTGTATGCCATTATCTTTTTCCATTCTTATGCCAGGAAAGTAATATCACAGGTAATATAATATACTGCACTATAGTAATAATTTCATTTTCTCACTTTGACGCCACGTTCCATTCATTATTCGATAATTTCTTTGGCATCAATAGGTTACGCTTTTTGCTTGTCCCGTACCTCATTTGCTCGGTCAAGCGTTGTTATATCACAGTCCACAGTAATTGATACGGTCTATTAAGTACCTACTAACACCTTTACATACTTCGTATTTATCAAATCTATTGTTAATTACTTGACTTTCATCTGCGACTTTATGTAGGTATATGATATGGTAATTCTAGTCCGATACTCTTCTTAGACCCAAAGGAAGGGTTGATTAGGTACTAAAAATATTAGGTTAGAGATTTTCGGGCATACTCCTCCTCTCTGGCCTGGCGTGATTGCGGAGAAATCAGTCTTAGGTTGTTTCTGATCATCTCATCTTAGTGTTTGTTTACGCCATAAACTACTTACTTGTTCAAATTTCACATTTCTGAACGCTTCGTGCCTTTTGCAGGATTGGCTGTTTTCTGTTCTCATTATAGTCGACACCGTTTTCCAATCGCCCACGCGTTATCACGTACTGGCATCGTTTGGATGCTCCGAACGCGGCATTTTCCACTTTTCCGCTTTCTTGTTTAGAGCGACTACATTTTTTTTTCCTTTGCTGTTTGGCGACCGACAAAAGTAGCGTTCGATGCTCTTCTGTTTTGTTTTTATTGCGTTGTGGTTGCGAATCGGTTCTCGTAACTGCGTAAGTATCTATGACAGTTTCAGTTTTTATATTAACTGTTTTTTCTTTTTTTATTTGACTTTGGTTTATTTGAAGCATTTTAAAGTCTCAACCCTCTAAATCTCAGCGGAAGAGAAAGACACATCTAAACTCCGATATTTCTGATAGTCAGACTTATAAACCCACAAACTTTTTAAATAGTTATTTTACAGATAAGCTTAGCAAATCTGATCATGAAAATTTACACTACCAGGACCAGTTTGAAGATAACAAGTGTGTTACCTCAAAAAATGGCCTTGATACGATATCTTGTAGTTCATCTCAAGTTCGCACGGCGGCGGCTCGCTTCTGGTTCGTTCACATTGTTGTGGTACCTACCTACATACATATGTCTCCCAAGTATGTATATGTAAGCCGGGTTTTGACCGGAGATGACCTTGTGTGAGCGAAATTATGCTCATTATGTGCATGAGGAGCACGATTTTCTTCGTATCGGATGAGAGTTTTGGGATATATTTTTTATATGAAAAGCTTGATGGTTTGGCTGAGATGTGAAGATTTCTTTTGAGATGTCCTTCATTATGTCTTCACCAATGATAAATTGAATAGTACTTAAGATATTTCCTTAGACTTACCTAAATTTCTATAGTTATATTATATGAATAACTAGCTCTCCGCCTGCGGCTACGCCCGCGTTGTATTTTAACTTTTTCGTGCCGTTCCCGAAGTTCCCCGTAGGAATAAAAACTATCTAAAAATATTGACCAGGGATATAAGGTGCCACCTGTGGGTGCCACCATGCAACATTTCATTCAAATCCGTCCAATAGTTTCGGAGATTAGCCCGTACAAACAGAAAAAAACAGAAAAAGAAAAAAAAAAAGATATATAATATGCTCTATATTATTACTTCTTACATGCTCCTGACTCCTTTTCTATGTTCAGATTTTCGAACCCTACAGTTTTATTATATAGTTATAATATAAAGATCTACACTGACTAGCTGAGTTTATACTTTGCTTTAGCTTAGCCACTTGACGTAATAGCTTCATTATACAGACACGCCTGGTAAGTACGAGTACGATAAACAGCAAAAAGTATTTCAACTATCTACCAGCAGTTGTGCTTGCTTACCCACACCTGTGAGACTTAAATAGTAACCTAAGCCCCTAAGTCTAAGCCTGATTAGGGCAATGCAGCAGCGGTTGCTTAAACACATTAAAATTCAACGCGCGCTTATAAATATACAACAAATGTTACGCCACTCGCCGCACGTTTATAAGAAAGGATATAAACAAACTTCGAAGACGCCGAAAGATAGAAGATAGAGAAGAAAGAAAGATAAAAAGTGTTAAAAATTTATAATACATAGCATACATACCACAATACGAGTCGAAAGGTCTTGAACTCCTGATATAACCAGCAGAGAATGCTGCAAAGCGTTTGGATAGGAATCGTAAGAATTTCCATGCAATAAAGCTTATTCTAAGTGCATTAATATACAGTTTGTACTTATTTACATCTTAAGTAGTCATGAAGTTGAATGAGGCAACACAATTACATGGAACATGGACCTTAAAAATCTTCGTTATAGTTATACCTAGTGTACAATTTGCTCCAACAAAGATTCTGGTACAAATATTGTCACTTCAACATGCTTCAACGGCTGAAAGAGATATACGAATATATTAGACCATTTAGACCCTGCAATAGAGCCCACATTCCCAAACAAATACTTATTATGCTAAAGAAAGAATGCGTCTAATGCCGAATTTACACAGGCATTAGAGGCAGCACGACCAATCGTAGGCCATGTTCGGCTTAGAGGGTGTTAGATGCCTGAGGTACAAGTCACAAGAAAACAAAATACAGGGTAAACAGACGATGAAGACGTGTCTAGAAATTATGTATAGTAGTACATAGAAGATGTTATAGACACGTTACTAAATGCGCGTTTAAATTTATGTGGCAATAAGGTTACAGTTTTTATTCTTCTCTTCTTCCATATAAGCAGTAACAATTTATTAGAAACGTACCTATAAAAGTATTTACGGAGAAGTTAAGACAAGACAAACTGTTATAAGAATATGTACTTATATGGCTAAACAGTTTGCGACTTGAATACTTTTATATAATAATAAATAAATACTTAGACTTACTTACTATTGTTAGTTGATGGAGGAGCTTCCACGATCATGACTAGAATTATTAAATAATGCATTTCCTTTGAGGACGGAAGCACCGGATTTAGAATAAGGCGACGATACCTACCTGCGGATGGGATAGTAAGTGGACTGCTTGATTTCAAATGGAAATTTCAATTTTCTCATAGTAAGTTGCCCTTTTAGGTAAACGAAGGAAATCTCGGTTCAAAAATTTTAGACATATGACGTCACATCTTTACATTTGTATGTTTCAAACAGCACAGCCTGTGACTGATTAAAAATATGTGACGTTCCTCGTGCAAAGGGACTTTATGGCGGGTTTTGGTACGAAGATAATAATTTTGGATTTAAATAGCTTACGAGTTGCGGATTACAGTACCGACCATAAGTTACCTTTGCATGTGGAACGTTACATATAAAGCTGTCATATATAATAAAAATTGTAATATATAGCAAAAAATATAGTGAAAGAAGGAAAAAGAGCAAATACAGTCATCGTATATTTTTTGCTCCTTGTGGAAATGCCTAGTGAGCAATCCAACAAAAACCTCTTCAAGCAACTCAACAACTCACTTCGCTAGTTCAGCGAACTTAGACCACATCCTCTAAATTCCTCGGCTACCATATCGGGGCCAGCCTGTTGTCTTTAGCCGAACAGCGTGACCGCTTCAATACTCACGAATCACCAACACGTCCAGTATAAACATAACCTCTCAAACAACTGAATTTGTATGACACGGTGGTTCATGTTAAACTAGCTATGCAAGGCGTAATGAAGCAAAGCCGGTGAACGACACTAGTGTACATTACCGTTATTTGGAAGGTGTTAGAATGTTTGATGTCAACGTTCAGTTAAAGAACAAAGCACAAACAATAGGGAGATAAGAACAGTCATTTGGTTGATGAGAGAGATGAGGTAATGATAGAGTAGAGACGAAATAATAGATTTTTAAGTAAGTAAACAAATGATAATAATCTAAATTGTACAACTCCTTCATGAAGATTCAGATTAAATACCTTAAAAAATCACACACACACACACACATCTAACACATCTTTTTAACATAATTTAGACCGAAAAATAAAATAAAGGTACAGTTACACATGCTAATAAAACGTCATGCTTATTAGCATGCTTAAAGCGAGCATGCTCTTTGAACTGACACATTTGCTTATGTTTAGCATGCTTCTTTTAAGCAAACTTTTAAATAAGCATGCTTAAAGCAAATGATTAAACACACATGCTAATTGAGCACAGGCTAGGCTTCGGTATCGACATAGTAGCAAGTTCTCTGTCCGTGTCAGTGCGTGAAAAATGGAAATCTAAGTAGCCCTCTCCAGAAAATTTAATAGAATAACCATTTTGATTGCAATACAGTGTGTTCAAAAACTTGATGCAAACGATTGATCGATACTAGCATGCTCAATAAGCAAACCTGTTCACACGTGCTAAAAGCACCCCCCCTTCTACCCGCGCTGCAGGTAGCATGCCCAAAAATCGCACGACTGTCGATTTTTGAGCAAACTCGAAATTAGCATGCTTATAATTAGCAATGCTTCGATACACATGCTACTAGGTAGCAACTGCTCAATAGTGGCATGCTTTCGTGCTACTAATGAGCATGTGTAACTGTACCTTAAAATTATCAACTGACATAGCCACAGAAAAGGGGTTCTATTCTACCCTGGATAACAAGCTGTATCCTGTGATGACCCTATGTGGTTTAGTCGACTGGAAATCTTTGCAGGCCTATGCAGATTTATCCACATGGACTGTGTATTTTCAGTTTTTAATAAAATAACAAAACTTTTATATAAAATACATTGGTTGACGCATTGTGATGAACAAATCGATGTAAAATCAGAAACAAACGAACGACGAAATACTTAAATATAGCGGTAAAAGCCCACTTCACACTCGTTGGCTATATCAGAGCCTGTTATTTGCTTACAATTATGTAAAACGCAAATTAACCAGCAAGGGAGGTGGAAGATGGGCTAATGACGTAACGAGCAAGTAACGCACCGAGGCAACTTCGCCAGCTGTTACGAAATCAGCTGATGTCGGCAAAAACCACTGAATTATACAATGCACACAGTATCCCTTTACTTATTAAGCCGCCAAAAATGTGGCTTGTTTATACCTTTCTTATATTACATTTCTTATACCTATTCATTATTATTTTTTTAACATAATTTACGTACTAACATACAATAAGTTTTTTATTGTTACTAACACATCTATGGGCCAAGCCTGAAATAAATATTTATTTATTTTTATACCACGTCCAGTAGTAAATTTATAAGATTTATGGGATCTTCGAGTGGATTAGGGCTTTTTTAGGTGGAATTCCTAACGTTGATCTCTGGAGCCGACAGACAAAATCGTCCATTCATCATAGGTTTTTCGTATGTAATAGATTTATTGAAATTAGACGAGATACAAATAGATCAGTCCCTTATTGTATCAGTATTTGTCCTTTCTAGCTTACTGTCGAAGTTTAAAGTAAATATTTGAATTTAATCAAAAGAAGTAACAAAGAAATTGTGCAAAGTATATGGAAAAAAGATGATATTATGTACAGACAAGTCACGCAAGCATGTGGCCCGATTCTGTATGAGTAATGAATATTCTGACCTACACCTACTTATTTGCAATTTGGAAGTACAGTTAGGTTAATGATTTTTATATTTGAACTAAATTAACTCTACCAGAAAAACTTGTAAAAGTTGAGTCAAATGTTTACTTATATTTAAAGTAAGCACAACACAATCACTTATTGGATAGAAAGTAGTGGCTTACAAGTTTTATTTTTATAATAGCAGATAGAAGGAATTAATAGATTGATTAACAAAAAAAGTGTCAACAAAACAGGCAAAATAATACTCTAGTTATTTTGTAATAATAAAAGTCAATGGTTAGTACGAGTATTAGTTTAATGAATAAGATACATATTTTTTTATTAATTAATTTCTTCTACTTTTGTGTCGGATATATAATAACAACAAAATAGTATTCTTCAAGTAAAGCAATCCATGTCAAGGCAGACCCCATCAAAGCAGGTAGGTATGTGTTAGTAGCGGGCAATTATCTCTTGGCTACACTAATGGTTTGAAATAAGGTGTTTAGATCGAGACATACGCTCAGGCACGGATGATGTCACGGAGTTATATCACCGCCGCGCCGCACAGTGGGATTATGGAGGAAAAAAGTATAATTTAAGATAGTTATCTTTAGGATAGTTTACAATTTTATCATGAAAAAGATACCCTTAGATATGTTTTGCAACATATATAAAACATATAACTATTTATGGTACAGAGTAAATCGTGCATCAAAGAACACTAAACCAAGCCAGTATTTCCAGACCAAATTTTTGTCTTTTTTTTAAGCTGGTATAGTCAAAACTCGTGGAGTTTTGAGTTTATGTCTATATTTATTAAGAATGTTTATAGTTTTGGCAATATAAAACCATTATCGTTGCACAATTATTTATTTATTTTGTGTTTATTTTAGTTTTTTATATACTGAGACTTTTTTTTTTACTTTTTCTGTCATTCGAGGTTCATAAGTATCGATCTGCAAGCTGCTACCGGCTAATTTCATCATAGTATTATAGAACTAACCCTCACAAACAAATAGATACCAAATTCAGCTGCCACCATCTGCCTCAGGATGATTAAACCAACGTTTACTAGCCGACAGTAAAAATAATATAAATATGCGTTTTTAAAACGAGCTGACGAATTGTTATCTAATTTAACGAGTGTTATCTAAAATCATAAAAAAAATATTGTAGATAAAATAATAGTAAAATCAAATATATCAAAACAATATTAGCTAATAACTACCCTCAATAAAAAATAAAATTGTTATTCTGCAATAAAAAGTATTATGTTACCCTCAATAACCCAAATAATTTGATAGTTGTTATTTTTTGTGCCATTCACCTTCGTTAACCTGAGATGCAACAATAATGTCGACTTTAACATTTTGAAATTCGGAATTAGTAGAAATTGCGTTGTCTTGTAATAGAGATCCAGAGAAGTGTATCGAAATTTTTAAAAGTAAATATACTAACGTAACTGTAGATAAGTGCTGTTGGGAACCTTAAAAAAGAATTGACAAAAAAAATTATGGCAAGGTTGGTTCAAAAGTGGCAAGCAGCTAATCGAACCAAAAGCCTCTTACTTACAAACAATAAAGAATGGTTGGCTCTCAGTTTAACAAATTGATGCAAGTTCTGCTTCTGTGAGTGATATAATTTTGTATTCTTGTTTTTTAAAAAAGCGGCCAAGTGCGAGTCGGAATCGCCCATGAAGGGTTTCATAGCAGCCAGTAATATAATATAAAAGTTTTTGTAGTTCGTTGTGACTTTGATCGATGTTTTAATAATAGTGAAAGGTAAATTGCGGTTTACGAGTTATGACGTATTAAAAAAAAACTACTTACTAGATCTCGTTCAAACCAATTTTCGTTGGAAGTTTTCAGGTTAATGCACATCATATATTTTTTTTAGTTTTATCATTCTCTTATTTTAGAAGTTAGAGGGGGGGGGGACACACATTTTTTCACTTTGGAAGCGTCTCTCGCGCAAACTATTCAGTTTAGAATTTTTTTTTATTAGAAACCCAAATATCATTTTTGAAGACCTACCCATAGATACCCCACATGTATGGGTTTGATGAAAAATTTTTTCAGTTCTATGTATGGCACCCCCTGAATTTATTGTTTTTTTTCTATTTTTATAAGAAAATCTTAATGCGGTTCACAGAATACATCTACTTACCAAGTTTCAACAGTATAGGTATTATAGTTTCGGAATAAAGTGGCTGTGACATACGGACGGACAGACAGACAGACAGACAGACAGACAGACAGACAGACATGACGAATCTATACGGCGATCTATCAAGGCGATTAAAAATAAATATTAACAATTATTTGTGTACTTGTTTTGATCCTTGAAGCCTTTGTAGCATGAAGCCTTTGCAGTAAATACTTATTACAGGTTTGGTACCTTGATATTATCATTATTCTACAAGAATATTTAATAACAAACAAGAATACAAAGTAAAAATACACATATAGTCATGTATTGTATTAATAAACAATATTTTCCGCACGCCCATACATAGCTACCCACTGTGCGCCGCGCCGCCAGTTAAAGGACGTAAAATGTAAGTGATCTAAAAAAAAAGCTATAACAAAATGTTTTATGAAAGTAATTAAGTATTTACGCATTTATGGAGATAATGATAAAAATAATTTCAGTTTTCTAGGACAAACCTGAATAAAATTAATAAATAATGTGTACTGGTGGGGACATGTATGAGCTGTTAATGAATGAATGAATGAAGCGCGAAAGCCTCAAGCAAACACAACCCTGAATTTTTCCACGTAGTAATAATAACGATGAATTATTTCTTCGGCAGATATCACTACAATGCGGCCAAGAGCTTTTATACACTTTGTTTTGATAATTATTCCTTATCCAACTATTTTTATAAACTTACTGAAAAAGACTTTCTCATTGTCTGAATTAATTGTTAAATATTATCGATTATTTTTGTCTAAAAGAAAATATCATTCTTAACAGTTTCATTTACAGGAATATCCTTTATCCGTTAAATACACCTATTTATGGCATTGTAATACCAAAACAGGCTTGTGATATGTTTTTTGGATATGGTGATTTGTTTTTAAATACAACCTATAGAATGGCAGGGTTGTATTTGTATAGTTTTTGCTGTAATTTACGTAAGTTTTTTATACTCTTTCTTATGAACAGTTCTAGAGTAATTTATGTTGATGGATTTTTAATTTAGCCTACTATATAACATAAAAAGTACATATAGTTACCAAATGATTTTATTGTACATAAATGTGACCCAGCTAAAGAAAAACAGCTCAGAAGAAGATAGTTTTTGAAGTAGCTCATCTCAAGCCGAGAACAATGTCCCGAGTACATCAAATGAACAAAGGTGAATAAACTTTTTTGTCTACGAAGTGGTTATAAATGGCGGCAATATATAACAGTATTCATGCTTCATATGTAGCTGTATAGCAGTGTAATTACAGTGTAAGCTGAAGGCGATGTATTCGCCGATATATTACAACCCGTTTGATGTATAGCCGAGATCCACGCGCTCTAACGTTCCGCATAACTTAATTTGAAATTGTGTTCTAGAATTTTGTTGTTAATTGAACTGAAGCTATGTTACCTGCCAGATTTTTAATAATAAGCAACAGTAGGTAGTTGATATAAGTATCGAAAGTACGACGATACAATGTTTTTATGGCAATTAATAATATTTTCAGTTATTTTCAATAATATAGCTTATGATATCGAACGATAGGAATTTATCGCGGTTTACGCTACGTGGTAACTGTTTGTAATGATTATGACCGTAGTAATTTTGTGTTATTTGACAGGTATCGTCTGTTATCGGCATTCCAACCACAAATTGATAATGTCACATCACTAAACTTACATCGTCAGATAAAAAATTGTAACGATACTTTTCTGATTAGTAAATTTTTGTTTCACTAGTTTTTGGATTGCATGACTACTGCCAATAACAGTATTATGAAGAAAATTATATTTAATGAAGTCAAATCATATAAAATTGTTGAAGTAAAAGTGGAACATTACACATCATCGTAACTAACCTCAAATGCGTTATTTTCTCTTCTTTGGGCCTACTGTAAGATATTTCCTGTTGTATCCCTTTAACGCTTTGTGCATAATAAAAAGTAAATATGTTAAATAATGAAATATAACTCTACAAAACTTCTCGCTATAAATTAAAACTGCAAGGTGCAAAATACCTAAGTGAAATGCAAATACATTCACCATTTGCAAAATAAAACAATCAACTAAAGTCGTTATTAAAGTAACGACTCAAACCATTTGTCACGGCTTAAACAAACTATAAAACACATTTCATACAACATTGTAACATCTCCATCAAATCTTGACAGATAATAAAAGCACCGCTGCGGGTGTTATATGAGAACGGTATATCTCGTAAATGCATTAAATGTGGGGCAAGCACAATATGCCATAACACGAAGATTCACAGATAGACTTAGATGGGCGGTTCGCACGATCGCTTGCGGTTTAACGTGGTTTAACTTTGTTAGTCTGACAGATAGATTACATTGACCTTAGCTATGCATCTGCTGTTGTATTTGTTACAGAAACCGGGAAATAAAGGTCATAAATATTTAGTACTCGTTAATCCCTATTTTATCAATATTTATCTGTTTATAAATTAGAATTAGTATCACTACATAGTATAAAATAAAGTCGCTTTCTCCGTCCCTATGTCCCTATGTCCCTATGTCCCTATGTCCCTTTGTACGCTTAAATCTTTAAAACTACGCAACGGATTTTGATGCGGTTTTTTTTAATAGATAGAGTGATTCAAGAGGAAGGTTTATATGTATAATACATGCATAATATACTGAAGGATAACCCACAATAACCATTTTCCCGTGCGGAGCCGGGGCGGGTCGCTAGTTATTTTATAAATTTATAATGTTTATACTATAAAGTTTATGTTACCACACTCCTCGCACGCAAGCAAATATAGATCAAATAAAAAAAACCTCGAAGGAAATTTAATTTGTGTAACTATTGCAAAAAAAATTACGATAAATATTTGTAACACAAGATACAAATCGTTATCCTTTTTTTTTAAATAGTTACACTTCATATTAAAGATACAGCATGAAGACACGGTTTTTGGAAATTATCCCTCTAAATATCTGGTAAAATGTTTTACGTTAAACTTGTAATAAGTCTTTATTCGAACATATAACACATGGTCGTAATGTAATATTACTTTCCTCTATTCAAAGAGATCATGTACGAATGAAATTCGATTACAGTAACATTACCCGACCATTTGGGGTAGTCGCTCTATCCGCTGAGATATCTGTGCTCAAAGCTGTGCTCATGAATTTTTATGTAAACATCGTATCTGCCGCATTTTCACTCGGCATTCCCGATACGGATTTGCATCAGCATTTTCAAACGGCATAATGTGGGCAGTGGAGATGTACAGTCAATACCAAGATAAGTTTCACTGCCAGAGCTATAAATATGATGGCTTACTACTATAATTTCTGTAGTTTTATCTAGTGGGTATCTAGCGAGTGCTTTTACATTTTGCTTACGTATTGTAAGTATTTATTACTAGCTATCCGCCCACGGCTACGCCCGCGTTTTTTTTTATTATTTCCCTGCGGTAAAAACTAGGGCATTGCCTCTTTTAAAATATTTTCGTGTTATCCATTCTAATACGTAGAAAATCTCTCCGGTCCTCTCACGTTTTAAAAAACAAACAACATACAAATCGACATATTGTTTAATAAAAAAATAAAATACTTACATTCGAGCTAGATTCCATTTCTCGATCTCGCATAGAATACTTCGATTTCTACACTTCGTCCTAGATGCGGTTACGGACTAGCAACGACATTATCTAAATGCCAAAGGCAACGTATGTATGTGTATTCGAGTGCATACTGCAATGAAATAGTCTGTGGTTTTCATGGAAATCGTACTGCAATGTTTACAAAATCAGTTCAATGCTGTTCTCTTTGAATATTTGATAGTAGACCACAATAGCAACATTTGCTTGAACTAAAATAATAATGTTCGAGAATATGAGAGTTACGATGGTTTTATTTATTACAATCACAATAAAAACTATATTTTTTCTATAGGTTTTAAGTTTATTGATCAACCAATGTCAGAATGATTAAGCCGCCTGAGCCGCCTACGCTTCTGAAAATTAAATGACCATAGAGATAGATTTTCTTTTACTTTAATCTAACATGACTGAAGACATTAAACTTAGATAATGCAAGAAACTACTAAAGACTAGGCTGTATGGGCTTAGATCCCTTTGCCTTTCCCATAAGGGAGAAAGAAACTAAAAAAAATAATATGAAAATGACTATGAAATTGAGAAGGTCTTTATCCAAAAACCTTTTTAGGTTAAAATTATAAATTTTAAGACGCCAATTTTTTTAATTGTCCTATGCTTCTGTCGAAAAGGTACGACCAATCAAGCTTTACTTTATAATGTTTAGTTCAGTAACCGATATAAAATTAACAATGAATACCTACTTATCATATTCACGTCGTCATCATAATCGGGCACGTATTGTAATCTTATGCTACGAGCCTTGCCATTAAAATAATAGCACTGCCTTCGAAAACCTCATACCAGTTCTCATAGAGATAATCATAATAATTGAGAGACAATCGCCAAAGTACAGTAGCCAGCACATGCGGCTGGACACTTCCACTTCGAAACTCATCTCTACCGCTACGGAATACGGGCGCTCTAAAGGTGAATTTGTACAACCGCTTGTGCTGGCCACTGTAAATCTTGTCTTCAACACGCCACAAGTTGAGATAGAAAAAGATAGATTCAAAATCACTGCCTAAATTGTTAGAATAAAATCCGAAATATGATATAAAAAATTTAAGAAACAGTCGTTTTGTGATCATAGATATAAATTACGCAAAAATTGTATTTACTTTCAAACAAAACATAAGCAAGCAAATGCAATGCAACTATCAGATTAAATAAGCAAAGTAAGAACAATTCGAAATAAAAAAAAAAAAAACAATCAATCAATCAGTTATTTCTACTCGTATTAGATTAAAGTAAACTAAAGGTCCACTTATTGTAGAACAAAATTACGCGATGAAAAGTACCTAATTCTGCTAATAATTGTTCCGTTACGTCAAAGATAGGTATCTAAAAGCTTATTTGGCAATTTCACGGAACGATGGACTGAAAAACGAAGCCTAAGAATATGATCTAGACGCAGAAATCTAAGAAATCAATTATGACATTTAATTATAGGTCTTTATTTCTTGGATGAATTATTGGGAAATTCATGTTTCATAATTCGCCTTGTAATTAATTAAAATTAATAAATTACAAATAAAACAACATGTTACAATAGTTTTCGAACGAACACAGCTACATTGAATTCAAAAATATATTTTGGCGTCTTTTTAAAACTTTTTGACGTAGCGACTAGCGTTGTGTCCTACCTACGAGGTGAATGAGGTCGTAGCAAGTTCTACGACTTTATTGATTTATTCACGCTACGACCTCTACGACGTAGCTGAATGAAAAAGCAGTTGATGTGTTTATGCTTTTAGATGTGGATATTTTGAACTTTTTTTTTAGTCTATAGTATGGCACTCAACTTGTTAAAGTAGTAGCGGAAGAGCGTAATATTACCACACATTTAAGTAGTGTTAATTAACTACCTTCATTTTATTATTAACTAGCGACCCGCCCCGGCTCCGCAGCTGTGAAGTTGTAAAGATTTAAGCATACATAGGGACATAGGGACATAGGGACAGAGAAAGCGACTTTGTTTTATACTATGTAGTGAAGTGATAGTGATTCTATATTTGAAACTAAATAAATCCCACTAATGATCATTCATTCATTACAAAATTCACAGCGTTTACCAGTTGAAAGGTTGAATCAATTTGTAAAGGTTACAACTCGTTTTGCTCCTCTTGTGAAATCCCGCTAAATTGGACCCAGTTGCATCATTGAATGATTAACCATTATCTTCTTATCTGTATAATGTAAGACTCCTCCTCAATGGCTGTACCGATTTGGATACAATTTTGTGAATATATGCTATAGGTTCCTGGATGGTTAGCTGACACATTGAAAGCATATTTAATAATAAATTAAATTTTCTAAAATTAAATAGGTGTACAATAAGGAAGGAGCAATCTACACGTAAAGATTGATAGAAATAAATAAATACCTTTATTCATTAAATAGACGTACTGTCACATAATACAAATCTTAGTTGTAATGAGACCGTTAATTGTATTTGTTTAGCTGTTCTTACTTCAACTTTAGTTTCTGTGTAGGAATCCAATAAATCTTTATAATAAAAAAAAATTATGTTTGTATATTTGTCCCCTGTGCGTTTTTAAACCATTATTAATTTTATTAATGAAACTATTTTGGGAGAGTATTTTGAGGACATAATAGAGGGATTCGTGCTCAAAATAATACTGTAACTAAAGTATATAAAAGGGGAATATCTTTAATACTGCGGCGGGATGAAAATCGCTATGTAAACAATTAGGTATTCTGCCGTGTATGTATAATATTATATTAATATCATACTTATACAAAAGCCTTTCATCTTTTGGTTTCGTTAACCTTTAGTTAACGTTAGTCAGACAGAAGTCTGTAGCTGATTGCTTCATAATTTCCGTTCGTGTTAGGGCATAATTAATTAACACACTTATCTGTTATTTTTAGCAATTTAAAATAGCTTGTTAGCAGATAATCTGCATGTAACGTAAATTTTTCCAATCAAGTTTTAACTATGATGTTATTGAGGTTCTTAGTGAACTAGTTATTTACGTAAACATAAAATATTTATTAAGGTTTCATGCTTACAGTTGTGCAACAAGTGGATCATCTGACAGGTTCTCTATCAATTAATCTAGATAAAGAAGTTAGTGAGGAAACAGGTTTAAATAAGGAACTGCTAAGTATATTTCTAGGTTGTAAGAAGCGTGGTCATACCGCCAGAAATTAGACTATAGACGCTAAGTATATACTCATGAACATTTACCGTGTGGCGTCATAGTAAGATTCTGAAATTCTTGTAAAGTATTTGTTGACCAAGTATTGTAAAGTTGTATCGTTACTAGCTTTAGACCCGCGACTTCACCCGCGTTAACACGTTTTTCCGTAGAAAATTAGTTATATTCCGGTTGTTTACTTTTTAAGGTAGACTATGCCCTTCACCAAAATCTATTCTATCTCTGTACCAAGTTTTATCGAAATCGGTTCAGTGGTTTTGTCGTGAAAGCATAACAGACAGACAGGTAGAGTTACTTACGCAATAGTAGGGTTAGGGAATTTGGGAATAAAATAAGTTTTTAATCCCCAATTCCACAGTTCCCTAAAACCTTATTTATTCATGAAGCGGAGGTAAATCTAGAGTAGGTACATCTTTTTTGTTAGAATACAAAAAATAAATCTGAAAATTTAATACATTGAATGCTGGTTGTTCTAAATACAAGTAAGCAGGATAAGTAAGCATATTACTAGTTAATTTACAATTTACTCTAGGTATGTAAAAAAAATGCATTATCATGCAATTTCAGTATTCACATTACACACTATAGGTATACTTACAAAATAAATAAAAACAATCCAATCGGAGAAGGTAGGAAGCGGGTATCAAATTATTCAGTATCCAATCCACTGGGCGGATGCACTAACCGAAACAATTCAAATTCCAAATCAACACAACACTGGCCACTTCCTTTCGGATGTAGAAAAAAGTATTTTAGAAAAGTTAGGAAATTTAAAAAATTGAGTTTAGAACGAGTATTCCGAAACCGCGCGTCTGTGCCGGCGAGCAGTGCGAGCACCGAGGGCGTCCGAGCAACCGAGAGTCTACTTTCGAACTGATTCAAGATTCTCTTGAGTAGCCAGCCAAGCAGTGTACAGTGCATGCAACGAAACTCCATACAAACCATACACACTTCCAAATATTCTCATATACGGTTTTTCACGAAGAGAACCCCACAACCTGCGTGGTCGACTGTAGAGTTGCCTTGCAAGGAATGCAGTTCTTCAAGAGTTAAGCTATGTTTTCATATAGATGGTAGGAACAGGATTTGCTGCAAAGGTTCAATGATTCTCATATATACTTGAAAGAAATAAGTAGGCCTAGGCAATTAACTGTATGAGGATGCCAGTAATTTGATTGGCTTAGTCCATTGCATTACAGTCCACTTATTGTGAGATTATGTCGGCCGACTGATTTTCCACCGGATCGCAGCGGATTATACTTTTCGTAGCTGTTTCGAAATCGATTACGGAAACTTATTGGCGTTAAGTATTGTTCTAATAGAACAGAAAATAAAAAGTAGAACATAGTATTTTTTTTAGATTTATAGACAATGATTTATCATAATACCAACCAAGAAAAACATCCTGTGCAGTCAAAGTTTAAAGAGTATAATATGGGAAGATGAACAGCTAGCTCTAGGCCAGTGTGGTTGACTATTCCATGTATTCGCCCTAAATAGATGTTGATATTTTTTGTAATAGAATATAAAAATTTTAAATCGAGTATTTTAAGTTTCTCTGGCGCACACTATTATTGTAACTCAATTGTTTTCACTGTTTTCACCTGTAATTGGAGTAGCAATTAGGTGTATTTTGTAATTGTCTTATAAATTAAATAAATTGTTACTCTATTGGTGTTCTAAATAAAAAAAAAGGTAGACTTGAGCTCTTTGAAAAACCTTCATTACTTAATAGCGAACTATTGAATGAACCCTACTGAATAAAACAAATGAAAGACGTTTATACTTCTAGCTATACTTGTATATAGATCCTACCAGGAAGAATACTTATTTATGGGCATGTTATCGGTACTGCATCTGCTTAGCCTGGTACTAAACGAACCCTGTACCAAGCCTGTACCACAGAATAAATAATAGTACCCTACTAGTACTAAACCGGCACCGGTAAGGACTCCTGGAAGACCAGCGCTGTAGCCTAATGAGGCTGCGGCTTTCGCTGAGGGAGGCTCTTTTTGTGTGGTGTCGGAGCACATAATTACGGATTATGTTACCAATAATGCATAATATGTAAAGATTGTTATTATTCCATGTATTTTTTTTTGTCTTACTTGTTAACTTTTGTATTCTCTGTTGTGTTGTGATGTCATTTAAATAAATGTTTCTTATTCTTATTTTTAAACAATTTCCCCTAATTTTTTATTCCAACTTAGCATTAAAATATTTATAGCTTACGCTTATATACACAGCTCATATGGAAGACGAAAACTGTACTATATGCATGTATCTAGTATTTATTGCTTTTAATATACTTACCATAAAGAAAATAGAATATTGCAAAAGGTTGTATGGTAAGGCTGCGGTTTACAACTTTTCAGTTATCTTATCATTTTAATGCCATTTACGGCTTGTTGGAGCGAATTTTATAAAATATGTTTTGTTGAATCCGCACCGGAGAGTAAATGTATGTAAATTGTAATTTACAGGTATCATTGAGGTTACACCTGGCGATCAAGTCACTCCAGGTGCAATACAACCCGTGCCGCGATAAAATACCTATGTAAAATGATTGTCGGAAAAATCAATAAATATTATGTCACAGCGAAATTAGGAACCAAGGAATTTTACGAATTGCGCCACTCTTCAATACTTTCCAACCGCGAGAAGCTACAAAAGAGGAGAATTTATCTTATTTTATTTATTTTATTTTTATCATCTGTCCCGTTTTAAATCTTAATAGTTATGAAAACAACCGTGAAAGTTTTAAAAAGTATAATTAATCTTATTTATTTATCAATACCAGAGCTCAAAGGAATACCTTATCTTAATTTATCTTTCATACGTGTTCAAAGTATATTCGTCCATGCTGCTGCTCATCGTGTGGGTTTCTAGGTCCATGAACCAATAGAAATGACGATAAATATTAATAAAGATGTCAGTTAATAAAATGTTACGAGAATATTTACGTTCATAAAAACATCGCACTATCGCACTTAATAACAAAATCTTCACGTCGTAAATCCATAAACAGGCCTTCGGCTTCTAATCAACAGTTGCCTAACTAACCAGTAGTGCACACAACTTTCGAACTGCCTATGCTTTACCACTGCACAGTGGTACACCTATGAGCAGTGCGTAGAGGTGAACGACCGTGTCCACTGCGAAGCGTTACCAGTTACAAGTGTCACACACTGTGCTATACTTTTATAGTACTCGTTCGTAACTGTGAAAACAGAAACGAAATTTTATGGGTATTGAGTTTGAACTTTGTCGTCGTAGTTAACGTCGGATGGCTCTTTCTAACCATCATCTACTTTCAACCCTTAGATGCGCGTCTTCTTAGGAGTTCGGAAACGTTTGCAAACAATAAAAAAAAAAAAATTTGATGTTATATAGATTTATTTATTTCAATAATTTTTTGAATAGTTTTGAACAATTTCTGTTTTTGGTGTGGGGATTAACGTATATTTTAGAGCAGAGGTGTAGACCAAAGACGTATCTCCACCCTCTACTTCTCAGAAGGAGATGCGACGATCTATTGAGGGTTACAAGAAGCCATAGATGTGATCTGCGGAGGATCAGTCGTGGAGATCTTGGACGGAGTACTTTGTACAGCAGGACATATGATGTTTTCCACAATTATGTCTAGAATAGACTGTTAATCCATTTTAGTAACAAATGTTACTCCCTCCCTTTATGACCCACCCTACTATGTATACAAATTAGTAAAAAATCGATGCTATGACATTATAGCTCGATACATAATTTAGGTGACGAGCTTTAATACCAAGTACATAGTATAACTGCGACACGCTCTTTCGAGGCCCGCCCAGTTCCTACTCGCTATAATGAGCGAACAAGACATCTTCCTCGGGTTAGTTTCGCTATGATATTTTTTTTTTTTTTTTTTTTTTTTCTTTATTTAGGAAACAAACAGCTTATAACAACAATACAAAAAGTCTATGTATAAACCTAACACAATAAGCCAAACTAGTTTCCATCAATAGAATTAACATATGTTGGTTATATGGTTTCGCTATGGCCCTCTCTCAAAATACCTACCAAAAACTATCGGTATGGTACGCATTTTTCGGTTCTACGTCACAATTGAAAAGAAAAGTGCATCCCGCCAGCCTCTACTGACTTACTTTTTAGGAGGGCAAATAAAAAGTCGGTTTTCAATACTAAACCAGTCTTGTATTTATTAGATTTGGTCCTATTAATAAAAATCAACAGTTCAAATGGTATTAAAATAATATTAATTAAAAATACATAATGAGCATTTGAAAAATGTTACAAAAATATTAAAAATTACTAAAAATATTAGTAAGTTAGTAAAAGTAGTAGGATAAAATTTTAAATAGTTTTGTTTTTCTAAATTTACTGTTAATGAGCATGTTGTGTATTTTTTTTAATTACACCGTAAATCTTTTCTTTTTAACAGTCCCATAAACTGAAGAGTGCCAAAGTGAGACTTTTTGATAGGTATTTTGAGAGGTGCCATAGCGAAACCATACCATAGCGAACTGCAAAACTAACCGTCTCTCTAGTATCGTGCGTCATGATGTTTATACAAAATGACTGTTGGCAAGTGAACCCTGATTAAAAAAGAAAGATCAAGTTAATATTGAATTAATAATCTTATTTTGTTTTTGTCTTTGATTAAAGGTTTTTTTTTTTAATTGGGCAAAATCGAGGTGTAAAGCGTTACTGGATTTGAAGGGTTGATGTCAGTTTCTACTTTCTAGGTTCAACGTTCGAAATGGAATTGAATGTAAGTATATATTAGGATGAAATATGTATGATAGTCTGTAAGGTATTTAAGATATAGGCCTCTGTTTATACATATTTAACATCTTTATGTAAATATTGCCTGAAAAAAAAAACTGATTTATTAATTATTATTATAAATATTTAGTTAGCACTGATTGCCTAACAAATAGGCTACCTTTTACTCTTTTATAAGGAAATTCCCGAGGGAAAAGAAAAGACAAACAAAAACGCGACCCGTGGGTGTAATGCTCGCCATATATTGATCTATTTTTAGAAAGTTCAAAAAATATAAAAAACGTGGACGTGTTTATCGAATTCCTTTGTTTGTTATCGAATTCCAATGAAAGTTATTGACATAGACATCAATTATAATTAAAATAAACAAACATTGCTGTCCACGACACGACAACTAACCTTAACAGTCACTTTGCACACAGTATAAGTGCGTATTTTTTGCACCAACTGTACATATCATTTACATACATACACACCAAGTATGTAGGTATAATTATGCAGATAAATTGCATACGATTGATCGACGTACCATACACTGTTGATAGATTTATTGTTTTGCATGCCGACGTGCAGTTAGCCAGGAATAATTGTAAAAAATGCGTCAGATTCTTGGTAATGTGAAACTAGAAATTAGTAGCTTCTGGTACTGATATCGAGTACCATTTTAAATAGAAGCGAAAATAAAAAAAAATAGCTCCGGGAGGGACTCGACCCGAATTCGACTGTTGAAGAAATAAAAACTTAGCTTAGTAAAATAAAAAATTTATATGGATAAGAACCTTGGAGGCTATCTATATGTATGAGCTAATTAATTATCTATATAATAAAAGGTGTAGAGGTCGAAAATCTGTAATTTTTTTTCTTTTTGTTTCTTTGTTATTATTTATCTGTTTGTCTGTTTGTACGGGCTAATCTCCGTGACTCTTGGACCAATTTGAATAATATTTTGTATGGTGGTACCTTATATCCCCGGTCAACATCTTATATAGTATTTACCGCGGGAAAATATCTCATTACTACGGGAAACTACACGGAAAAGTAAACAAACAACGCGGGCGTAGCCGCGGACGGACAGCTAGTTAGACATAAGACACAGGCCTCCGTTGTTGTGTGTACGTACCTACTTACATTTTTGCAATACTGACAGACATGCAGTTGCTAAATGCAAGCGTTAATTTTCAATCCTAAGCCTAATACCACTTTGGTCGTGAAACCACTACGTACGTAAAACTGTTATTTGGAAATCTATGAAGCATGTAAATCGGAAATATCTTCATAATCGGCAGCAAACAGCCCATTGCGTGCCTTGCGAAAGTTAGCAATATTACTATAAATAGCGGCTTATAAACGACGGAACGAATCCAATGCTATCTGCTTAGCAGTCGCTGTTGAAATATTTGTATTACCAAAACATTGCCTTGTCGGACTATGTACTTAATATAATAATGAGCACAGTATTTTATAGTTTTGGAACTATTTAGAAGTCAATACATATGCCTTTTGTAGAGCTATTATACAAATCCTACAATGACCCATTGACGAGATGCTTTTTGCTTATGTTATTTTACTGTGACTTAAAATAAGAAACATGAATTATTATGAATAGAATCCGTAAAAATGTGTGTTAGTGTAACATGAATTATTTATGAAATGTTAATTTAGTATTCAAATAAAACTTACTTACCTACTTACTCACTTACGAACCATAACCTTTTGAAATTACCAATGTTCTAATGCTTTTTATCGGAACACTAAAAGAGATATTTGTGGTTATTGTCCAAATTAAAAGACGAACCAACCCGCACTAGGCCAGCGTGGTCGACTAAGGCCTATTCACCCTGGTATCAGGGTAGGCTCGAGCCCCTCGGTGGGGACATATATGAGCTGTTAACGAAAACTTCCATGAGCAAATACTTACCATGTGCAAAAACGCAAACAGAACGCTCGGGTTCATAATGCGGACAGCTTCCGATTTCAGAGGCACGAGAGCTGCAATCGTGCTTTACAATGCTTATGTCCGAAGCAAGCTAGAATATAGTGCAATTGTCTGGGATCCTTGTCAGGAAAAATATGCGGCCATGATAGAAAGGATTCAAAGAAAATTTGCCAGATTTGTATACAAAAAAGCCTTTGGTTACTATCCTTTTCTCTACCCATCTTTATTTGTATCCGGAATGGTTGGAATGGATACGCTGCGGCTCAGGCGCAAGGTAGCTCTTGGATTACACTATTTTCTACTGATGCGTAATAGAGTCGATAATCCCTCTGTTCTTAGCAGTATATATTTGTGTGTCCCAGACAATTATACGCGTTCGCGTCGCTGCTACCGTCAGTTGTTTGCAACTGCGGCGATTACCCGAACATGTTATTCGGCAAATGCACCGACTCCTCGAGCTCTAGCCCTCATGAATGACTTTCACTGCAATGTCCATGATACCGATATATTCATATGTTCTTTATCTAAATTTATTGTAAGTCTCTATTTTTACTTGTCCAAAATTTCATAATTTTGTATTGTAATGTCCGTGACAGTGTAAGTGTTTTGGTTCAGACTGTAAACTTGCACTGTTTTAGAATAAATAAATAAATAAATAAAAGACGAAAAGAAGAAAAAAAAGATATAAAGTAAACATAACAATATGTTTTTGAATATGACATATATGAATTTATAGCTACCTATAATAATAATAATATATGATTGATTGTACAAAAGTATTGCTGTGGTATTGTCAACCTTCGTTTCCCGAAAGCAAAACGTACGTTCCACACATTAAAAAAATACACTAAATAGGTTAGATTAGAGGTACGCGAAGTATAAATTATATTCTCCAGTGAAACATAAATTATATTTAACGGCAGGCATTTTGTAAGGAGTGATTGATTGAAATATTAATTGTTATGCTGGCTGGTTTCGCTCTCAATGCCAGTATCAATTACTCGTGCATAATTAACTACCTCGACCGCACCGCATGGCGGCATGGCTGGCCCAATTGACCATTTTAGTGTTATCATTATCATCCACGGCTTGCCTACCCACCTGTTTTCTACCTACGAGCCACATTTTTTTAACAAAGCGAAAAACACATTGAATATTTATATTTATTTTTATTATCAATAATTTTGCTGTTGTACTGTATAAATCTTACTTATTCGCTAACAGTCATCTGCTGTATCTAATCTAATCTAGATAGAGTAATAAAAGGTTTGGTTACATATCATAATTTCCATCAGCAGAAAGAAGGATGGAGGTACAGTATGACAAAAAAGTCGTGAAACGGAATTAATCTTACTTCTCAAAAATATCCATAAGTTAGTTAGAGCGTGATAGCATGATATAAAATGGCAACACCATAAAGGAAGTACGATTAATTTCACGACTTTTTTGACAACAAACAAACAAACTTCGTTCTTCTCGAAATTTCCAGAAGGGACGGATGTTTTCAGCATGCCGGGTATCAAATTATTGTTATTATAAATATGATTAAGAAGTGGTATTAATCATCATGGTTCTTTCATTTTGTTTACTGAATCAATCTTAGAGACAGAGAGGTGAGAAGGTTTGTCATCGAAGTATAAAGCTAGTTCTATACTTCTGTAGATGTTTATTATATGCGTTTATAAATAGCTACCATGTGAAATCTAGTCACCAAAACAATGCTATGCATGCAATTTGAATAACAAGCTGTAGTTCTCACGAAAAACAATTCGTGATTGTTCGAACAATCAATAAATCATATAAATCCCCATTTAGTCTGTGTTTTGTTTATTTTGGCTTTGCTTTTATAATTTTAAAAATCTAATTTAGTGCTTTAAATAAATATGTACTTACTTATAAAAGACATATTTTAAGAAGTGCCTATTTATTTTGCGGCTATCACTTGCAAATAATTTAATAAAAAATAATTACCTACATCATTCGTAATTTCATTTGCATAATCGGTATTTTAATTTGTTTCAAGTATGACAGTGCTATCAGTGTGCGTTATATTAAACAAGTTTGTTGAACGGCCACTTGAAGCAACCGCCCTTGCCTTTTCTTGCACAAGAGTGCTGCAGTGATATTTAAATTATTTCACAATTTTGATTATCAAAGATATAGAGTACGTTTATAACAGTAAATAATACTAAAAGTTAAATGACATAATACAAGATAAAAATTGTTTTATGTAATTTAACCTTTTATGTACAACTTTCTTGGGATTTCACTAAAAACGATTAATAACAGAGACTGTCTAGTTATTTCAAAATTTAATTATGTATAGGTAAATGTTATAATTTTTATTATTTGCTACAAGATTGATCTTCTGTCCACACATGTTGATTAGAACCAGAATTTGAATAGCCTTAAGGCTTGTCGATTTAATTAGGTATATTTGTACCGATTTTAATTGGAGTGTAATTGAGTTCCATAGAATATATAAACGTACGAGTACATACAATTAAATTGACATTATCTCAGCTAAATGTCCATTGACATTCAAATTCATTAATTTGTAAACATGTTATAGTCATCTCAATCTAAGATCACATATTTGACAGCTGTCATGTCATATTCATACAAAATTATAATACAGATTCATTTAGTGAACTCTATGTCTATAGGCACAAGGAAAACATAATAAATAATAAGAATAACTGTCAAATACGTGATCTTAGATTGAGATGACTATAACATGTTTACAGAGTTTACAGACATAACTTAAAACATAACGACATTAGAAAATGCGCGATTTGAATTCGAAACCTTTCAGTCCGTCCGACCTCAGCCGTCAACGAAACTGAATGTTATAAGGATGTTTTAAAATCTGAAGAGTTCGCGTTACCTAAGAAACTGTATCAGCCTCCTTGCCACACGTATTTATATAGGAAATATGTATATCATTATGTGTATTTTAATTTATTACCATCTCCCTGACGAATTACAATTAATAGCATAAATATTTTTAAAAAGACTGACGAATTGGCTTATGAACAAATATTTTAAAAATATTAACGATTTTTTTTATTTAAGGATTAAGTATTTAGTAAATTGAAATGTGAAATTTGCACACCTGCACGGCAGGTTGAATACACAATTTACAACCGAAGTACATACAGTACTGTATATAGTGCTTATTCGACATGAAAAAAAAATTTTTTTTCAACTTATATAATTTAATTGATATGAACCTCGCGCTATAGATACTTATTTTTAATCATGACAACTGGCAGCGCAATATACATGACATTTATAGTATTTGTAAATATGATTGTAGCCTCGTTCGAGTAATGGCTCCTTTCTGTTTACTCTATGTAATGCAATGCAGGCAGGGCAGGATGTTTCATGCATCCTGCAGTTGCTGTCATTATAACATGCCCACTCGTATGCCTGCCAGGCCTGTTGATTTAGTTTGTAAGAGCAGCAGCGGTGGTGCAGTGGTCCAGTTTTCAATAAGTACATAACTAGGTAGCTGTTTATTAATAAAAAACTAGTACAGTAGATATGAGCTCAGTTTGAGTGCTGCTTAAGTCATCATTTATAAATTTCAGTTGTAAATCAGTAATTTTGTTATTGTTATAATGTAAATATGTTATTAGCTTCGATTGTTATTAGTACATAAAAAAATAATAAAAAAAGGATTAAGGATTGTTTGCGCACTTTGCGATTGTACCTGTAGTATAGATAGTATAGAATCGATCTATACTATAGATAGATAGAATAGTATATAGTCGTGTCGTCTCGTTTCAGTCGAGGTGTTTAATGTGAGCGCTGCACTGCGCACTCGCATATTTACATAACTGAAACATTAGAAAGTACTTAGTTATTCTTCGCTCATTATCATATGCGCAAGAGTTGCCTGCTTTGATTATACATATACAGAGTCTTGGACTGATGTTTGTTTTACTACCCGTAGTTAAAAAGGGAAAATATTAAACTTTCACTCAAAAATACTAAATGATCACCAAAATAACTGGATTGCACACTAAACATTGGTTAGGTTAGGTTTAGAGTGCAAACCATTTATTTTGATGTGCATTTTTTTATGATATCGACTTAAATTATATGCCGTTAAAAAGTAATAATTTATCTATTGGTTTTATTAGTTTTTATTATGAGTTCTTTCAAATCAAATCAAATCGTTTATTTTTAAATTTTGGATATTTTAGTTAAGTCAAATAAAGTTAAATTTAGTGACGAGTTCAGGAAATCAAAATGTGCGGTCTTTTGTGGAGAAAAGCTCGCCGAAGAAACTTTACTTTACAAGGGTCGCATCTTTTAATATATATTTTTAATATGTAATGTAATGTCTTAACTTCTATCAAAATGTCTATGCAATATTTTCTTTACAGGGTCCGTAATTAAAAAGGATAAAACAGAATCCTTATAGGATCAGTCGTATCTGTGTCTGTCTGTCCGTCAGTCATAGCAAATTTCCTCAGAATCTGCTAGTATATTTCTCTCCTTACCTTTCAGGGACAAGGCAACATCAGAAGGGTAGATGAGATTGAATCTATTTAGGGTAATCAAAAATGGTTACCCGTCTTCAATCCATATGGCTAGCGCTCCATAATTATTCTTAGTTTAAAGAACTTGTAAGTTGCAATTAAATGTTATGTTTTTTTGCTCAACACTGGGTATACATTTATATGTATAAAATTATTTGTAGTTATAATAATCAAACATTATTGCAGTACTGTATTTTAAATTGTAAATTACAATTATAAAACTAATATTTCATAAGCCTCGTTTAGAATTATTTATTTTATTAGCGGGAATCGTAAAAAAAAAACAATTAAGAATACTTTTTTATGAACCTACGATTTCTATTTAACGATGTAGTTAAAGTGTGAAAGTATCAAGTTATTGCCCTTTTCTCCTATTTAATACCACATTTACAATTATATTTCATTTTGTATAACGTAGTTAGCAGTAGTGGTTGCGCCATTTATGGCATGCAGGAAAATTTTGTAAATAAATTAATGAGTGAACTGATTAAACAAATTACCCATTTTAATTACCTAGTTTATTATAGCTTATAATCATCTCTACATATCATGAATTAAGGGAACATTGTTTTTTTATTTACCCATAGGTACAACTTTTTTTAGGGTTACAATTAAATGTAGGTTTCGAAAACAATGTACTTAACCACAGTGCTACCAAAACTTGCGAGCTTTTGGGTGTTGATACACGGAAAACAGCCCGTGTACTATTATTGGGTGTGATAGAGACCTACCACGAAAGCAAAAGTCTAATAATCTAAATTAGCTATTCCAACCAGATTCGTTTATATTCCAAAGACTTGCGTAAAGTAGTCAAATTATAGATTCTTAAGCATGATTGAGTTTGTCGGTGTCTTTTTCAATAGCAAATGTACTGACTGCCACATAGATAGCGCCTTTTCAAATTATTTATTGGTTTATACTTGTTCATTGATTTGAGACGAGAGTTTGAGCAAAGCTTTTTAACCTTTGACGTCATTATATGTTTTTTTAACCTGTAAATGAATAAGTGAGTTTGAATTTTGAGCCTTCATCTAGAATATAAAAACAAATAAAAGCACTCAATGTATCTATTTTATTAGTTTTTCAACTGTAGATTAGAATATAATTTTCCATTCTAATTTTGAGCCATCTTCTATCTTACAGGGAGGTGTTTTTCAGTCTGTGGCTGCCCCAAGCCACAGGCATTAAGTCAAGTAATCTTGGATCCCGTAACTGCCAGTGACACCGAGTAGCGTTATACAACCGGCCCCCTCCCGTTAGTCGGTATACGGCCGACCATGCAAATTGCTAGTCCATAACGCGCCAAATGAAGCGTAAATCTCCGAAGGTGGTGTAAGTTACAGCATCGTAGCGCGTGCGGAAAGTTTCGGCAGCCAAAATATGTATGGAGGTTCGTGGCTGCGTAATGCGCGGGTCCCATACAACATTATAATATGTTTAACTGGATGACCAAACAGTTTTTGGGCCGAGACTGTCTGAGTCTTGCTGTCGACTCGAAAAGAAGAAGAAGAAGACTGGATGCCGCAGTCTGGCTGCCCAGTGCGCGAAGGGTCTAACTAAAGGTTGTAACGAAGTGCCTCGCATGCCACCTCATTCTCATCACATTTACCATTTCTTTTTCGTATAAATTCGAATATTCAATTTTGGAATCCATTCGTCATTCACATGCCATTTCGTCCATTTTGTCCTTCAGTTTTCTCCCGAGCCTTAGCCTGAAAGAATTTCATGAAGTCAAGCCCTGTATTAATGTGTTAATAAATCTGTGAAAGTTTCGTGAAGACGATGTTTAATTTTGAAGACCCGCATGCAGTTTACCTCAATCACCATCAGCCGAGCTCCTCACCTTCATATTGACCAGTACAAGGTAAAGCTAACTGAAAATCAAAGTCAAAGTCAAAGTTTTTTATTCGAAGTAAGATTTTACAAATCACTTTTCGACGTCGAGGCGAGTTCACAATTTGGCTGTCTTCTGTGGAGAAGAACTCGCCGGAAGAAACTCGACAGCATTTGAGGAACCATGTTTAACTGAAAATGTGGAGTTATCAGTCAGTTCAGGCATATGGTTGGTGAATATATTGGTGAACGATCCTGAGAATACCTAGATTTGGGGTCATTTTTAAGCATAATGTTCTATAATAGAAGTTACTAAGCTAAATTATGTTTATCTAAATAAAATATATTTTGAAGTGCAAAAGAGTGATGTTTGTTTAGGTATGCAATTCTAAATTACACTATTATGATGAAAAAATATCATAAATACCTTGTCTGTTATAAAAATACAAAACGTAGGACGTAGAAAATCTGTCCATAGACATGTACGAGTATACTGTATATATTTTAAATATTCGGCGATACTAAGAGGAATTTTAATGTTTTCTGAGGATACTCTAACAGTTGTTTCCTGCAAAAAAAATACGTTACTATCCAGCCAGAAGTTTGTTAAAATACATAGCTAGCAGTAATAGTAATAATGTGGCGGTAATTTACAATCCGCTGTTGTATGTAATGATAATGAGCGAACGTCTAGTGCCGTCTCAGGTAAACGCTATTGCACAATATCTGATCCCACCGCTGCTACCACAGAAGAAAGATACCCAGTAATTGCACTCCATACAAGAGCGCCGCACTGTGGGCTGAAAATCGCCTTTCATAGACATAGAGAGATGAATAATTAAGGGTCACTTTTTTCGCTTGAAATAGAATCTGCCCATCAATACTATTCTACAAAATGTTGTTTGACACTATTCGGAACACATTCTATTGAGCACGCTGGAATTTTTTGAAGAAAAATTTGTATGGAGCTGACTTGAAAAATAAGGATATCTCAGTAATCGCAAGGTTGCGGGTTATATCCTTCGGTGAATATTTAGAGGCATTTATTTATGATTTTTTGGCATACTTCATATAACGGGAATCAGTGCGATCTCGTGGGAAAAAAATACAAAAGTTATAATATTTTTATTTTCATTTATTTCATATTTCTAGAGCCATATTATTGCTTAAATGTTTTGGATATTATGTTTATTATGTGCAGTTTATAGTAAAATACGATTTATACAAAAACCAAAAACATACACCAGTAACGGACTGACTTGCGATTCCTTATTAAAAAATACGTATTATAAATAATGTCTTAAATATAAATTAGTCATTCTTAATCGTAAAGCAGGTACATTAGTTAATAACGTCAATAGTGATAACTGATAATCACAAAATGTTAGTAAATGACCGCACGGTACTGCATGTATTGATGTTTAAAATTAAATAATAACGAATTCTCGGTTATTGAGCAAATTTGTGCAGAAATATTTAATGAGGGTAATTAGAAACGATGCGAAACATACGATATAAATAGTTACAAGTTCAATTCAATATCAGTTCATTTTGAGCATTTCTACTGTTAACGTCTAAAAACATCTTTTTATCCTGTGATTGTGAAACATGGAAAGTCTAATTACAAACTTGGACTTATTCGTTCTTATGACCGATAAACAGGTCGAAATTTCCTTTGATCACGAAGTGCTGTTCAATTCACTTGTCATTCGACTAAGCCAGACAGACAAGCAGACAGTGTTACTCTCAAGGAGTATTGTCGAAGATTCACACGAGCTGTTCAAGACAGATGGATGAGATCCTGTCGTAAACCTGATGTTTTTAGACGTGATTATGAAAATTGGCTTGTAGCGAATATTGACTGGCCGAGCTGTTTGTACGATTAAGAATGACTAATTTATATTCAAGACATTATTTATAATACCTATGTATTTTTTAATAAGGAATCGCAAGTCAGTCCGTTACTGGTAGTTAGACTTTCCATGTTTCACAATCACAGGATAAAAAGATGTTTTTAGACGTTAACAGTAGAAATGCTCAAAATGAACTGATATTGAATTGAACTTGTAACTATTTATATCGTATGTTTCGCATCGTTTCTAATTACCCTCATTAAATATTTCTGCACAAATTTGCTCAATAACCGAGAATTCGTTATTATTTAATTTTAAACATCAATACATGCAGTACCGTGCGGTCATTTACTAACATTTTGTGATTATCAGTTATCACTATTGACGTTATTAACTAATGTACCTGCTTTACGATTAAGAATGACTAATTTATATTTAAGACATTATTTATAATACGTATTTTTTAATAAGGAATCGCAAGTCAGTCCGTTACTGGTGTATGTTTTTGGTTTTTGTATATATCGTATTTTACTATAAACTGCACATATAATAAACATAATATCCAAAACATTTAAGCAATAATATGGCTCTAGAAATATGAAATAAATGAAAATAAAAATATTATAACTTTTGTATTTTTTTCCCACGAGATCGCACTGATTCCCGTTATATGAAGTATGCCAAAAAATCATAAATAAATGCCTCTAAATATTCACCGAAGGATATAACCCGCAACCTTGCGATTACTGAGATATCCTTATTTTTCAAGTCAGCTCCATACAAATTTTTCTTCAAAAAATTCCAGCGTGCTCAATTATGCTCCGAATAGTCTCAAACAACATTTTGTAGAATAGTATTGATGGGCAGATTCTATTTCAAGCGAAAAAAGTGACCCTTAATGATTCATCTCTCTATGTCTATGAAAGGCGATTTTCAGCCCACTGTGCGCCGCCCGAATCGTCGCACGCACACACAGAAGAATCATTTACACGGCTGCTGACCCATCTTTCATAGTTTTATGGGTTAGCGGTTGGTTAGCGGGCCGTGTAAATGATTCTTATGTGTGCGTGCGACGACTCGGGCGCTCTTGGGCTCTTGTACGGAGTGCACAATACTATGCGTGCCAAATAAGAATAGGACTGTCAAGACGCCATTTTGACACTCCCTCCTTTTCTAATTTGCCAAATAAGAAAAGGAAGGACTGTCAAAATGGCGTCTTGACAGTCCTATTCTTATTTGGCACGCATAGTACTGGGTATCTTTCTTCTGTGCTGTTACTGTGACCGCAACTAATATCGTCTTCACCAGATAATAATATAATAAAGCTTAAGCATGTACTTCTGTAACGGTAATCAAGTTACGCTTCTGCAGCAAATTTATAGGTAGTATCAGTATTTCAGTAAAAAAACGTCTAAAGCTGTACGAAAGCTTACCAAAGATTTCAAATACGGCAGACCGGTATTGAATTGTGAACTATTCAAGATATTACAAACTAGCTTTCCGCCCGCGTTAACAGTTTTTCCCGTGGGAATGAGGCATTTTCCCGCGGTAAAAAGTAGCCTATGTTACTCAAGGTGAATACTTTCTACTGATGAAAGAATTTTTGAAATCGGTTCAGTAGTTTTTGAGTTTATTCATTACAAACATACACACACACACACACACACAAAAAAAATACAAATATTTCCTCTTATAATATTAGTATGATCAAAAGGCAGGACACATTTCTAAGGGTGTTGTTTTGTGTTATGTAGATATGGGTCAAATCGGGGACGTTCTGACAAAAGGTCGGATCAAGAGTACTCTAAACCGACGAGCATGCATGAGGAGATTAATGAATGTGGATGAAGCGAAAGAAGTGTGCTTGGATCGTAGCAAGTGGAAGGAAGTGTGCCTACCCAGGAAAGAGGCGTGATTTTATGTATGTATGGTTCCAATGAGCCAGAATTAAATTTTTAAAATTTCATTATAATATCTCGACGTAGAAGTTGAAATATTAATAATACCAATAACCAGAGCTGTCCATGTCTGGCCGAATTTCCTTCGATTCTCACCAGTTTTAACAGCTCATATATGTCCCCACAGAGGGGCTGGAGCCTATATACCCTGATATCAGGGTACCACGGGACACCAATTAAGTCAGATTTACTATACTTACTAATATTACAAATTGATTGTTTGTTTGTTTTAGGCTACGTAACTACTAAACTAATATACTTTTTAAAACTTTAACCTCTTCACCACGACTAACAAATACCACGATAAATATCCCGTTTGAAATCTTAAAAGTTACTAAACCAATTTTAATAAACTTGGTATAAGGATAGAGTAGACCTCGGGGTGTAACATAGGCTACCTTATCTACAGTGGGAAAATTACTTATTCCCGCGGAAAAAACTGTTAACGCGGACGGAGCCGCGAAGCGGATATAGCTAGTATGTCTATAAATTGGCAAATTCGGTTTCTTAGCTTGGCAACTTCCTGATTTGTAAGGGGATGCATTAAATGCACTTTGAAATTATTGAAACAGGCTTTAAAGTAATCGTCCAACAATCAAAAATTGTTTGCCAATTGCAACAGTCAACTGCCGTCTATAATTTTATTTCACAAATGTATATTTGCAGATAGCGGAGGCAAAGAAACGGACACATCAACAGATGCCACACTGAGATAAACACACATCCTGTAAAATACAATAATAATTTTATGACAAATTCGCAAGAACAGCCCGTACGTCTTAAATATATAGAGTGTAGAATCGTAAATCTGAACATTCCACAAAAGCAAGCTAACGTAACGTGCTATTAAAAAATGAAATATTAAATATTAGATATAATAAGATTTTTTTGGCTGTAACCCGCCGCAATACATCATTTTCTTGACGCTTTCCAACTCAAAGAATGCCTGGAAGAAATTGATACTTTAGCAATATGGCCGTCTATTGATTCAACCCTGTCTATATTCTACTTTCGTTATCTTTTTTGTGATGTCAATAAAGAAAAAGAATGTTTGTATCATATTGTATTATTTAAATAGTAACGTTTTATTCCTGGAAATTAAAATGTGTGCTTGTTTTTATGTCCAAATGTTTTCAAGTCAAATCTAAGTTCATATTAATTCGAAAATCGAAAACACATTTGTACTTGTTAAAATCCGCGAACTTCCGAATGGAAGTCAACAGCCCTAGCCACTTAGCCACCGACGCTGTTTTAATTAACATTAGAATAATTAAGAAAGGTAATCCAAATGAAGCTTATTTAACAAAGCTCTGAAGCGCTGCGGATCTAGACGTCGAATGAAATTCAATTTTCAGAACAAAGGATGCGGACGAGACGTACTCACCTCTATAAATATTGTGAGGTAGGTCATTTTCTATGGATATCATCACTGCATAAAACAAAGTCGCTTTCTCTGTCCCTCCCTATGTACCTCCCTATGTCCCTCCCTATGTCCCTTTGTACGCTTAAATCTTTAAAACTACGCAACGGATTTTGATGCGGTTTTTTTAATAGATAGAGGGATTCAAGAGGAAGGTTTATATCTATAATACATGCATAATATACTCAAGAATAACCCACAATAACCATTTTCCCGTGCGGAGCCGGGGCGGGTCGCTAGTTTTAGTATATAAGTCTACTGTTTAGCACTTATAGTATTGACTCAAATTCGACATAGAAGGGAGCGGGCAGAGCTTTTACCTGTATTACCGACAACTGCGAACCCCAACCTACCTAATGCCTCGTGGGGATTAGGTAGGTTGGGGTTCGCAGTTGTCGGTTATGCAGTTGTCAATCAATTTTATCAAACTAGATAACTTATCCAATTTTTCCTCTAAAGACAAAAAGACAGTGGCGGTGATAATCATGTGGTAAATTGAATCGTATATAGACGGGAGATTGCCCAGACAAAGATTTCGTTTCTTAATGTATTAGTCCATACTTATATTATAAATGCAAAAGTGTGTTCGTTTGTCTTCTTTCACACGGACTTTTTCAGATTTTTTGTATAATGATAGATCGAGCATCGGAAAGTCACTGGGTATTTTTTATTGTGGGAAAATTTGTCATTCCCACAGGAAAAGTCGAAACACAGCGGGCGGACTGCTAGTTGTCAAATAATCGTTTATTGTGAGGTCTGTACGTTGCTTGCCTGTTTGCAAACAATTATTATAGTATTATTTTCTTCTTACTTTCTTTTGAGAAAACGGTATCTTTACTCATTCGGAAAAACGTCTGGCGTTTGATTGATATCCATCCATTAACTTGTTAACATCGGCTTTTTAGTAAAGAATATGGATAAACATACCTGTTATAGTATGTTGATCTATGTCAGCATAGATGAATAGCATAGCAAAATGTGGATATGTAATATGTAGACTGAAACTAAGCACAAGCGAATCGCTTTATTAAATACTCCTGTCGCCTAGACGCTATTCCAATAGAAATATTTTAATCTACTTATTGTCTCAACGACTATTATGATATTAAACGGGATATTTGCCGTGTTAATTATTTTGTAAGAGTGCTCGATATAAACGGTAAATATATCGTTTTAAATCATAATTGGGTTGCCTGGTAGAAATTGCTACTTTAGCAATAAGGCCGCCTATTTTTACACGTATGTTGTTGTAACTGTATTGTTTTTAATTTACTACTGGTGTGCAATAAAGTATATTCTATACTATTCTATTCTATTCTAATTATAATGAAACTCTCCGTAAAAGCTTTAAAAATAATTTTGTCCCTTTTTCTTCTTTGTCGAGAAACAGGGTGTTTTCTCTTATTTTTATACTTTCTTATTATTATTTTTCGTAGTACTATTGTCTGACAAAATATGTGTTAATTTTACTGATGTAAAATAAATAATAATTAAATTGTATAATACGCAACCAATAAAATAAATTAGTATACGATTCAACTTAATAATAGAAAATAAATAAATAAACTTTCACTTCACAGATATTGACATAAAATTAATGTAAAATACTTTTTAAATGAAACTTTACATGAATATACCTAGCCTATTTATAATTCATATAATCAGATTAGAATAACACATACCTAAGCTACCTTTTACCGCGGGATAATCCCTCTTCCCCACGGGATAACAGTTAGCGCGGGCGGAGCCGTGGGGCGAAAATCTATGTATAAAAATCTATGTATAAGTAAACAAGTTCTAATAAATGTCTATACAGGGTGTTACAATAATACCCGTAAAGCTTAAAAGTGGTAAAAGGGTTGCTTGTAAGGAATCTACTGACCAAGTATGAGACCTGTAGGAAGACATTTTGACTTGATAATGACGATTTTTACAAATAGGAAATTTTATTGCGTTAATAGTCGGTTAATGTGATAATTAAACGCCCGTTTATTTTCTTCACTAAGATAATAATCTTAGATTAGATCTAGATCTAGAGTATTATAAAGATTTATTATGTTATTATAAAAAAAATGAATATACTATAACTTTCAAGCAATACAAAACATCATCTTTTTTTATCTTCGTACTATTTCCCCGTCACTAGTTACCTACAGTAGATAAAGAAACGGAAAAATACTTATTCTTGTTATAAAATCCACGATATTTTCGCAATTACTGGGTCCACACTGGGTCACAGTTATATATTCCTATTAAGGAAAGTACAGTTACGACCCGATAATACTGTCCTTAATGCCCAAAACCAAACCAAACCAAATAAGCGAACCGCGGCTGTATTAGCTATCGTAATTGCCTATAATACCATAAAGAGATCTGTAGACTATCATATCACAACACGACTCCTTGCATGGCAACGTCATTTTTGAAAGTTTTGGTTATTGAAATATTGATGACAAGAAATTATACGAATATTTTAGAATTAGAAACTTGACGCGTATTTTTTTTAGTATGAAAAAAAACTTTAGTTTATTTTAATATTGGTATAGACACTTTTTGTATAAATAAAATGGGACTTATAATTTGGTGTTTTTAAAAAGAAGAATGATTATGATATGATTATAATAACGGTGAAATGGAAATTCAATGTTTATTTAGTTTTAGATCGCTCCTAAAAAAGCTATGCCGATTCTGTTTTACTGAAAAATTAAATTCAATGAAACTGCGTTAAGTGATTATGTATTTCTGAAATGCAAGTACAAGTTTTTCTTCAACACGCAAAATTACGCAATTTCGTTAAATTTATTAAAATTAAGCCTAACATAATTTATTGTGCTATAATGGCATTTTAATAAGGTTATAAAACTACCAGGAGTAGAGTCGATAAAATACTAATTCAAACATTCATAAAACCGTAAGTATAATAGTAAAATACGCACAATACTAGGTTGTAAATCGTCCGTAGTAGATGTAAATAAAATAAAACCTTGTCAATTACTCAAACTGTTTAAATTTTAACTCCGATATAAATCTCGGCTTAAACCGCGTGGCATTGGGCGTAATCTACACAATACCGTAAACACATAAACATACACAAACACAACACGTATAAATAACAAACTTCCGACCTTACAAATCGTCTACAGCGCGATCTAGTGAAACCGTGCTACACCACTGTGTGGTCACCCTACGAGGACTAACTAACATGACACTCTGTAGTCTTCTGAACTCTTTTATTTAGGTTTATCTAAATACTTGTCTGTGGAAAAATTTATAAGGCTAATTCTATTACTAAATTAACGTATCTCTATAACACTTTCATTGCAGAATGGATACTTAACAACATTTAAATTTAGATATAATCGCGTTGTTAACTCAACGTTGAACGTCAGTTAGTGCTTAACCAGCCGTTTTGGTTCGGCGGCACTCCGCCAGATGCGCTACTGAGCCGCCAAGTACCAAGATTCAATATGGCGGGCCATTCGCCTCTGGAACAGGGCGGGGAGAACAGTCGCGGAATCGACGTTACGATACGTACGCGTTTTTTACTCGAAACGAGTGTGTTCGTGACTCGAACGCGGGTGATTTTGCTAAATAATCCAGTGTTTTGGTGTTTATAGCGGCTGTTTATGTGATCATTTGTGCGTAATGGTGATTTTGTGGTGAAAAACGTGCAGACTTTAGGGTAACAATGTCTAGTAGTTGACATGTTTATCTGTGTCGTGTGTGAAGATTTTCCCTTCGCGTGAGGAGTGCGGTGCGCGAGTGTGCGCGCGGATGCGCGTGTGTGCGTGCGACGGGACGAGGTCCAATGATGGATTGCATTTCCATGGATGTGTAGGTAAAAATCACTTGTTAATTCGTTTCTCCTTCGTGTGTAATTGGCCGCAGTGTACGTACTGTACTGCGCGAGTTTCTTTTCGCCCGCTCCGAGACAATGCTTTGTTATAAACGCTCTTTATTTTGTAGCGCATGTAATATGAGTGGTTTCTTGAATCGATTGGGATAACGTGGCTTCGGGAATGCCGAGCTTTCCAGCGATATAGTTTTTATTTTGTTATTTCCTTATCGCCGCCAATGAGGTTGGGCAGACCTTGAGTCGCACTTACGAAATATGTTTTCCTCTACGCTTCATTGTGTTACGTGGCGTTTTAGACAAATAGCCCTGTAATTAGAATAGTTACTGTTAATATTAACTGTTTAGTTACTGTTCTATAAATCTAAATTGTTTATGAAGACAATAATAAATAAACAAGATTTAAATCTAATTAGATTCTGGTAATGTAACACTTAACAGTACATAGAAAACTTAAGTCGTTATATTGCGTCAAGCTTGCAGAGCTTTTTGCATTATGTGCGATTCATGCTCACGCACAGAGAGGCTGCGCAGACCATTGAATCTTAATTCATTACATTCATGCGGAGTCGCGCGAGAATATGGTTCCCCTCTCTATAGGCTGCTTGGTTATCAGCTTACAAAATGTCTGAAGCTGTCCCACTCAGTCTTGCAGCTAATAGCCGTAGTTCCGTCCCTTTTCAGCGCATATTGCGCGTTTTTCTTCTTTTGCCGCGTTGTGTTTCAACTCTGTTTTCGAGGGAAAAGCTGTCAGATCGCGCGACGTCATTTTCCAGGTGGATTGTCGACTGAGGTTATTGTTGGTGGAGTTTGGCCCTAATTGATCGGAGATCCTTTGTTTAAGGGGCAGGGTTGATTTAATGGAAGGTAGGTTGCGAAGGGCTCTGCGCAGCTGGCCGGCGCAGTGTGGCGCTGGAAGGCCGAACAGGGCACACGTGGCCTGCGTCCTCAGGATCGCGCGCTCTGAACAACTAGTTGTGATTGTGACGCTCCACTGGGTAGCGGATAGCGACCTTCGGACCTCTGCTCCGTAATAAGGCCCTTAAGAGGATCCCTGCGTGAGTCAATATTTGTCTCTCAAATGGATTGTGAACCATTCATGTGGCGTTTAGATATTATTTAGAAATCGAGATAAATGTTGTGGTAATTGGATGTTTTCGATATTTTTATTTACTTTTCAGCTTCTTAACTTACATTTAAACCTAAAACACTTGACATTCTGTTTATAAAAATTAACAGTTACGTATCATTTACGTATTTCTACATAATATTACATTTACAACCCGCGAGAGTATGAATGACCGTGCCAAGCGAGCTGCCAAAATCGTTGTTTAATTCAGTGCGAAAAATAAATAAAGCGCTGCGGTAAAACGTGAGAAAGATGTACTTAAAGTTAACCCACATTCGCTCAGACGGAGAAATGCTACGAAACATATACCTCAAACATAAGCACTAGATTTGTCTCACCCCAGCACGGTGCTGTGAATGTCTCTCTTTATTGTTATTCATGCTGAACTCATTATGCTAAACGAAATGCCGAATTATGCAGATGATAACAATAATGACTGCTTCAAATTTATTCTGAATAACCGAGTAAGAGAGCTTTATAAAACTTTCCTTGAAGAGGGAAAGGAAATGCAAATACGGTCTATAAAACATCTATAGAGGAGGACCGCGGAGTTAGACCTTGTTTATCCCGATCACTAGGGTGGCCACCTTGTAGGTAAATTTTGGGTTTTTTATTCGACATTTGTTGTAATTCGTAGAAGTAGGTGTGTTGATATTCTGAAATAAAATTATCTGAAAACACGTTACGTTTCCTGAAAATCTAATCCCACCAAAAACATTCTGTAAAAAACTAGCCAATTTCCTGAAAATCTAATCGATTGAAAATCAAGCCAGAGTGTCACCTTGTATTCTATTTTTTTCGCTTTTTTTTGTGGTAAAAGGCAACATAAAATTTTATTAAAATCAAGTCTAGAAATATGATTATTACTTTCATACAGTACTTTTTGTACAAAATATACAGAAATTAGATTACACAGATAGACCACGCTTCTATTGCGATTTATTTGTAAGATGCCCTTAAAGGGCGTTTAGAACGAGAGATATTATAGAAATCCTTGCCATCTCAACTCAACGTAAAAATAAGCTACTACTTACTACACTTTCGAGCCTCTACGAGCTATTGCTTTTAAAAGTTTACTATCTCTTTTTCCAGTAAATACCTAAGGAGTAAATAGCAGTTCTTTTTCTCCCAGAATATAGTTCTTCAATGCATTTTGATTGAACAATGATATCGTATTCAAATATTCCGTAACGATAAATTCTTCCCTCATTTAACAGTAGGTACCTTCAAAGTTTCGACCATAATATTATGATATACTCGATGGTAAAATTGCACCGGTTTAAGACATATTTTCTCGCACTCGTTCTATGAATGAAGCGTTTATTTATATCCGTTTTCCTTCTTCATAAAATACGACGGATGTGCATAGCAAATGCATTTCGAGCCAATATTCCTTTCTTCCGCTGTGCGTCAATACTGGAAAGCGAACAAGATATCATTCGCATTGGTATCCTTTACAGTTTGGTGGATTTAAATACCAATATTGTTTCTCGTTTGTGATCAATGATCATCACAAAAAAAGCATTAATTTAAAATTGATTATTAAAACTTTTATAGTATTTTAATTCGAAGCGAAAAATGAAAAACATTAGGCTGGGGCAGGGACTCGAACCCACATCTCGAAATACGCCCACAAACAGACGGTATCTGTAAAAAGTAATAAATACTAATAACTCTACATTATTTATGTATAAAGTCAAAGTTACGTTGAAGAAAAGTGCAAAACATACATAAAATGCTAAATTCATTAACCTTTCTGGCTGCGCCGTAGTCGGGTAAAAGGAGTGATCATTCTTTCTTTCCAGTTTTAAATTTTCCTATTTAAAATAAGTACAAATATTTTTATTATTCTAAATTCTAGCAGTATGTATATTCTAGCCTTGTTTGCCTTTGTCGGATTTCTTTTAACCTATTTCCTAATACCTCCTACAAATTCTTCTATATTTTTTTTTCCTTATCTGATAAAGCGGAAAATATATTTTCTGTTAAGCTACTATTATATAATATCAAGCTTCACCATGAAGATCGAATACCTAATGATCCCTTATTAAGCTTGCGAGAAAAAAATAAGGGTCAAGAAAACCTTTTTTATGATCGATGAACCGGAATCAAAAACATGTTCAGACATCGCCGAGATCGTTTCGTGCAATGATACGTTTTCTTAGCAGGTTTTCTTCTCTACCTATCATTTATTTGGCCTTTCAATAATCGTGTGTCTATGATTCTGAGAAAATATAAGATTGTTGCTTCTGAGAACCGTTATATTCCATTCGCTCTGTGACAAATAAAACACTATTGCTTTTATTGATCTAGGTACTTACTTACCTCACATTATTGTAGTTGACATACAAATGAAACCTTTGTCATCGAATGATATCACTGATTCTTACCTACATGTTTTACAGTGTACGCTCATTGATTGCATATACCAAGATTGCTACATACTTCAAAGTAATGTACCTAGTACCACAAAGTACGTCACTAGTGAATGTGTGATTTTACAGCACGTACCTATTATTAAAACCAAATGAAATGAAAAATATATTATATTACACGCAATATCTTACATTCTAACCAATTTTCATTTTAGTTTGAAATTTTGACTATTTTTACACTTCTTATATTTATTTACCCGGCGGCTCCGAAGTAACGCAAGTTACCGTAAACAGACCTATTAATAATAATTTAATTTAATTAGAAATAATAATTTATTGAATTAAAAATAATAATCATTATAAAAATCCCAAAAGAGTTCCTGTTCGCTTTATCACACAAATTAATCTCCGAAGTCGGTACGTCTTATCGAAAATTATCTTCGATTCGATTAAACTGTGATAAATCCGAATAAACGGATATGCTTTAAATCAATCTACATTAGAATGGTCTCGTCTATATTTTGTCTATAATTATGTATGATGCATTTAGCCTTCGACGTTAGGACATGTTTTAATTTCTGTCCAAAAGCATTTTTCACTTAGATTGTGAGAAAAAGACACATAGTTACTTTCTGCGTTATTTTAGGAATGCAATTAATTTTAACTCTTTCTTTAATAAAAAACTAGTAGGTCCGTAATGTACGTTGTAATTCTAAAGAAGAATTGCAAAACTTACTTAGGTACCTATTCAAATGCCAATAACTGATATTGTAATTAATATATGTATTTCTTATTTCGTACATCGATTTTCATCATATATCTAAATAAAGAGCTAACGTGTTCTATTTTTTCACTTTTTATATAAAAAAGATACAGGTTGATAACCCTTTTAGAGCTTTTCTTATAGAAAAGAAAATAATGAACACAGTATTAAGTAACCTATTTCTATCAAAGGTTAACCCGATCTATTCGTGCTACGACTACGAGGCTTACTATACAAAACAAAGCTATTTCGGTATCACCACTATGCTTTAAATATTACCTCACTAATGTAAGTAGTACTATTATACATTCTGCCGTACGAGACGGGAATCTAAAATGATACTCCACTCACTACCCACTTCAGTTTATGTTTGCTATATTTTGTGTTTGCGGGAAGCCGCTGGATGCAGGCAGCGCAGGACCGATCATTGTGGAGATCCTTGGGGGAGGCCTTTGTCCAGCAGTGGCGTCTTTCGGCTGAGATAATGATGAAGATATTTTGTGTTTATTGTACGAGTACTTCAGAAAAAAATAGATTTATTTTTATGTCTATTCGAAGCTTATGTTTAATTTGTATGACTCGGTGAACTGGTTTTCTCCTCACGTTTAAATATTTCTCGTGAGGATATTGTATTTTCTAAGACATAAAGTCATCATTTCATCATCATCATTTCATCATTTCATCCGTATTTTTAATCTCCTGTTTAAGCTTTTAGCCTAAAAGCACAACAACATGATTTAACAAAACATATAAATAATTTGTTTCCTTATTTAAATACTTTTTCCTTTACCAGTTTACATTTAGTTTTCGGTCTTACTATTAATTATTAATTTAGCCGAAACAGCTGTTTAATTAGACACGTCACAGTTAATGGGGCGATACGATCTTGTGCGTAAACAGTAATAATGTTCCTACTACTCCATTTATTACAATTAATTAGCTAACTTGGCGCTAACAGCTTATTCTAATTGTAGGGACAAGTGTGGAAAAGTTTACTTGTATTAGTCAAATTGAGGGTTTCGACTACTAGCTGATCACTTATTTTACAAATTAGAGAACATTTTTTCCTTAAACCTGACATTTCGATCATAAATAATTTATCATTAACATGTATTTTTAAAACTATTTAAGACTATTTTGAGGATTATCGAATAATCGAAACTAAAAATGCCAAAATATTGAAATCATCATACTATTATTATAAAGAGGAAATATTTATATTTCTGTGTGTGTGTATGTTTGTAATGAATAAACTTAAAAACTAATGCGCCGATTTCAAAAATTCTTTCACCATTAGAAATCTACATTCACCTTGAGTAACATAGGCTACCTTTAACCGCGGAAAAATGCCTCATTCCCATGGGAAAAACTGTTAACGCGGGCGGAGCCGCGGCGGAAAGCTAGTATAAATTAATCAATAACTGCTGGAAACGAAAATTAACACTCAAAATTTACACTCGAGATATGTCATTTTTAACTGTGTAATCTAGACAAATTTTAATACATAAAAGAACTTAACAATCAGACTTTCTTACATCCAGAAACCTTTATACAAAGTCATCGTTGTAAACGGAATTGATCTATTAATCAAAAGAGCTGCTAACTTCTTCAGTAAGAGGTAATTCGTATTAATGGCTCGTATGAATAGACGTTCCCGAGCTAAACTCCTCGTCCTTTGACGTATAGGGGTCGGAGTGCGCTACTGATTAGCGCAATTACTTACCCGCCGCTGCTTTGTATGTGCTTCACGATTCCGAGTGTTCCGTCCATACTTATAATTAACGTTGTTAATGTCTATTGATACGGTTTGTTTACCTACACAAATATTATATATAGGAACACCGGTTTTTTTTTATCGTTGAGATTTTTTGAAAAATGTGTGAAATGTAATCACAGTTTACCAAATGAAAGTTTATGATTATTATTTTGCCTAGGTAGGTTAATTCGAATTCACGTAGAGAAATAGAAAAGCTAATTTATTACCTGCCTGATACGCCAGATGACCTATTCTGGATTTCGCGAAATAGGTACCACACACGGATTAGTCACGTCGTCGCAATTTTGTCAAAATTTGTGTCATGGATTTTACGTTACTTTCTCATTAAATTACTAATACCTAGAATACCTAGATAGAATTTAGCCGTAAAAACGTTAAACCCGCAGCGTGCCTAAAAAAACTTTTATGAGTTTTCTTGCAAGATTTATGTTTCGGTTAAGTGTTTAACGTGTGATTAACTTTTTGTGGTAAAGCCCTCAAAATTTTACTGAGGGTCTGTCCATTATTTCAATTAAAAGAAAACTTGTCATTTATCTGAAAATCGTAACAACAAAATAACGTTATCTTTGTGTTTCAAATTCCGCGAATCAGCACAAACAAACAAACAGATTAATTGTCTGTTGTCGTATCTGCTCGAAGATTTTTAATTTCAAACTAGAGCGCTCTTCAATACGGCTTACGGTCCGCCTTTGAGAAATGTGATATTAAAATCGTTGTTCGCGCATAAACTTACAGAGTGAATCACAAATACATACCTGTTTCATATTATAATGGAATTGGTTTTTATTTCATCCCGTACGGATGCCTTTCTATTCTTTGACCTCTTTGTATGTTGATAATGCAGAGTAAAATTGTGTTTAGTTAATTAAAGTTTTTTAAAAGATGTAAAAGGGCTTGCTTATGTAAAATAATATAATATGTAGCTATTTTCAAGCAATGTAATGAGTATGAATAAACTTATAAAATCGTAATAGACTTGACTGAACTAAAGAAAAAAATACAGAATTTTAAAACTGGCATATTGATATTGATAATCAATCATAAATCTCTATTTTAGATTTATTGCCAACTGACATATTCCATATAACTACGACTATGTAAGCTTAATTAACAATACTATTTTTGACCCCAAATAATCTTATTCGCATGTGGGCTTTCGAAAATCAATTACCTAAGTGTTCAGAAAGCGCACATTTTTCCTTTAAAAGGATTTTTGAAAGGAACCGTATTTTACCAACTCGAAAGATTTACCTCCTTACGAATACGCTCGAATTGTTTAAGAATCATTTTTTATCTCCTTACAATATAAAATAAACCTACGTGACTCCCTTACACGTCCCCGTAAAAAGATTTACGAGTATATCACATAAGAATAAGGGAAATATTGTGGCATAACACTCGACTTTTCGACACTGACTGACTGTCGGGGCGGCGCGGCGTCTTCATAATAAAACACTTCTGAAGCCGGTATACTTTATTTCAGAGCTTTATAAACAAGAAAACTAAATTATTATATCAACAACTAGTATAGTTGATTCGAAGGTAACAAAACGTTATTCAAACAAGTTTTAATAACCCAAATAGTTTCACACCATTTCAATTTTTACTACGATGGTAAATAAAATGAACAAGTAGCTCTTAAGTAATGCGATTTGCGACAAGAACATTGTATCCATCCATACTTAATATTATAAATGCGAAAGTGTGTTTGTTTGTCTTTTCTTCACGCCCTAATTTAGCAACCAATCGACATGATTTTCGGCATAAAGTTAGTTGAAAGGATGGAGAGTGACATAGGCTACTTTTTACCGCGGGAAAATACCTCATTCCCACGGGAAAATATTGTTAACGCGGGCGGAGACGCCGGGCGGAAAGCTAGTGATTTTATAATTCTGATTTATCAAGTGATCAATCTGCCTGTGTCCACTTTAAAGTCTAGGAGTAGTCACAGGCAGATCGATATCACTTGACAAAGGCCTTCTTTTCTTGTGACTGCAAATTTCCTGTTGCTGCAGTAAGCCATTTTACGCAGTATTTTATCAACAAAATCCTTACTTAAGAATAACAACATTTTGTATTATGTACCTATCTTTTATTGGTATTCGTTATGAAATAGTCTAATTCATAAACAATTCAGTAATAAATACTTGAATAGTGCTATTAGTCACCTGTTGCCTCTAAATACTCGTAATTGAAAGTCTTTGAGCCGACAGACAATCAATAGTGTCTTTGTTTGCGTTATCTAATTCACGAGGTGTAGTGTAGTCTAGTTTAGTCTATCATTCTGATCTGATTACGACCGCAATGCAGATTCGATAATCCCCCGACGACGCAGGCGCCCGCGCCGGCTTTGTTTGAGGTATAGTTCCATCTGTTTGCATAATTACCTGTTATTATTGCACCGAGTACATAAAAGCTGGGATGCAATGGTAGCTTCCAAGTCACACGCTAAATAGAATAGAATATACCATAAGTCCGGTAAAGCTTGATTGGTCGTACCTTTTCGACACAAGCATAGGTCAATAAAAAAAAAAAAAAGAATATACCAAGTAAATTGTGTTCTTTTATGTGCAAAAAAAAAGAGGAATTTCTACCAGACAAAGATGGGTTTATGTAATAATAAATAATTGCGAGGTAGTCCGTTAAATACATCATATAGGAAACAGTTGCATCTACTTCTAAACTTAAATTTCCTTAGCGTGTTCTTTTATGTGCAAAACAATAGATATATACAAAATGCTGCCTTATTGCTAATTTAGGAACAGGCGAAAATGGATTTATAAAATAATAAATAATTGCGAGGCAGTTCGTTAAATACAAATAAAAAAATTATTGCACTTCGAAACTTAAATTTGCTTAACAGGAAATATATATGAATGTAATTACGAATGAATGATAATTTAAAATAAGATTACAGCAGTTTTTAGAGTAAATTTTAAATCGATGTTTGAGGTCCCTAAAACTGATAAGGGTTGTACATAAATCTAAAGTGTCTAAGTGCCAGTTTCATTATTAGCAGATAAGTATGACACGTAACTGTATTTTCGTACAAATTTTAATCTAAGGTTTTTCGGCACCTAAACCCTTTGCCTAAACCCTTCAGATTTACAAGCCTACATGACAATCTCCTGTCACTTTTTGTTCTTAAAAGCGTGAAAGGGGCGTACCTATAGATTTAAAAAAAGGCCATAGGGTTATTAATTAATAACTAAATGACGTTTGTAATACTACCGCTGCTACAACCTTGTTAAGCTAGAATTGCACTTACATGCTCCTCACACCCACCTGCTCATGTTCAAGGTGGTTCAAGTAAATAATAATATACTGTTGACTTCTATCTGCTTATAAATAGGTGTTATATTATGTTGATTCAGTTATCGAAAGTAAATCCATTTCACGCAAGATTTTTTTAACAGTTCGCTTTTAAATGACAATTACCTGTGACAGCAAAATAAATAAATACATAAATAAATACATAAATAAATAAATCGTGGCGCGTGGATTGTTCTGCCCCCATAGCATGCAGTGCCATGACAAAAGTTTGTCGCACATTTAACTGTCAAAAAACCCGCCATATTGAAATATCCTCCAATAGGATAAGAGAATACGCACGACAAAATTATGTCTGTCACGCGTGGACCGGGCATGTTAGATAATGTGGGCTCAGTGTAAGTCCAATCCAAGTTCTCTTGTTTGTTAGTGTTTGTAGTATAATCAAACAAAACGCGCCCGGCACAAGTATTTTTTGAATATTCCTCTTTTCAAGTTAGAGGATTATTATAAATTTGGTTATGTGTAAAACATTTTTGATAATGTAAAAAACAGTTTTTGAAGCGATTCAAAATGAATTAAGTTACCCATCCCATTTATCAGCATGAGTAATTTTATTCAAATGAAAATCTTTACTCAAATAATTCTACAGAAGCCATATTTAGCGTATCGAAATTGCTACCAAATATTTTATTTCTTACCTCGGCAACTTCGGATAATCCTCCAAAGATTTTTATTTTATTCTGTAAAAGCTTCGCTTCGATGCCACAAATGATGTAAAAATTCTTAGCTACGTTTAAAGGTATTTCAATATTTTTCATTAGAATTCGATTCAGCCAATGATTCTAAGAATTTGGTTTCGTATTAACATTAGTCGTAAGATGTCTTTTGACGATTAAAATAAGTGATAGCTAGATTATTTTATTTTTATTTATTTTATCATACTAATATTATAAGAGGAAAGATTTGTATTTTTGTGTGTGTGTGTGTTTGTTTGTAATGAATAAACTCAGAAACTACTGAACCGATTTCAGAAATTGTTTCACCATTAGAAATCTACATTCACTCTGAGTAACATAGGCTACCTTTTACCGCGGGAAAATGCCTCACTCCCACGGGAAAAACAGTTAACGCGGAAAGCTAGTTTTATTAATATTAAGTAAGTCCCCTCTAAGGGGCTCGAATATGTTACATCAGGTCCTTTATGTCCCATTGTATTTATAACAGTAGGTCAGCTAGAAATAAAAATGTTTTTAAAGTTGCTCGAATGAACTTGGTAATTTATGTTGATTGATATCGAGGCGGCAGTATTAAAGGGCAGTTTGCTCGTAGTTGACGCGCCGTCCACAAATGAGGAAGTGTCCTAAAAAAATCTAATTAGTCCGTCAGTTAGATTACTAAAAAATAATGTACACGTATTTTTTTTTTCGTCTGGCAAACGAAAAATGCCGACGATACAGCACTTTGAAATTTCCAGTAACGACACGCCGCCATACAAATTGTCCGAAACAAGTGACGTCATAGTACCCTTCTCATACATTTTGATTCGGTAAATCTTCGTCAAATTGAAAAAAAAAAAAATACGTGTTAAATTTTTTTCGATAATCTAACAAAGGGATTAATTAGAATCGATAACTTTTTTCCGAGGACACTTCCCTTTACATTGAATTGCTCGCGACCAAAGCAGTTCGCGATTCTGAATGCCATGAAAATCGCAGCAGAATTTTTATCACCTACTAGTTTTCCGCCCCGCGTCTCCGCTTGCACTATCAGTTTTTCCTGTGGGAATGAGGGGTTTTTCCACGGTAAAAGGCAGCCTATATTGTGTTATTCTGATGTATAAGCTTTATTATTGTAAAGTTTAATTAAAATCCATTGAGTAGTGTTTTCATGAAAGTTGTAACAAACATCCGTGAATCCATTCATCCTCACAAACTTTAGCATTAATAATATTAGTAGGATTTAGGTAAATAGATAATAGAAAAAAGAACAGTATACAAAAAACATATTATAATATTTACATCCTCATAAGAATATTCTACTGATAGAAACTATCTTTAAATAAATAGTCAGGTTGTAAACAGAACTTTCTAATTGTAATTAAGAGTCTACAAGTATTTGTCTTTTTTATTTCCCATATGAATGAAAAATATGTCTGCTTTTGTGAGAAATACACTACGATCCATATCTTATTATAATTACTTTGTTACGCTCCTCAAGCATGATAGTGACTTCTCAATATCAAACACTTAAATCGATAGGTACCTATAACCCAACTTTAGTAGGTACCCAGGGAGGGATTTAATAACTACGGACAATAACGTTACCCAGACAAACTTACTCAGATAACTTTAATAATTTCCATACCCAGTGGTTGTTTGTCCGATAACAGCACAGTACCTTACTTAGTAAGTTTGTGCTGAGTGATGTTCCCGGGAATATTCCCACACCACCCTACACCATGATCCAAGAAAACAAGGTCTAACAAGAAGACCACGTCACTGACACAAGCCTACGTCATTTTGCGCTGTTCGTTCATCCTTGTGTATTACACGCATTCCACAAGGATGAACAGGCAAAATGACGTAGAAATGACGTAGGTTTGTGTCAGTCACGTGGTCTAAATTGTAAGACCTTATTTTCTTGGACCATGACCCTAGACTAAGAATGCTACTTTCCGTTTGAAGCCAACCAAGACGAGTCAGTGAGATCTGTAGGGTCGGTCGGGTCGTTAGGTACCTAATCGGAAAACACCAATCCGGTCTACCACATCTCGCCAGCTTGATTGAACGCAAATTTCCCGGGAATGGTGGGAATGTTCAGCTATTTGAGACTTTTACTGACTCAGTATGTATGAATGGTTGTTACAGAAGTGTTACAAATCTGTTTTAAATTATTTTTTTACTTAAAATCGTAAATAATCGTAATTGTCGATATTGCAAAATACCTATTTATTAAAATTGTAACATCTGTGTTGATTTTGGCCACTAACTAGAAATACTACTTTAGATATTATAAGTGGAACATAAAGTCTACTGGATCCTCAGTGGAAGGTATAGACAAAGTTATGTCTTATTTACATTATATACATTTAAGGCTAGTATACCTATAAATTAATTTCAAAATTCCAAAGCATGGCTGTTTTGGAGAACGGAGTTTTGGAGTTTGGCAACTTGCAAGGTCTTTTGCTGCTATGGAATTTTTCAACAAAAATTTTTAAATTTTGTGAGTAGGATTGATGTTTCTTTTTTTTTGTTTTAAGAGTATTATTGTTATTTCCCGCGAAATCTTCACCTCACAGAGCCATTAGACTTTGTAATAAATCTTTCATATATTCCGCTTTGGAATTTCTAGATCAAGGCTATAAATAAAACACCTCACTTTTTATTTCCTGAAAAAATCTAATAGGTATCGCGTTACGTGCACGTAACTAGCTTAAAGCTATTGGATAATAAATTATCTCCTAGTCGTAACTATTTATCAATCTATTCCCATTGGGTGAGGACGTAAAATGAAACACCTTTTCCTGTCTTTAATAGATTAATTAATTATGCAATAGATACCCTGTCACAGTCCACTGCAACTTTTTCCTTGAAAGGGGTTTCCATGCTCTTGGACGGGTTGGGAATGGGGATCGCAGTTGTTGTTGAATACATAGTCAAACGCTGTTGTCAATTTCCTGGTTGTTTTGAGTAATATTGATTGGAATTCTTAAAGAAACATAGCATTTTTTAATTAAATGAGGCATGCCAATGTGCCAATAATGAGTGAATGTGGCTTAAGTACGATACACAAAGTATATGGCGGTAAAAAGATTTCTGGGTTTAGTTTATTTATAATGGAGAAAAGGGAAATATAAAGACAAATCTAACACACACAGACAAATAAAAAGGTCGATGTTCATTTATCCGGCGTCATGTAATACAACGCAATCTATTCGAAATTTAAATAAACACCATTGGCAGACAATAAAATTATGCAGCCAGTAACAACAACACTCGAGGCATGCACCGCGCACGCGTCAAGCAAACAATAAACAATTGAAGTAAGCATCGTCCTTTATGTACGGTAAAGCGATGCACATCGTTCTATATGTACGTTCATAAGTTGAATTTAGGTACCTATTCTTTAAAGATATAAGGTATACGAGGTAGCGGAAAATTTTCGAGTACATGTAATGCATTTAAATAAAGAAAACTCATACATAGCACGTACAATTGATATTTTTATTCTAGTTTTGATAAATCTACAAACATAAACGCAGTAGGTATGTAAAAATAATACAAACACGCACGTATCCGTTAATGCGAAAAAACAACAATTTGATTAATAAATACTTACATTCCCGTTCGCTGCGGTTGTCACTATGTTAATTAATTTACATTGAAGTTAATCCCAAAGCGGATTGCTTTTGAAGTCAAAATTTTACTCATTTATTTCGAATATTCGAAACGATATTTATATTTCAATAACTTCGGAGTCGTAACACATGAAGTTATAATAAGTTAAAGTTAAATTTTTGTGAAATACTATATTTTCATTCAAGGATAATTAATTATTGGACAAAATATATATAAATAGTGTAATTATTCTACCTGGGGTCACATTTCGTAGGACAAAATAGTGGGGAAACTACTTCTTTTCTGCATATATGTGGAAAAGATTAGAAATCGAGTTAAGCTGCTTTATTATCAGAATCAAAGCATTGCTTATTTAATATTTTCAACACGTGATTTTCAATGTCACTTAATCATGGAAACGGATCGGAAACATTTTTTTAACATTTTCCGCGAGAAATGAAGCTTTTTTCATTAATTTTCAATTCAGTAGTTAAAAGGGCTTTAAAAATATTTAATTTCCGCATTTTACAGAATAGTTTTTTTTTATGAAATTATCGACATTGCGAGATTTACGAGTAATCGAATCGTAATTCGATCACACTAATAAGTGCATAGGTCTGCAATAGGAAGTGAAAGCCGAATTAGAAAATATCGAGCGAAAGTGTCGGCGTGAGCATCGGCACTCTTGATGAAAGTTGAACAATGGCGTTCGAACGCTCGCCTAGCGTTACTGAGGTTATGCACACACCAATCACTTTATCGGATTTTTACACTTACGAATCGTGACAAAATAATGTAGATACAGTCAAAAGCACACTAAACTAAACGCACGGACTTTGCATTAGCTCACACAGACTTGACTTTACATGTTTTTATTTTGTATTCCTTTTGAATACATTTTGTTGCGGAATGGGGAACTTGGTGGTGGTTATTAATCAATTCTATACTACTCTCTATGACAGGCATTTTCACAATTTTTAGTATTGTGTCTAAATGATCTTACTATTCTAGTAACTATTTATTAATCTGTGCTATTGTGGGTTAGTACTATTATTTTCTTCTGTGCTTCTTTGTTTAAACAAATGGTCGTACGTAGTCATCATTATACTCGTATATTATATTAGGTAACAACTTGAATAATAATTTAGACCCAAAAAAAGATGGGAACCGATATATGTATAATCTTTTGAAACAGGTAAATCCTACTATTAGAGCTCAAGTGAAACTGTACGGAAACGTAAACGAACCAAACGGATGATTCAGCCTGAAACAGATTGCCTAGGACACTGTTACATCGACCTCGTTTTACAAACACCGGATCTGTCGGCCGACCGGTCCGAAGTCCTCCCAACAAGTCCACCCCTAGTTTGTTGTGTAATCCACACCACGATACCCTATTTTGTTTTATTCTAAAGTCATGTGACTTTTATGGAATGAAAAATGAAACTAGAATTGTTTTTATTTGGTGCAGTGGTTTTGACAATGATGTGCACGTTGCAATTCAAAGTGTGAATGAGAGTAGAAACAGAGATAAACATATTTACTTTGATACTTTGTTTGTAAATTGTACTTTTTTTGCTATTTACTTAAATATATCGATCGTTTTGTATTTATATAAAATTATCTGTTAGAAGACAAGACATACTACATACGTACATTTCTTTAAATAATCACAGATTACGAAAAAATGAAAATGTAAAAATGTCAATAAAACACATATTTCGATAGAAAGTAAAAAGAAGTGTAATGTCAAAGTTTTTTATTCGAAGTAAGATTTAAAAATCACTTTTCGCCGTCGAGGCGGGTTTACAATTTGGCTGTCTTCTGTAGAGATTCAGTAGAGATTTAGACTTTGGATAAGAGGAAAACAAATTAAAATTTTATTGCATTCCGCAAAAAAAAAGATTGTGATAAACGGCAACCCTGTTTTAAAAGACAGAAAAACACCACCGTAAAAAGGGGTCAACAGAATTATGATCTACTATGATAATTACTTATAATAACCAACGGGAAAAGAGCCGAGCTCCAAACAGACTGGAGTAATGTGCTATATAAAATTCCGCCGGGGCCTCGCCGGAACTAAATGAGAAGTTAACTGGAAAACTTGAATATTCTGGACCCCTACTACGAGTACTCGTATAAGATAAGTCGGGACTCAACTCGCAACCTAAACTGAATTGACATTTCCATTACTTTTCACTTCGTTGCTAGTTTTGGACTTGTTTACTATTTATTTGCGTAGACCAAAAATGTTCTTATCTCAAGCACTGTTGTTAAGAAATGGTAACATGTTTTTTCTTTCAAATATTCATAGATCGCGCAGATAACCTGCATAAAATGTTTGTTAGTGTGTTTATTATTTTGCATAGTTTTTTTTCCTTATTTGCATGGTTTAAGAAAACAAGGTCTAACAAGAAGACCACGTGACTGACACAAGCTTACGTCATTTTGCGCTGTTCATCCTTGTCTATTACACGCATTCGACAAGGATGAATAGGCAAAATGACGTAGAATTGACGTAGGCTTGTGTCAGTCACGTGGTCTTCTTGTTAGACATTGGGGCTAATTCGGTATTGCACCCGCCTTATCTTAAATAATTTAAGTTCATTTTTGACAGGACTTAACAAATCTTGACACGATTAACGTTCGGATACACATTATCTCGCTCTGTGCACGCTCCTGCAATTTTTTTTTTCTACAGAAAGGCAAAGGTATAAAGTCATGCAACCTTAATCCGCAATAAAGTGAATCGAACGCACGCGCAACGAAACGCAACTTAGTACGTGACACGTGTTACGTTTCGTTTTAGTTTCGGAAATAAGAAATTTATATTTTTTCTGCGTATAACAAAAACGAAATTGCAAAATAGAACTTATGGTTGGTTTGTTGTACAGTAAGCTGCACATGCGACTGGACATTATGACCTTGAGAGCGCCCGTATTCCGTAGCGGTAGGGGTGAATTTCGTAGTGCAAGTGTCCAACTGCATGTGCTGGCTTCTGTACGTACTGTTAAGTGAAGGTTAAGCTGGGCCAACGCGATTGCGATTCTGAAGGTGCAAAATCCAAAGTAATCTGCTTAGCATGCTCTTGCTTGTACGATTTATGGAGTTTTTAGCTGAAAGACTCGACCAACCCCGCTGACCTGACTGAGGATGAGCGATTCAGTAAATATTCAGGATTAACGAAAGAAGATTGGCTGAAGCAACTCATCACTATTTAATTTTTTCCCGATTTCCTAGTTTGTTAACCTCAAAACTTACAAAATATATTAAGTCTACACCTAAAAAAACTGAACTAAATTAAGGCCATTTTAAGTTCATAACACCTAAAAATGACAGATAACGAACTAAAAATGACAGATGAATGGTCGTTCCCGAATAGCTAAATGGCGTTAGTTCAACTTATTTTTAGTCCTGTCAGATTCCATACAAAATTAAGTTAAGTCGTGCGTTCCGAATAGCTAAATATGTCATCTGACACATCTTAACTAAATTTTAGTTAAGATTAGTGCATTGGCCAACACCGAATCGACACCATTGTTTTCTTAGACTATGCTTATTTGTATCTGTAGTCCTTAGACTTAAGTCAGATTGGTTGTAAGCTTCAGGGCGTTCAGAGGCGGCCCCCCAGTGGGAGCTTATTTCTCTTCTTCAAACTTGGCCACTTTACAAGGCAAGGTCCCTTCGTGTCCTTTTAGACGTCTTGTGAATGTAGGTTTAGTCATTTGGCTGGCCAGTCTGTTTGGATTGTTTGTCAGCCGTTTTTTGTATCTCTCTGTCTGGTGTTTAATTTCTTCTGCTTAGTAAAAATATTTATTTATTATTGTAGTAGTTTCATAGTAGGCGCCCGCAGCTACTTATTACTGGCAAATGCCTCTATTTACCGAGCACTGGTTCTGCAAAATATTTTTATTATATTTATTTATAGTAAGTAATAAACAGGTAAACGTGATAGTATTTTGCAATTTAACTGCAAGTACATCCTGTGCTATTAACTAAACAATATTACTATTAGATATAATAAACACTATGTACGCACTCGTATGCGCTATTAAAAAGCTGTAAATAATTCTTATTTAACTAAAATCAGCCCTAATATCTCAATTGGAAATTGACTTCTTTACCCTAATAAGTATTGATTTCGACCCGTTATATTAAACGATGCTGGAATCGGATTATCTCCTAAAATTAATCAGCTAGAGGTTAAATTGCGTGCGTGAATCTCGCCGCTCTCATCCCATCACTCCCCAGGGAGTTAAGGCTTAAGTAAAGTAATGTATCCACCCTACGTAGGTACTTATTCAATAATGTACTCATCATGTAACTTATAAAACATGATTTATTTATTCGATTTTGTATTTATTTTATTTCAAATAAATAAATTAATATTCTTTTAATTATATCAATAAAAAAACAAAGAGATAAGTTTGTTCCTGTAAACAGAGGACCTACCTAAATCCCTGTCCCTACTAATATTATAAACTAGTTTTCCGCAGCGCCTCCGCCCGCGTTAACAGTTTTCCCGTGGGAATGATGCATTTTCCCGCGGTAAAAGGTAGCCTATGTTACTCAGGGTGAATGTAGCTTTCTAATGGTGAAAGAATTTTTGATTCGTTCTTTGATCGGTACAAACATACACACACACACACACAAAAATACATATCTTTCCTCTTTATAATATTAGTATGAAGTATGATGATATTAGTATGATATGATGAGAAAGTAACTCTGTCTGTCTGTTTGTTACGCTTTCACGCCAAAACTACTGAACTGATATTGATGAAAATTGGTAAAGAGATAGAATAAACCTTGGGGAAGGACATAGGTAGCCTTTTACCGCGGGAAAATAACTAATTCACACGGGGAAAACAATTAGCGTAGGCGGAGCCGCGGGGCGAAAAACTAGTCTTAAATTACTGAAGAATGTGTGTGAGTGACCTCGGAACTTTCAGTCCCATGACGGTCTGTTCAACCATTTGAACAAATGGAATGATTTTGTCCAATTTTTCAACTTTTTCAATTTTTTAACCACAATGTGTGATGAAACAATAATGCTATCAAAAACACAACTTGTAAAAAAACCAAGTCTCGCAATTCAGTTCTTCTACCGTAAAAAGTTGTGAGATCCATGTAATACCAAGTCGGTTAATTTATTCAGTCCCTACTTAAGGGTCCTTCTGTCTTAAGTTATTACGTAATTAGCGCAACCTAACAACATCAGTAATCATATTAATATTAAAAATCTTTTATGTTTTAAATAAATGCCGTGCCCCCAGATAATTAAGAGTAGAGGTACTTATGCAAAATAATGTGTTTAAACATAATACGTTTAACCCCTTTATACAAGTTTTAAGTTGGAATGCTTTACTAGATTTACTTACTTACATTTTCTTTATGCAAGTTTTCAAGAACTAATTGACTTGTTAGTTCTGAAACTCGTTTTACGAGATTGTTTGAGAGACGATTTATTTAAATTTCCTGCCCATTTGCCTTTTACTTATTGATTTAATCAAATTGTACTCTAAAAAACGTGAGAATGAAAGTGTGATAGACTGACAAAAATATTTATTGGTAAGGATTTCTTTGCGAGTTAGAAGTTCAAAACAATTTAATTTTTGAACTTTTTAAATCATGCTTAATTAGAAAAAGGTTATGTAAGATGTTGACAGAATAAACACTCTCATTCACGAAAACAAACAGAACACCTAACTCTTAATTTAGTTACTGTGACACGTAATTGTGACAAAGTTTCGGCCACGGGCGGTAACGAAACTTGTCTACATAATTAGTGCGCTCCAGCAAGTATAGTGTTACCTATACTCAGGTCTTCTTTGATGTAACGCGTTGCGTTGCGGCTCATCAATTTTAAACACAATTTTATTAGCCTGAATTCATAATTTAACCCTCATTTCACATATTTATTACACAACTCCGACATTTAATTTTATGTAAATGTAAATGTATTATTATAGAAATTAATATCCGAAAAAAAAAAGGTTTTTTTTGAAAAAAATTCGGCCTTTCGAGAGGAATTTTTAGTTTGATCTACAACATTAAATTTATATTGATTATTATTAAAGGCGAACTATATTTAGATACTTAGCCTTTACTTAGGGTTACATTTAGTTTTATATTGTAATATTTATGCATGTACCTGATGTAAACTCTGTTGGCAACCTTAATAAATAAACAGATATCTAAAGACGACTTATTTTTATTATATACAGTCAATATCTCTTTTTATGAGCCGACAATGCAGACATGATTTCTGTCCCTAAGCCGCCGCCGATAATGGTGTGAATGAGTAACTTATTCCGAAGTGTGTACACAACCGACAAGTTGTTTGAAAACAAAAGAAAAGTGCCTCTGCGTCAGTCCCATCCGAGCCGACCATTAGCTAAGCAAATTTATTGCCGGACAGTATCGAAATGGGTAGCGATTCTGGCATGCTACAGATAATTGCACGAAAAATAGAAAACCACATAATAGAAAAAAGAGCAGCGCGGTTACCTCTCATTTTCATTTTCTATTTTTAACGTAGGGCATCGAAAGAGATTTATTTTTTTGTAGCATTGAAAGAGATTTTTTTTTCTATTAAATCTCACCGCGCGCTTTTTTTTGCTTAGATTTTCGTGTGGTTTATCGAAATCTCTAAAAAGAGTACAGGGCTTATCTTTTATAAAAGCTTGTATTTTAAAAAGGCTAAACAACTGCTTAAACGTAGTATTTTTGGCTAAGTAACTTCTTTATTTTTCTTTACAAGAGTATAACTGTGCAGAAAATATAGATTAATACGATTTTATTTTTAATTTAAATAATTATAAAAAAATACAAGTTTTTCGAATAAGAAAAGCGCATTTACTTTTTTGCTAGAATAGTATCAATGTCAGTTTTTAGATCGATTAGGTGAGTGTGAGTGTCGTGGGCGGCTTTTACACGTACAACAGTTACTCAGAGGTATTTTGTAATGTAATAGTGCTAATGTCTTTACAATGCTAATGCATGATCAGTTGTATTGCGGCATCTCTTATTTGTAATGTTAAGAAGTAAGTAAATAGTAGTTTATTTTAGATTTTCGTACAGTTTTGAGCATATTTAGTTTGGTAATTTGTCGTAATATTAAGCTTTATGCCCATGTTTTTCGTATTTTATTTGTCATACAAACAAATTCATACATAATGAAAAAGCATTTATACTCGACACTGGCACTAAATCTAGTACCATATAGAAGAAAAAAAAGCATTCATTTATGTAAAAGCAGCTACCTAAGTTTTGCTTTACAACTTTTAACGGAGTTGCGCAGTACTACTATTTATGTTATAATTCCGTGACAGTAAAGAAAAAACTGACAGGATATGCTTAATTATCAACTTTCCTAAAGAAACCTGTCCCGGAAACTAAAAAGAAAACTCTCCGATCTTCATCTTCTTATTGTGTTGATGATGTTTAGATAATTTTGGCCCAGAACCTAGCTACTTCGACTGAATTATCTGTGGCATCCATCAGATTCTGCTGCGAGCAGGTGGAAGGCAGGACACTAGGTGGGCCATAGACTGCACCGTCCCACACACACACTCTCCGATTAAAATACTATTGTTTTTGGCAGTAGGTACTATTACTGGTATAATACTTGTCCGTGGCACTACAGATTAAAAATAAAGACGCGATAGGCGCCCCGATTTGTTGCGATCCGTTATAATCGAGTTGTGCTGTACAGGCAAATCCCTCGCAGCCAGTTTGTCCGAGATGCTGGCTGGCCCAGTCGCTTAGTTGAACTTTATCGATGGCTCCCCGGTCTATCGGACTAGACCATTAGGGGAGGGCGGTGAGGAGTGACTTATGAGACGTTCTGAGGATGTATGTTATTGCACTTACTATAGCAGAATATAGCTAGGATTGACAATACCAAAAAAGGATGTAAAAGCGAAAATCCGTTTGTTTGTAATTATGTCTTATTTATTATCAATCGCAATATATTTTGTTTGTGGCTCTCAAATGCTAAAATCTCTCGGGTATTTTTTAACAAACTACACCTCATGATATAGGAAGATAACTTGAAACCCACACGATATAAGCAAACATTAAATTACAAATGAGTTTGCATATTAAATTTTATTCGTCATTTGGGAGCTACAAACAAAATATATTGCATAGATAATAAGAAAAAATTATTAAAAATATATATTTTTTAATTCTTAAGCATCTTAAAAGTCTAGAGTGTTTAATTTTCAGCGAATCATAAACAAAGCCATTAAAATTTACACAACTTATTTGCGTGAGAAGCGACTAGAAATGTCATCTGTAACATAAAGGTTTCTCCATACAATGTCGCCGTGTCGCCTGCCGTCATTGTTCGCCGACAAAACACTCACTCGATCATCGTCGGACAGTCGACAGCGACCACTGTCGCCTGAGCGTCTCAATAAGTCACCACAGGCGACACGAAGTATCTCATAATATCATTCATGATCCAACTAGCGCGGCGTACATGACTCTTACTAATCGAATAGCATCGACATTCGACATAGTAGTTGATAGTTTGTTCTTTCATACACAACTTTAAAAAAAATATATATTATTAATTTTACTTAAGTACTGTAATTCTACCGTCCTGTAATAAATATAAGTACTAATATGTACTTGATGTACATTTACATAATGAAATGGTATGATAATGAATATACATTTTAAACTAATCGACGTTGTCGGTTATATTTTTTACTGGGCCTCAAAATAATTTTATTACATTTGTGGTAAAATGGTACAGCAAAATTCTACAAAAAGTAAATAGGTAATTTCATTTTAATATAAGTAGCTTTTCGGAATATAGCGATGACGCCGTTCTTAATCAGTCAATCCTATTTGGAAATTTGAATAAGTCACAGTAGACAGACAGCTGTTATCACTAATTAATTGGTCTGGGTAATTGAGTCGCTTAGCAAATATACAACTTGATAATTTGGTGTAGTCCAATCAAAGTCTGCTAGTTATACAGTCCTCACCGAGACCGGGACTTAAGTGCTCAAATTGTACTACGCCGGGTTCCAACTTAAAAGACCTGTAGCTGAAGGCACTATTAACTTTACAAAAAAATAAAAAACAATAGAATATATTATTATAAATTTAATATTTAGATATTAATTGTACACTAGATAAATTAAATACAGTAAAGTGTACATGTAGACGGCTTTATTGCTGAATAGCAATTTCTATTAGGCAAAATCTGACAATGATAACGACACATCTAATGAATGTTGGTTCTTATTTTGTACTTAAAGAACAATTAGAAATGAAAAACCTGTGTTTTGTTGTTGATTAAATTATAATCGAAGCGAAAAATTACTACGACGAAGTATTAGCGAACTATTGTTGTTGATTGTTTGAAAATAAACAACCATAGAGTAAGGAAGCAATTTTGTTTAGGTAGATACTCTTTGTATACAACAACTTTCAAGTTATAACTAACAAGTATTTTGGACAATTACATTCCTCCATAGACTATCCGCCAGACCGTTTGTGAAGTTTGTCGCTATCCTGGCTACAGGACCGTTATTAATTAACTGTCAACAAGGCCTGAAGTTCACAACTGAATTTTCGCATGATTCTCTCAAATCTGCCGTCGTGGGAACGGCGCCAGATGACGGGCTGTTTTTCAATGGAGCACGGTTTAGCGTAATTTGACGAATATTATGATTTTATCTCCGTTAATTTATAGGTATGTTGAGTCTTTGGACCGGAAATAAAATAATAATCGGCTTGAACAAAGCGATTTAAGTAACGTGCATATCTTATTGAATCCCTGAGTTTATAAATCATTTTTTCGTAACCCCGCGTTTTTTTCGAGACCGAAATAAATTGTCTTATTACTGGTCTTCAGAAATCTTCAGTTAATTAAACGCTAATCACTACATAGTATAAAACAAAGCCGCTTTCTCTGTCCCTATGTCCCTATGTATGCTTAAATCTTCAAAACTAACGGATTTTGATGCGGTTTTTTTAAATAGATAGAGTGATTCAAGTGGAAGGTTTATATGTATAATACATGCATAATATACTTAAGAATAACCCACAATAACCATTTCCCCGTGTGGAGCCGAGGCTGGCCGCTAGTACAATATAAAACAGCACTCGATTGGAAAGAAAACGTTTGATACTACATTTTGTAGCATAAAATAGTAGGTACAGTGAAGTGAATGAGCTAAATAAAGGCTAAAGTTTTTAATATTGTAAAGACAATTTTGGGCTGAGTTATTAATCACCAACCAATTTAACTTATATCTGAAAACCTATCATCGTCGATTGATGTGTTTTAGAGAGGAATAATTAAACTATTATTAAAATGAATACACAATTATTCATAGTGATAGACTTATTTATCGAAAATAGTTTATAAGATTTTTTAAATTACCATAATCTTTGATGGAAGCGTACCATTTCTTTAAAATTGCTTGATATAATATTCAATACAATAATTTGCTGGCATTGTCAAAGGTTTAAAGATTAAATTAATGATGTTTGAAGTTTTGAAGCAGTTAATAGTAAACATTTAAAGTTAAAAAGTCGAGAGTTCAAATAATTTTATTAGGTGATAATTTTTCGAGTGGTTCGCATTTAGTTTATGAAAAACTACATAGTAAGTGATAGTAGTAATTTAACTATTTATTTGCACTTTCTAGAATGATTGATGTCTTATTTAGAAAAGTAAAAGAAGAAGAATAGATCAATGTTTTATACCTTCTTTACCAAAGGTAACATTTGTTCATTGCAAAAAGTAAATAAAAGAAATGAAAATATTTCCTATTGCTCATTCTTATATTATACAAATTATAATGTTATCCATTCCTTTGAAACCCAACGGGGAGCTCAAACGAAACTAATGTATTCTAATAGAGCTGGTACAACATTCTTGAGAATGAACATTGAGGCGAGGACGACCTCTCTGAGATATTCATGTAAGTTATTTATAGGTCCCACGCGCACTCACCACGTGTAGAGTGTACATCACGAAGCTATGGTCTACAAATTCCAAGTACGATTGAAGTACATTACGTAGCCAATATGACAAGAATTTAATGGTCTAGATTTGAGACCAGTTCGCAGCGCAATGAACATCAAATACTTATATTGCTTACCATTTTGTAAAATGTGAAACGGAACCCAAATACATGTTACAGATTGTGCTACCATTCGATTTATTAATACTTATTTATGATCGCACATGGAAGCATAAAGCTAGTGGTAAGTTGGACGTCAATTTTTAACTTTTGATGAAGTAAACGGACCTTTTTTTTATTACGAGTATCCTACTGATTCTACTGCTGGGGAAAGGTCTCCCCCAAGGCTGTTGCAAACGGAGTCCAAGTCATCCCGCCATCTCTTTTAGGGTCAGCCCCGATTTCGACGTCCGTTTTCAGGCACTTAATGCGTGACGACTGCGGCCCTGACTGCCCTGCCTAATCCCATTTAACTTAATTAAAGTTCCTTGATCGCTCTCTTAAGTAAATAGTAAATTCTATATACAAGTGCAGAGTCCTAGTGGGTCTGAACTCTTACAGCGAGTGTCATATTATGTACAGTAGCCAGCACACGCAGCTGGAAATGTTGATCTTGAGAGCGCCCGTGTTCCGTAGCGATAGGGGTGAATTTCGTAGAGCAAATGTCCAATCGCATGTGCTGGCTTCTGTACAAAACAAACCACAGAAGAAGCGAAAAATGAAAATCATTGAGCTCGTCGAACTTACATGGCCTGGATAGCCAGATAAATAGAAACGGGTTCGACAACCTGCCCGAGCACAAAGTTTTGAACCCGCTTTTAATTTTTGCTTAGAAAATAGTAAATACGCTACAGACGGTATTTTGTTAAAAAGTAAAAACTACAGAGAGCAGCGTTCACTCTTCTCACTAACTATGAAATTGCGATAATCCCTTAGTTCAACAGTGGGCAATGTCAAGCTGTTGTATGTGTGTAATACATCGTGTGATATCTTCAATGTATATCACATTCAGTGAATAACCCCAACAGCATAGTTCCACTTCCACTGAATAAATCATACGACAATGGCCGACTTTATTGATGCAATATTGATTGTTATTGTCAATGGCTTTATTCGTAGTGCAATTTAAATAGATTCAAGGTTGCCAGCAGCATTGCACTATTTTTATTTATATACTAATACGTATTATAAAGAGAAAATATTTGATTGTTTGTTTGCATTCAATAGGCTCCGAAACTATTTTAATGAAACTGGGTAAAGATAGAATAGACCTTAGGGAGTAACATAGGCTTCCTTTTACCGTGGGAAAATTTCTTATTCCTACGAGAAAAGCAGTTAACGCGGGCGGATCCGCGATTCAGAAAGCTAGAACTTAGTTAATAGATGATTAGTTGATATTAACCGAAAAAGTACAAGTACTCAAAGCTTTTTATTTGAACTTTTAACTACTAAAATGGTTTCAAGAAAGTACCTTCTGTACTCATTCAATGGAACAATATAACGAGATTTTTTTATGGCTTTCGGTGCTTCTCGATATTATGTGGTGCTTTTATATAACTTTATCATTTATTTACAATTTATTTAATTTTGAGAAAACTTTGCCGTATTACTTCATAGTTACCGCTGAATTGTCTCTAATAAAGAATATCCTTCCCGTATGTTAGATCTTTTATTTTGGGATCTTTTGCCTTCCATTCTCGTTTCTTCTTTGATATGGTTTCCTTTTGTGAATAGCTAGTGTACTGGGTAGATGATATTTTGTGCGTCTATAGTTTTGCATATAAATGTTTTGTTTTGCTGCGCTGTTTTGCCAGTTTTGCCACCTACATCCAACATTTTGTTTGTATGTACAGAAGTCAGCACAAGCGGTTGGACATTCGCACTACGAAATTCGCCCCTATCTCTACAAAATACGGGCGCTCTCAGGTCAATATGTCCAGCCGCATGTGCTGGCTGCGTACCTTTATTGTGATATAAGTACGTTACATAAATTGAAACAAGAATATGCAAATAATCTGATCTTATTATTAATTTATGATCTATAATTTGGATTGTCAGCTCTTGACTCTGAAGATTAAAATAGTAAATAGTACCTAATAGTAAATTCCTGCTAGAATGTTGATTTAATTCATAGACATGCATGTAACAGTACTATACCGCGAATGACTGCGATATCTTAGCATGATTATTCATTTGTTTATTAAAAAATACGCTATGAGCTTACAGCGCAACGTATGGATGGACCAAAACACTAATAAATCTATACTAATATTATAAAGAGGAAAGGTTTGATTGTTTGTTTGTTTGCATCGAATAGGCTCCGAAACTACTGAACCGATTTCAAAAATTCTTTTACTGTTGAGAAGCTACACTCAGGGATAATGTAGCTTCTCACATAGGCTACGTTTTATTTTTTTTTAAATTAGGGATCCTTTTTAAAACTTCAATTATGTAACCCAAGGAGTAAAAAAATACCTAAAAGTTCCTAATTATTGAATAGGCTCCGAAACTGATTTTGGTGAAACTTGGCACAAACATATATACGAGAATAGACTTTGGGAAAGAATATAGGCTACGATTTACCGCGGGAAAATTCCTCATTCTCACGGGAAAAACTGTTAACGTGGGCGGAGCCGCGGCGTAAAGCTAGTGTACTATAAAATCATTATAATTTTTGTTGTACGTTTTTTAATTCTTTAGGTGTTACAGGAAAACTGATTCGTTACAAAAGTGTTTAGGTTCGCGGATACGGCAGTTGTGTCATGTTTTTTTTACGAAAGCTCAATGTGATTGGTTACTGATTGTGTGCTAGTAATCAATTGACCAATCAGATGAATGCGCATGTTTATTAGTTATATTATAATCGTGCGTATAATTGGAACCGGTGGTACCGGTTATATCGGTATGTTTGAATCGGGTGATCAAAACCTTAATTTTCCGTAAAATTTTAACACCTGTTTGAATGCAGTTAATTTCACAGACTATTAAGCAAGTTATTTGAAATCTGTTACAATGTTTTGGAAGTATTAACTTTTGTTATTTGTATTGAATTATTAGCGTAGAGGTCAGTTTACATTGTTCCAGTCCAGCACTAAATTTGATGCTCTACTGGTATAATGCGGACCAGCACTGGAATGCTAGTAATCTAGGGAGTTCAAATAAGTCCACTCAAGGGCGGCAGTACTGGATTACTGGACTGGAATGGCTGGCCTTTGCCCAGCAGTGGGACAGCTTAGGCTAGATAAGAATAAGAATAAGAATGAACATCTAACAAATATAAAATTTACGTTACATACAGGTGTGATTAAAAGACATAAAAAGAATTGTTCATATTATTTTCATTGTTTATACGGGTATTTAAGGCACCTTAACTTCATAAGTATTTTTAGCATAGTGATAAGCAAAATCCTTTAACATAAATTAACCTGTTATCATTCCAGAACAATGTATTAATTTACGTTGGTAACATAAAATGCAGGTTGGGAACAAAGAGATCGCCTACTAACCTACTTTACTGTAGCCGGAAAATTGAGTGGCTTACGGCGCGCTTAGGGTTGCCAGCTAGCGCAGCAGAATACACATTTATGGCATTTGCAACACTGAACTGTAGATACGAGTACTATCTGCTTGTTACCTTGTATTGTAAGATTAGGCGGAGAAATGCGGCCTAGATAATTTGATTTTAAAAATGTTCATTTCTATGTTTTGGTGGGTCTGGTCTAAGAAATAAACCCCAACCAGAAAATTAAAAAACCATATATCGGAATTAATTTTATGATGGAAATTTTTGTTAGAAACATGAAACGTGGCGCCGCCAAACCAGGTTTTTTTCTGGTTTACATATACAGAAAACATTATCGTTTACTATAGGTCGCGGCACGAATCTCTAGCGCTGACCGTTATTCCCGCGCATGTTTCCCCATACTCCCCGCGACCCTGTAACTCCCCCGCGACCCTTATTTTAGACTTCTGCGCAATAACGGTCAGCGCTAGAGATTCGTGCCGCGACCTATATATGAGTGCATATGCATGCATGCACCTATAATTTTTTTTTCCAAAATCAAGTTACAATAACTCACTATATCCCGTGTTAACAACAAATATTTATCGGTGAATAGAAATATACATTACATTTTTATGACTTTTTTGAGTCTAAAACAGAAACTGACTAAAAAAAAAACTGTTACATGAAGTTGCGAAATGGCGACTCACGATTTTACAATTTTGCGTGTACCGTCATCCGTATGCGGAATGCGAGCAGTTCCATTTGGTCAGCGCTAATTACGACCATACAGCCGCGGCGTCGAACAATATCTCCAAATTATTACACGAATCGCATCCCTGTATCCATACCTACGAATCCATACATCACATCATACTTCATCACTACATAGTATAAAACAAAGTCGCTTTCTCTGTCCCTATGTCCCTTTGTATGCTATCTTTAAAACTACGCAACGGATTTTGATGAGGTTTTTTTTTTAGATAGAGTGATTCAAGAGGAAGGTTTATATGTATAATACATGCATAATATACTTAAGGATAACCCACAATAACCATTTGCCCGTGCGGAGCCGGGGCGGGTCGCTAGTAATATTATAAAGAGGAAAGATTTGTGTTACAAATGACGTCGACGTTTGAGTGGGTATTTTGTGTGTATGTTTGTAATGAATAAGTTAAAAAACTACTGTGCCGAATTCCAAAATTCTTTCACCATTAGAAAGCCACATTCACCCTTAGTAGCATAGGCTACCCTTTACCGCGGGAAAATACCTCATTCCCACGGGAAAAACTGTTAACGCGGGCGGAGCCGCGGCGGAAAGCTAGTATTTCATGAGTTCCTCTGACTACAGAAATTAAGATATGCTAATAATTCCATACAATCCATAAATCGTTTTAAAAAAAATGTTTGTTTATAAACGCTACGATTTTTGCTACGAACTCTACGCTTCCGCGTAGCGTAGCAGCTATTCAACTTAAACTGAAAATGGCACAACACATTTAAAGGTCAGAGAGCCGAGTGTAAGATAATTCTTTGGATTGTAGATTTTATTTAGATATTACTTTATTATTTTAAAGATAAATAATTGGATAACTTTCGCTGTAATGACATTAAGTGTAAATTCAAGCTTCACCTAGTTGTCCTCAATTTCTTTGTACAAATATTGTCTGAGCATGTCCCGTACTCGATGTAACTTGATACTAAACTGTTTCCAAAGCACTTGCACGTTAGGGAAATTGTTTTACGTCGCAGATATTTATTACCGAGCCAGAGGGTTCTGATTTATGTGTAGACTGCAGAGGTGCACTTCACTTACTGCGTTAGTAAATTGTGGACACTTTTTAAAAATAGATGCAAATATGGACTCACTAGGTAGGTATATGTCACCGTAAAATTGTAAATACCGTTAGATTACAATTTAACTCGCGTGATTGTAAACTGTCGAAAGATTGTGAACTAAACGTACTGATTACAATTGAACGCATAAATTTTCGGTAGATTGTGATCTATCGAAATGAAACTGTTAAATCACAATCTGTCGCGCGTTAAATTGTCAACTGTTCAAAGGCTGTTCCTGATTGGTCGGTCTTACGGCAGGCCGTTCTATGTCCATACAGTTGGAAATAAAACACAGGCGTCAGTTGAATAAAATTAATACACTAAGAATTGTGACATCAAGTATTTATCTATTATTCAGTAGATAATGAGTAATTTTGACATCATATTATGGTATATTTTTGGAGACTTACACTAACACATTTATCATTCAAACTTCTATTCTTCGATTAATCATGGATTCATCTTAATTCCACAATAATTTCATAGAAATTATTATAAAGCAGTGAGTTATTTTCGACACGAAATTAATTGAAATTTACTTAAACACAGATTGTTTACATTGGATAATAAACGAAAAAAGAAACAAATATGGCGGCGCAGAGCATATGACGATCAACCAATCAGCGCGCGAGATGCGTTCCATCCTATGCCATTTCGCAATTTGACGGTTTTATTTCGATAGATTACAATCTATCGAAAAATAATCTGTTAAATTGTAATCAGGATGTTTGGTTCACAATTTTTCGATAGTTTACAATCTCGCGAGATAGATTGTAATCTAACGGTATTTATAATCTTACGGTGACATATATATAGATTGTCAAAACTATGCAACAAAGTGAATTCATCCACTGTGCTCTACTGTATCTTCTAATAGAGCTAATTGAACGCTTTTTCCAATTTGCTCTACGAAATTGTGCTAACGTAAATTTGCTTTTCCATATATTATTTTAAAATGTTATAAAATTTGACTGGCGTGTCATGGTAAAAGTTCTATAGCCATGGTCTATTTCCATTTAATTGGCGCAGCTTCAATCCCCATAAACTATAAAAATGTGTTTCATGTAAGATTCATAATCTAAATAGACAAGTATCTCGTCAAATTTTGAATAACTCATTATGGAAATATTCAGCGGAAATAAAAGGGGGCAAATTAATTCAGTTGTTATAAAACAGAATGAGAAAGCCGATAGTTATCAAATGAGGCGACGCGAAACGCGAAAGACGGACAACTGGCCACTTTAAAGGCACCGTACCCGTAGGCTTACCGTAATTTGTGAGCTACAGCAAATAAAGATACAGCAAATTAATGAAATAGAATTCGTTTATTTTTCGCGCCGTATCGTAACGCCGAACGTTTCCCAAGGCGGGGCAGTTTGTGGAAAAAATGTGCTAATTAACATCGCAGTGGCTGAGAATTGCCGGCGATATCGTTTGCATAAAAAACGTCTTGCCGCGCTCGCTCGGCCGCCGCCTCTACACCGGAGTTGTGTCCAAGTTTTAAACCAGACTAAGGATGAGGTTTTCCGGTACAGACTTGTCGGTGCGGGTCGGTACGGATCGGTGCAGGTTACCCAACATAAAGGAACAGGTTTTCGTCTTTATAGACTATCAAGTGCAAGCCCGTATGGGCCGGTCCAGGTCACTCCAGCCCCCGTAACATGCAGTGCTATGACAAAAGTTTGTCACGCGAGAAACCCGCCATATTGAAATATTCTCTAATACTTAGGATAAATAAGAGAATACGTACGACAAAATTATGTCTGTCGCGCGTGGACCGGGCATGTTAGAGGGGCTGGTAGTCTGTATCGATAAGCCCCAACCTGTTTCTTTATGTCTGAGCGCATATAATAACATTGGGATATTTTACCTGCACACATCGGTACCAACCCGTACCGGTTTGTCTGTACCGGGAACCTGTTTCTTTATGTCCTCACCCTACAACCGAGCGGAACTAGTGTTTCTGGCGGTATTTATTATTTAGCTTTTCCACTAAGTTGTAAGATAATGTTGCATTCTAAAATTAGCTGTAGCTATTTTTGTAATGTTTTGTTATGGGTAAGCAATAAAAAGTTACTTACTTTCTTGATGAAAATTCTACAACGTTAAAATTTGGTTTTACAGAGCGAACGTTGTAATCGTTTTTTTCCGTTTATTAGTAAAAACTGCGTAGTTAGTTACAAATAGTTACAATTGTAAATAAAAAAGAAAACTTTCGCAATCATGTTGTATTTTAATCTTCGTATTATGCTTTTTTTACGTCATCCTAAGTTTAAATCGTTGAATATGCCGAAATGTTTTATTTGGCATAGGTATGTTATCAATTCAAATACCCTTCCATGAGTCAGTCATGTCACATCACAAAAGATCACCCCTCTCCGCGCGTGCATCGCAGTTTACACCCGCCAAGTTCTGCATAAATCTCGCACACTCTTGGCAGCATGTCAAAATGGCGGAACAATTACGACGGCAGTCCATAAGGATTACACGTCGTCACGCTTGATGACGTCATCACTTTATTTTCTGTTTACGGCGAGCGTCCTTTGTCTTTGTGTCTTGGATATTGTCACAAAAGAGCTCGGTACAACACGCGAGAACTCAAAAATGAAGCTATCAAGATAATCGCAGCATTAACCCCAGTTAAAGCCATTACGGATTTTAAAACACAATTTCTTTTGTCTTGATCTTTTTTCTGTACCTGCTCGACAACCGTGTCGTTTGCTTTTCTATTTGTTTCAATCTGGTACATTATTGTTGTTTACTTTTTGTTTTAAAACTAAAACACTGCCATATTTATTAGTCCTTTTAGTTGCTATTCTCATTCGTGCGTCCCGCGTCCGTAATTAGATGGAATATAAAAAAATAAGTATTAGAACGGAACCTATTTATTTTGTGTTTTTCAAAAAGTAATTGTAATTAATTACATATGATAACGAAAAATTGCCAACTACGGAAATGTCTCTGAATTAAGCGATCAAAAGTCCAAAATTTAAATGAATAATATATATATATTTCTAATTTGTTTAAGAATATTTTCAATTTATTCCATTACGATGATGTTCTCACTTCCAAAAATAATTTTACTTTGCCTTTTTTTTTTTAAATAATTTCGAATCAATACAAAAATGTGATCTAAAATTTACCAAAGCAGTAGCGACAAAAAAAAAACTTGTCAGAATAAGTTATAAAATTTGAATCAAATTATGAGCAAGAATTGCCGACGTACAAACATGTTTGGAGGCTGCCGTCCCCCACACTACGACCCTTTTTGGTTCCGCTTAAGATATCTTTTATGCAAACGATCTCGCCGGCTATTTACGATACCGAGCTAATTAGAAGGCTTTTTGCGCATAATAACCCCTTGGGAAACATAGGATTTCTTTTAGCAGTGGAAAGTTTTAAATAACCATTTTATTTTATTTTGTACTAGCTTACCGCCTGCGGCTATGCCCGCGTTGTTTTTTGACTTTTCCGTGCAGTTTCCCGTAAGAATGAGTTAGTTTCCCGCGGTAAAAACTATCTAAGATGTTGACCAGAGATATAAGGTACTACCATGAAAAATTTCATTCAAATTGGTCCAAAAGTTGCGGAGACTAGCCCATACAAACAGACAAACAGAGAAACAAAAAGTTGGAAATAAACCTGAATATTTTCTATATCACTTCTTAAATTCCCCTGACTCGGTTCTTAGCAATTTTTTTCTATGTAGGTACAGTTTTTCGACCTCTACAGTTTCATTGGGGTTTTGAGTAGAAGTATTGTATATTTAACATAGCACAATATTAGACTCTTTTATCGAATAGCTAATAATCACAATATTGACCTAGGTACAATATGAAAAAAGTATTCCACATGCTGCTCAATACCTATAAATACCTCAATAAACCATCTATCTCTATTATACATCTCTTTTCAACATACCTCTATATTATGTTGCTTATCAATAAACCTATATTTACTTTCCCTTATCGCCTCTCTACATGTCGATAAAAAATTGCCTGTGTATACTACTCACTCGTACAGTTCTTTCGAACCATCAATCTCGTACAACCGACTGACAAATAGTGGATGCAGTCGGAACATTTGTACAACATAGGTGACATAGCTTCGAGCTGGCACTACAATTTGTTGGTTCAAATAGGACGAGAACTTAAAAGTAGAGTTTGCCATCTTAGAAACACTAAATTCTTAGAGTATAAATGAACATAGAGCACGCGCACCACTCCGCTGCCTTTATGCCAAACGTAAGCAGATGTTCTATGGGCGGTGAAATCAATAACATTTTTCTGTTTGGATTTGTTCCTCGAGTCATGTTTGCTACTTATCACTGCACATAATATCACAATGTTCTCCTATTAAATTACTTATTTTTGCCGGGAAAAACAATCAGCTCCGATAATCATTTCCGACTAAATGAACGCGCTGAAGATATTCGGACTGTGCATACCCGTGTTTACAGTGCATCACTACATAGTATAAAACAAAGTCGCTTTCTCTGTCCCTATGTCCCTATGTCCCTATGTATGCTTAAATCTTTAAAACTATGCAACGGATTTTGATGCGGTTTTTTTTAACAGATAAGAGTGATTCAAGAGGAAGGTTTATATGTATAATACATGCATAATATACTTAAGTATAACCCACAGAGACCATTTTCCCGTGCGGAGCCGGGGCGGGTCGCTAGTACTTTATAAGACATGCTCTATGCCTAGCACATTTTTTTTCTATCTTTTTTTTTATTTATGCTCTAAGGGCGAGAACTGACGAGATTGCAGAAGTGACAGCCACTAAACTGCGCAATATCCAAACATAAAATGGGGAGTATTTGTTTAAGGGGAAAAGTCGTCAAGCACAACAATGGAAGAAGCAAAAGAAATTCGCGACGGAAGTACTTGAAACTCATAAAAATTTGGTAAATGCGTGCGCTATAAAAATGGGATTGTGGCGGAATAAGGCGGGCCGATCAAAGCACATTTGAAGTTCACTCCGGAAGAATTATTTGATTTTTGGGGGGAAGTCACGGATCACGTTTACTCGCACTTTTTCAACTTCTACGTTTTGACGGCCTTTACGTTGAAGTGGGTACGACAATACATTTCAATTTTCTATGTAGATTATTTTGCGGTTAGAAAATTTACGTCTTGTTTGATGATAAATATGTGCCTTGCATTGTCTAACCAAAGGATCAGGTTGAATTGTCTATTCTATATAATAAAACTATAGAGTTTGAAAATTTGTACATAAGAAAAAGGTAAAAACAGAGTCTGGGGATGTAAGAAGTGATATAGAACTTATTCAGTTTTTTCATTTTTTTTGTTTTTCTGTTTATCTGTTTGTACAGGCTACTATCTGAAACTGCTGGACCGATTTAAATGAAGTTTTGCATGGTGGTACGGTACCTCATATCCCCGTTCAACATCTCAGATACTTTTTATCACAGGAAAATATTCAAATCCTACGGGAAACTGTGCAGGGAGAAGTCAAAAATCAACGCGGGCGTAGCCGGAGACAGACTGCTAGTTTACACTAAATTTTGATTTGCCACTTGACATTAGGTGCATAGCAATAAGCGCACAATCTTTTAATTTAACACATTCGTTGCGTAAGACTGAATCACTTGAAGCAGGGCTTACCTTTCCAAGACTGCTTGAAGGGATAAGTTACGTGCAAAAGCGGGTAAAGTGGGAAATCGGACAAATCCAGAGAGCACTTTTACCTGCATTGTCGGGAGATTGTCAACGTCGAGTGTCGAAAGCCCGGGAAGCTCCGCATATTTGGAAAGTTCCGGGAATGTTTAAGCTGTTCGTTCTCACGCACTGTCGCTGCTCTGTGAACACTCGTTCATTTAATATGTTTAAACATTCATTCATTCGTTCGTATGTCAAAGGACTAATTCTATGTGAGCTTCTTCCAGTGTGAAACTTTTGTGATGACAAACAATTCGTATGTCTCCATCCTTCGTAACTAATATGAGATAATTACATGATCCTTATGTAACGCAGAATTAATGTTATTTTACTGAAGTTAGACCAATTATTATACAATAGTCATAAATACATATTTAAGGGGCTCCCCTATGCTAAGTGACGCCGCCATCCGTTAAAAAATAATAACTCGCGAAGTATACATTTTTTATAAAATCCGGACGGTCATTTTAAAGATTTGGTGTTTTAGGATATATAGAAGCCATCAACTCTGTTAGTTTGAGTTCGATGAAGTTACAGATAGAAAATTTGCCAAAAGTGGCCGTTTTTAGCAAATTTTCTATCTGTAACTACAGCGGACTATAATAAATACAGTTTATGGCCGCTATATATACTATAGCACCAAATCTTTAAAATGACCGTCCGGATTTTATAAAAAATGTATACTTCGCGAGTTATTATTTTTTAACGGATGGCGGCGCCACTTAGCATAGGGGAGCCCCTTAAGCGAAGAAGTTACCACATTGCTTCAAACACTTAGTTTCTTGTCTTTGGATTTGGGCACGTCATACATACCGTACATTTAGATGATTATACTTATTATAAAATGCACTTCTGTGGTCGCCAAGCTTTGCTTGTCATGTGTTCGTCAAAGGTATATAAAGCTAACTACGGAAAGATAGCTCATTAACCTACACTTTTTTAACGCTATGTTTTTTTTATATTTTACGGTGTTTGAGTTATTCACATGTAACAATAAAATTAAACATCTCTGATGGACGTGTTGATACTAATTTGATTACGTCATGGGTATAGAGTTATCATTCCATTAATGAATTACGTTATTTATTTATTTATTTATTTATTTATTTATTACAATGCACAGAAACAGAAACATCCTTAATACTATGCAAGGAACATAAAACATACAGGTGAAATACTTATAATTAAAGGAAAACAATAATAATTACAACAATAGGGACTCGCTAATGAGATCAATAATTGAAAGAGTTAACATACACGCTAATGAGATCAGATCATGTTAACAGTAAAATACAACTAGTTAACAATGAGATATTTAAATGCAAAATATAAAATAGTAAAAAACATAAAAATAAAAAACAATCTTATGCCAATTTATATTACAGAGATTCACAGAAAGTGAAACAGACTTTACTAATATACAACCACTTATCAGCAAAAACATCAAAATCCATAGTGGTTTCTAAAAGTTGTCTAGTGAGGCCCAAGCCCCTAAGTATAGGAGATTGACGCCGTGCCACAGTTCTATAGTCCGGCAATGCGAGCAGTTGATGTCCACGGCCCCGGAGATATTTATCAGGCACATAAAGTTGTAAGGCTTGCGAAACAAGCTCTGGACAATCGGACTCGCCACGCAGAAGTCGACAGATAGAAAGCATAAGTTGAGAGTTTCTCCTAGTTTCAAGGGAGTTGATACCGAGAACACCTAGTAAGAATTTTGTAGGATATAGAAAAGGGTAATATCCGTAAACTTTTTTGTACAGGACTCGCAGAAAAGCCTTTTGAACCTTTTCTATAAGGAGGTTGTAAGAGTTTTCATGAGGGCCCCAAACTACACTAGCTGTTTCAAGTCTGCTGCGAACTAAAGAAAAATAAAGTAGTTGTATTACTTTGCTATCACTAAAATCTCTAGAATTTCGAATAATAAAGCCGAGTCGACGAAAACAATCTACTGTGAGAGCTCCAATGTGATCATTAAAAGTTAATCTGGTGTCAAATAGTATACCCAGGTCCTTTACCAAAGTTACACGTTTAATCATTGTATTTCCTAAGAAATATGTAGCATGTTGAGGTTGTAAGGCACGAGAAAAAGATATAGTAGAACATTTTTCAGGATTGAAAAGAAGTTTATTGTTAATGCTCCATTGCAAGACAGCACAGATGTCTGATTGCAACTTTTCAGTATCTTCTGGTACCTCTATTGCACGCACTAGCTTTAAGTCGTCAGCGAATAGCAGGCATTTAGAATATTTTAAGACTGAGTCCAAATCGTTGATCATTAAAATAAATAAGAGAGGGCCCAGAATGGAACCCTGACTAACGCCTGAACGGGTATGATAGGAGTTCGAAACGTAACACCCATGCTTAACGAACTGTTATATAAACACGTATTAACATTTCACAACTACAGTATCGTGATTCGCAATCATTTTGGCATATAACATCCAGCGAACATCTACTTTACGAGCGCTCAGGCACAATAACCTCATTCGGAATACGGGATTATTCCGGATACGGTATAACGCGTGGAAATATTTATTAAAGTAGATCGTGAACTTTCGTTTCCGAGCGATATTGGCGACGGTTCGCAAAGTGGCGTAAAAGTGATTCTGTGTCGGAGTACCGTGCAAGTGATTTCATTTCGCTGGGCCTCGACAATTGTCGGAAATCGGAATTTCCTCAAAGACAGCCTTTTGTGCCCTAATCTCAAATCGGTCGACAAATCAAACGACCGGATCGGACCCCCGGGAGGAAATTCACTTTTGAATAAACTGTTTTCAGCATTCAATTACTGTCGCGCCCGTCAGCTTCCGTAATTTTCCGTTTTGTTTTCTTACCAAACAATACAGTTGATTGTTGAGGAGTTCCCCTTATCTCGTCATTTCATCGGTTATCGGGTTTTGGCTAATAAGACGCGACGTTCTCGGGCCATGCGCTAACTTTAATAGAATTATGGAAGAATTTTCGTTTCCAGCATCTGTTGTTTTAGGAAATCAAATTTGTTGAATGTACAGCCTCTTTAATTAGACTGTTCATTCTTAATTCGATTTGTGTGGCTTAGTAGGCAGGGCAGTTTTTCCTATTCGTGGATTTTGTCCCAGCCTCGTTCAAAATACTTAAGAAAAAATACAATGAAAATACCAGCACAACACACACATGCGAAGAAATTAAAAGTTTATTTTTGTCACTGATAATACTGATATAAGTTTATAACTATGGTCGATGTTGAAACACATTAGATATTACCTAAAAAAATAACCATATAGATTAAATTTCAAATATATTCGGATGTATGTGGATTTATAGAAAGGAGTTAACGGTTGTCGATCGAGTGGCATATCGACTAAGATGACGTCACTTCCGCTCGCTATCTACAGCTGTCTCCGCAAACTGAGAGGATGTTAGATAGATTAATAATAATAATAATATAGGTATGTACTAGATTATAGAATGTCGTAGAAATTTCGGCGCGTCTTCGTGAGGTGTCCTGTGACCCAAGAGCTGGCAGTTACTTTGCCCAAAGAATAAGTATTGCTATCCAAAGGGGTAATGCTGCCAGCCTTGTGGGAACAATGCCTCGTGGAGACGCGTTGGAAGACGTTTTTTATTTGTAATATGTGGTCTAGTTTTAGTAATAATTTGTATCATTGTAAAATAGAAATATATATTTGGTACCTAGATTACCTATAGGTATACCGTGAAATTTAATTAGTTGTCTATCTGCTACGTACTGGTAGTACTCATGAAACTGAACAACTTTCGAAATTAAACTTTTCATATCAAGGGAACTTTTTAATTTTCCGGAATTAAAACTATCTAAAGATATTGACCGGGGTTATAAGGTATCACCTTGTAAAATTTTATTAAAAATTTCTGAGATTAGCCCGTACAAACAGACAGACAGAGAAACAAAAAAATAAGTAAAAAATCTGGTTATATTCTATATCGCTTCTTACATCCCCCTGAATTAGGTTTTAGCAATTTTTTGTTTGGCATACAGTTTTTATTATTTATGTAAAAAAAAGACGACCACTGCTGGACAAAGGCCTCCCCCAAATACCGAATGCTAATATTATTTAAATATAATCTACTGGTTAATTAAATGGACTTTATTTGTTTAGATATTTTACCATTTGAAATTAACAGTGCAATTGGTAGATTTATGATAAGAAAACAGACGGATATACTACAGTAGTAATTAGAGTTATGGGTCCAAAATAGAATATCAGATATTTACGGACAGTAACATTAAACATAACTGTGAATGAAGCGTACACTCGCACGCAGCTCCATTGAGTGACACATCGCGACAATATTGTGACGTCACATCCTTTCGCCATTCGGATTAAGTCTCGTGCCTCTCTCGACAAGCGACTATTAGCTGCTGTTATTGGCTAAACCTTTGATGTCTATTTTAATCCAATTGCAAGCCCTGACATTTTGTTATACAAAAAATTACCCACCATTTTCTCGTGCGGAGCCGGGGCGGGTCGCTAGTTATTTATAAAAGCGTGTTTGTTAGTTTTTTGTTTTTTAATTTATATTTGAGTTTGGATATTAGGAAATAACGAACATTACGAAACAAAATAAACTGTTGCAGCAATAATGTAGTTCGATTTCCAAACATACGCTAAACATCACTAGGACATAGTATAAAATAAAGTCGCTTTCTCCGTCCCTATGTCCCTATGTCCCTATGTCCCTTTGTACGCTTAAATCTTTAAAACTACGCAACGGATTTTGATGCGGTTTTTTTTAATAGATAGAGTGATTCAAGAGGAAGGTTTATATGTATAATACATGCATAATATACTGAAGGATAACCCACAATAACCATTTTCCCGTGCGGAGCCGGGGCGGGTCGCTAGTAAATTACAAAACTAATTTACGTGCAAAAGGGAACTAACACCTCGCATGAATTTCCTTCGTAAATAATAAATGATTTATGTTCGCACAAACAATTTCAGCACACTGTGATACCATCATCGGCTGAGAATAATTCGTCATTTTAGAGAATGCATTCAAAATAGCGACAGTTTAATAAGACTTGTATGTCGAAATGTTCGAGGTATGTATAACAGAGATCTTCACACAAGTAATTTATCTAGATTTTATCTTAGTTATTATAACCTATATCTGCTAATATAAAGTGCAAATAGAATTATGAAGTATACATTGTACATACAATGTACCACTTTCTACTATGCAGAACGTTTTTCGAAAGTCCGCAGTCTTTCGCATAAATTTAATAATAAGCTGTTGTGTTGATTAAACTGTAATGCGGGAATCTTAGTAAAAGCAAAGCGCGGCTTTCCAACCTCTTTGGCGGGAATTTATAATACAAAAAATTTAAGGAAAAGTGATGGAAAAGTACACATGAACTCTCGTCTTGCGCATTAAAAAAGGATTTATTAGAGATAATTTTATTCAATAATTATGAGAAATTTAAAAGATAAATGATGGATGACACATTGTCAAAAACACGTGACGAGACTGATGCGTGCTTGGACGAATTACCATAGTTACATTATAGTGTAACTATGTTACTAAGTCCATGGATGCGTGCACAAAGTATCTCATCTAATTTGCAACACGTCACTGCGCCAAATTAATGATGTTTGTTCTCGCTTCGTTTTTTCTTTATTTGCATTCCGTGATCACGCCCGCTGGCCACACCACATCAGGCTCAAGATTTATGACGCTCTGAATAAAGAAATCAAGTGTCAAAATTACAAGCTGCGGCCTTTTATGACGGTTTATTATTCTTCCATTCATCTTCCTTTGAAGGCAGCACTTCTGCCTGCAATTTTTCCTGCTTTTGTGGGGCGAGGGCGTGGCCGGTCTGAATACGGCTCCTTCAATACGCATTCAGCACTTGCTTGTGTGAATAATACTGCCGGCTTAGAAACGACTGGTTATTCAACGGAATTGGAGTTAGATCCGATATGAAATCTTGCAATTGGTCATTTTGAGTTTTTTTAATTTTATTGTTAAAACATGCTGAGACTGAGACTCAGACAAGTTTATATACCTAGTACCTACTTACTAGTTTTAAGAAAAAAGTCTTTAAAGTTCGTCAAAAGCTATAAAAAATAAATAATTGTAAAGTGACAAAAAAATTGCTGGACTCTTTCTTATTAGTAATTTTGATATAGACTGAAGAATAAGGTACAAATAAGGTAAACAATACTGCCGTCATAAGAAAGAAAGACGCATCTACACTGAGCTTCAATCAGAGAAAAAAAATGTTTTGTGTGGCCTAAATATAAAAATTCGCTGCTTGTAAGATAATAAAAAAATAATAATTTAGAAATTCAATAATGCGTGTGTAAACTATATCTTTCACGTTGTAAATAAAAAGTATAAATAAATTATTTTTTTATTGTGAATATTAGACATTTTCCTTTTCTTCCTAGTAAAAAAAATATTTAAAAAATCGTAATACTACAATGAAAAGTCGCATCTGGCTAGACGCGACTTTTCAACTTAGTATCTCCACAATTTATTCTAAGAACTTGAAAAATTCTTGCCTAAAAAAATATCTCTATAGGCATGAAAAAGGCAGACTAGGTTTGCATTTCTATGTTGATTGAATATAATATCATTACGTTACAGATTATAACATCTACCATTAGTTTGATATCATGTTAAAATAATTTTCTCTTATTATCCAGGAAGAAAACTGGGAAATACGTTTGTGTTGACTTAATCGCTGGCCGCATTTCTCATTTTTATGTATTTTAATGTTGCAGATCTTTTAAGTAAAAATAGATGTAGAATCGGTTCGGTCGGTTGGTCAGTATTATATGAATTAGAATTATTTGTATTTTTTGTTGTTACAGTCTTAACCGATACTCAAAAATACTATCGATGGTGAAGCCAACCACCAATTTTTCTGCTTTTAAAGAACCTACCGCAAGTTCTTCACATAATCAGCTGTTTTTGCCAGACAATGAAAATAAATCTTCCGCTACATCTGCTCTACAAGAACCTACGCCGAGTACTTCCCATATAGTGACTAACGGATGTAGGTAAACCTATCGGGTATCCCCTTCAACTGACAAATCGCTCCCCCTGCCAGCCCCGGCCACTAACCAATACTAAGTAGAATAGACGTGACTGCCACATGCGTCTGAGTTGGTAGTGGTTATACTACGATGAAAAGTCGCATCTGCGCAGAAGCGACTTTTCTATTTAGTGGTTATAAAGTCATATTGCAGATCCGTCTTATTTCACTATGATTATATAGGGCTGTGTTTCATTCCGTAAAATAATGTAAATTCTGGTAGATGCGTCTTTTTTGCTGATTCCGAATATATATGTAACTCAATTTCGAAAAAAATTGTAGATGCGTCTTTTTTTCTTATGACGGCAGAATAATAGTTTTATTTTTGATATAAATTAATATAACATGTACACAACATAGCCAAAAGTTAACATTCAGTAATTTTACATTGATTTTATGATTGGTTTGATGTGAATACATTTGTGTTTGAATTTTGATTAGTCAAATTATTCAGCCTCTGTTTTCTGTTGATAAAAGCTGAATATTGCTATCCAATATAACGCAAAATGTGTCGAATACACAGAACGTCCAACTGAATGTTGGCTACAAAAAAAACGCGAAATTTCCGCACATACTCGCAGCATTCGCGGGAGAATTTGCAGTAATCTGTTTTCGATGGCGCTTAGCGGTTCGGTATCATAAACGAGTGTAAAGAGTAAACAGTAAGGCTGAAAGGTCGGGGGCGGTCCATTTTGACAATAAAGGAGCCAACCCACAGGCGCACGCAGAAAAGCGCGGGCTGCAGGACGGAATCCGAGTTTATATGCAGCTTGCAACATAATAATAATAATATTACATAGATTAAAAAACTAAAAAACACGCTTCCTGTCCGCCACCTTGGACGTCCGCCATATTGGATTTAAGTCACGTGACTTTTTTTTTTCGTATTCCTGACAGCAAACCCTTTCATTTAATACCCATATCATGGGGGTGGATTTCAAACAGCCAGTTCGCCATCTTAGGGAGGCCGCCATATTAGATTTGCAATGACGTTTCTTAGCTAATCATATATTGTCATCATAACTCAGAGCGTGTGCAAAATTTCATCCTAATCGAAGACCGGGAAGTGGGTCAAATTAAGATTCCAAGATTTTTTAAAATACAATAATGGGGAGGCCGCCATATTGGATTTGTAATGACGTTTCTTAGCTAGTCATGTATTGTCATCAGAACTCAGAGCGTGTGCAAAATTTCATCCTAATCGAAGAACGGGAAGTGGGTCAAATTAAGATTCCAAGATTTTCTTACATACATAGTTACTTACAAGTGAAGCTAATATAAAGCGTGTAATAATAAACCAGCTTTTTGCTGAGACTAAGAAATGCACCCAAAAAAATAAAAAAAAGTAATGACGTTTATTTACCAATAAGTACACATAAACTTAAGATCTAAATAATAATAAATAGACATACCTAATTTACACATTATGGTGGCCTTTTGATGGGAACGCATAAATAATATCATGAATCAGTTCACAATATTACAGCTACAATACACACAATATTATAGCCGTCCACCTCGCGGCTTTGCCCACTTTAACAGTTTTTCCCGTGGGAATGAGGAATTTTCCCGCGGTAAAAGGTAGCCTATGTTACTCCCCAAAGTCTATTCTATCTTTATCCCAAGTTTCATTAAAATCGGTTCAGTAGTTTTGGAGCATATTCAACGCAGGCAAACAATCAAATCTTTCCTCTTTGTAATATTAGTACCTATAGTTTATTTTGGCGTCCATAATGTTATTTCATTGCATAGCGAGTTCACGATTTGGCTGTCTTCTGTGGAGAAGAACTCGCCGGAAGAAACTCCACAGGCGCTGCATCTTTTCAAAATATTTTTACATAAATTGCATTTGTATTGGTAATACGTGAGTAATGAAAAGCATGGAAAACTACCAGACACCTGTAAATCAGGGAGGTCACTCGACTTCATTATCGAGAAAAACATTTCGTAAACAATCCTGCGAAGACAACAAGGATAAAAAGGATTCTTGGAATTTTCCGTTGTTGTATTCAACATTTATCTTCGAAAATCCTTTTTTCACTAAGCATATTATTTTCTTTTAATTCAGCAAGTAAGATAATCCGTTGAATATAACCTACTTCAACTTCTCAGAAAGGAGACGTATTTTTTCTTTTTTTTTGTCTATTCTTGGAGTTGTTTTTCAGACAAATTAATATTTAAAGCAACAGAAAACAACTTGATTTTAAAACTATTTTTTCTCCATATTTCATCATCATCATTTCAGCCAGTAGACGTCCACTGTCATATTTATGAGCAATATCAAATTAACTTTAATTAAGTGACATCTATGAGCTAATCATACATAACGCTACAGTAAAAAGATGTAGTCTATTTTTATTCTCTACCCGAAGGTAAAGGGTGGTTGTCTGGTAGAGATTGCTTAAAGATGTAAGACCGCTTTGCGCTCTATGTTCTTCTGTGTTGTTTTTTTGTCTATACTAATATTATAAAGAGGAAAGGTTTGATTGTTTGTTTTTTGTTTGTTTGCATCGAATAGTCTCCGAACATACTGAACCGATTTCAAAAATTCTTTCACTGTTGGGAAGCTACATTCACCCTGAGTAACATAGGCTATATTTTATTTTTAAAAAATTAGGGATCCTTACTAAAACTTCAATAATGTAACCCAAGGTGTGAAAAAAATACGTAAAATATTCCTAATAATTGAAAATGCTCCGAAAATACTGAACCGATTTTAGTGAAACTTGGCACAAAGTTAGAATAGACCTTAGGAAAGAACACAGGCTACAATTTACCGCGGGAAATTTTCTCATTCCCACGGGAACAATTGTTAAAGCGGGCGGAGTTGGCACAAAGATAAAATAGATCTTGCGGAAGAACATAGGCTAACTTTTACCGCGGGAAAATTCCTCATTCCCACGGGAAAAACTATTAACGCGTGCGGAGCCGCGGCGGGAAGCTAATGTGCAATAAAGTGTTTTTACTTACTTTATCACATTTCCATTTTAAATGACCATCTAGGGAACGTAGAGACATAGATTGCCTATAATATACATTGCACATTTTATTAGTCAAAACCGCCCCGTAGCCTAGTTGGTAGTAGTGCACCTGCCTTCAAAACACAGGATCGCAGGTTCGAACCCTATCTAGCGAAAACTTTTGTGTGAGGAGCACTTATGTTTTCTTTGTATCTTGATGGTATATGTATATTTATATTTATGTTTGTGTATATCAGCTGTTTGCTATAGCACAGTTTATTCTTAGTTTGGGATTAGATGCTGTAAGTGAGATATCCTCATACAAGTTTTTATTTATTTTAAGTGAAGCGTTTAAAGCAATTTCAGCTATTAAGTTTTTTTTTTATAGTAAGTTTATTGGATTGTATTTATCTTTTGTCTTATTCTGTCCGTAACATGCAATGCTATGACAACAGTTTCTCGCGCGTGAAACCCGCCATATTGAAATATCCTCCAATAAGATAAGAGAATACGCACGACAAAATTATGTCTGTCACGCGTGGACCGGGCATGTTAGAGGGGCTCGTTTCATAATCTTCTAGCCAGAAGATTAATTTAAACCCTAAGTTCATATATTTACTGAATGTTTTTGATTGAAAATATTTTGGCCATTGTGTGTTATGTTATGTCTAAGCGGATTACAATAAACTCCAGATCGCTCTCACAACACTCGTTGTTCCAATGTCGGTTACAAAATGCTACTGTTTGCGTTGTAACCCCAGAGCCCTCGCGTCGTGAATACGGAATCAAGGAATTGGGTTGCCAGACCCAACATATTTTATTTATTTATCTATACTCATATTATAAAGAGGAGAGATTTGATCGTTGGTTTGTTTGCATTGAGTAGGCTCCGAAACTACTGAACTGCTTTTAATGAAACTTGGTTCAAAAATAGAATAGACCTTGGGGTTATATAATTAATTACATAGGCTACCTTTTACCGCGGAAAACTTTCTCATTTCCACAAGACAAACTGTTCACGCGGGCGGAGCTGCGAGGCGAAAGCTAGTTTGAAAAAAGATTTTACTATGTTCTGCTTAAAAACTATTACCAATGATAAAAGTTAAAAGGCTAAAATGGAAAGTTCTTAAAATTGTGTTTTTAACAATCACCCACCATTTCTAACGGTAAAAAAATACAATTTACATCCCTGTTGAAATTAAAAATCCCGTTAAAAGAATTTTGTTTTAAAGGGGATTGTGAAAAATACTGACTCTGCAATTTTAATTTTTTCCTTTGTTTCTCATTTCTCGCAAAATTTCTTACTCAATTGTTTTAATTCTAGTAGCTACGTAGCTGCTAGTTGTACTCGTATAAGGATAAATATTTTTTGTTAGATGGTTGCGGTAATTTGAAATTATTTATCGTAATTTTTTTTAACCGAAAGTCATCTACTGTTGGACAAAAGTCTCTCCCAAGGCCAGCAAAAAATATTCGTAATAATGTTCTACCAAGTTAACAAATCAATACTTCAAGTTTTTTTTAAGTGGTTGTGTCTTTTTCGGGTAAAGTAGCAAATATGACCACCGCTATCTTCTGAACATTTCAATTAATATGTATTTAACACATTAATTTATATTACGTGTAGGTTGTTCAATATTAGACTATATAATTAAGGTGGCAATATTTTCTCGCTTCTTACTTTGCGTGATTTTGACGTTTGTCGGGTTCAGTTTATAACCAATTTTTTTAGGTAATGATATATTTTGCATTGTTTGTTCCCTTAATCCACATGAATTCTGGCAACCCAGCGGCGCCGAATATTCATTATTTGTCGCATCTGCTTCCTTTACTTCCAGTCGCGCTCCACTCCCCCGTAATAAGGTGTTTCGGGATGATTTATTTATGAGAGATTTAAAAAGAAGTAATTTTGTCGCAGGAAGTATTTACAATCGGCGGCATTTTTCGGCAATGAATAAAATTCACGTACCACGTGTCACGTGCTGTATTTTTTTGCTTTTTTGTTTGTATATTGAAATAATAAGTAATTTCCGTAGATAGAAGGATCTTTTTTTAAAATTATCTTATGCTTGTGTCGAAAAAGTACGACCAATCAAGCTTCACCGGACTTGCGGGGGAGATGGATAGAAGTCGTTTACAAAAACGAATCCAAATTTGCTCTCGATATAACATGTTTTCACTTTTATTTACTTCTTTCTCATTTATCACTTCTTCACATGTCAAGTTTTTTGTCGCTTAATTTAGTTCCCTACCTTAGAGTATAAATAGAAAATTTTCTGGTTCCCTACATTTTTAATAAATGTAAAACTAAATATTTAATGAAACGAACCATTATTTAGCATCTAATGTACATAATAGTAGCCATTATAAATAAGGTAAAAATAATAATAAATAAGCCAATTAATACCATTACCATACCATTTTTTATTTTTTATTTATTTTGTTTAATTTATTTATGACTTAGTAAATTAGTGAATAAAATAATGTGGAATAAATAAATAATAAAAAAAACAACGTGTAGTAACACCGTAAATGTAAGTAGGTATATGTTGATTATTTCCCAAACATACATTCCTAAATAAAATACAAACATCTAGTCCGGTCAACGAATCGCTCAAAGGGGGGTGTAGAGTGCGTGAGCGGGAGCCTAAGCGATTTCTTCAGAAACTTATTCAGAGTGCTTAGGGATAAAACATACTAAAAGTCCCGACGTCTAGGAGGTGAGCTGGAGGGGGGAGGGGGGGTTAAAGGTCTCATTTTTAAGTTTTTCGCCAATATTACAGAAACGGTGCGTTGTAGCAAAATATGATCTTAGATGAAATGAAAGCTTATAATATTCTCTACAACTTTTATTCTATATCAATTTTTCATATTCCTAACCGTTTTTGAACTACACGCTCCTGAAATGTAGGAAGTACTGTTTAGTAGGGGATTTATTGAAATGTTTGTATGGGAAACATTTTTTATTGGACGAGTCGACGAAACTTAACATGGTTGTAGAATAGGTGATCCTAAGTAGAAATCCACCGGGACCCATGACTCTGAAGCCGGGGGGAGGGGGGTGAAGTTGGATTTTGCTGCCCTTTTTGTTGACGCTATATCTCTAAAACCGTAAGTACTATGACAAGTTTGGTATCATTTTCGAATAACTCGTTAACGTAGAATTTATTTTCGGTATTATAAAATAGGGTTGCCATACAAAAAAACTAAATTTTAGGACAAAATTCGCAAAACACAGATTAAATCTTTCCACATAAATGTCGTTTACTTTTCCCATGGGAATGGTATCGATACAAAAAAAATATGGTCGTGTAGCAGCATTCACGGGCTTTACAAATATATAACTTTTAAGGCACTTACTTGTTAAAAAAAACACCTCTTAATCTCCTACCGTTTGTTCCGGCCGCTCTAACTTTCCATTCTAACCTGAATTTCTACATCTCCTATATGTTTGGAAGGTTTTGTAACACCCACAACATTTCTGCCATACATTATCACCCCTTAATACCACAATTTTGGGACAAATTTGGTCTTGGAGCTAGTTCCATGTTCATTACCTCTGTCTGCCGCACATGCAATTTTATTTTTTTAACCCATTTTTTATCAAGTAAGTGCCATAAAAGTTATATATTTGTAAAGCCCGTGAATGCTGCTACCCGACCATATTTTTTTTGTATCGATACCATTCCCATGGGAAAAGTAAACGACATTTATGTTAAAAGACTTAAAGTGTTTTGTGAATTTTGTTCTAAAATTTAGTTTTTTTGTATGGCCACCCTATTTTATAATACCGAAAATAAATTCTACGTTAACAAGTTATTCGAAAATGATACCAAACTTGTCATAGTACTTACGGTTTTAGAGATATAGCGTCAACAAAAAGGGCACCAAAATCCAACTTCACCCCCCTCCCCCCGGCTTCAGAGGGAGTACAAGTCATGGGTCCCGGTGGATTTCTACTTAGGATCACCTATTCTACAACCATGCCAAGTTTCGTCGACTCGTCCAATAAAAAATGTTTCCCATACAAACATTTCAATAAATCCCCTACTAAACAGTACTTCCTACATTTCAGGAGCGTGTAGTTCAAAAACGGTTAGGAATATGAAAAATTGATATAGAATAAAAGTTGTAGAGAATATTATAAGCTTTCATTTCATCTAAGATCATATTTTGCTACAACGCACCGTTTCTGTAATATTGGCGAAAAACTTAAAAATGAGACCTTTAACCCCCCCTCCCCCTCCAGCTCACCTCCTAGACGTCGGGACTTTTAGTATGTTTTATCCCTAAGCACTCTGAATAAGTTTCTGAAGAAATCGCTTAGGCTCCCGCTCACGCACTCTACATTTCTTTATTGACCGGACTAATCGTCTATTTATCGAAATGTGATTTAATGACCAACTGAAATTTTACATCACTACATAGTATAAAATAAAGTCGCTTTCTCTGTCCCTATGTCCCTATGTCCCTATGTCCCTATGTCCCTATGTCCCTTTGTACGCTTAAATCTTTAAAACTACGCAACGGATTTTGATGCGGTTTTTTTTAATAGATAGAGTGATTCAATAGGAAGGTTTATATGTATAATACATGCATAATATACTGAAGGATAACCCACAATAACCATTTTCCCGTGCGGAGCCGGGGCGGGTCGCTAGTAAATAATAAGCCACGAAATAATTAAATTGCAAGTTCGATCGAAGAAGAAGATACACGTAATTGAAAGTTTCTTACAAAGACAATGCGAGCCAAATATACCGGGAACAAAGTAGCGAGTATCCGGATGTAACTGGTAATAACCGGGAGCGCGGATACCCGGATATCATCCGATTAATTTAATACGCATACAGTTGTTATTATTTGGGAGGGAAATTCAATTAGCTTGTATTACGCGAACCAACAAGTCGCTAGTGTTACTCTGACTGAATATTCGCTCTTTGTTTGTGGAGCTTTATTCTTATTTCTTATGGAATTTTGTGCGAATGCCAATTATTGAATGAGAATGGAAATAAAACTACAGTTTGTTTGAGGCTTTCGCGCTAGACCTGTAAATATACAAAATAATAAAACTACAGTATTCTGATTGTGGTTGTAAACGAGATCTTTATAAATCTATCCTAAACCTATCTTATCTTGTCTAGCCCAGACTATCCCAATGCTAGACAAAGGCCCTTTTGTCCCCCTATCTTGAGCTATTTATAAAGAACATTTTAAAAAGCTTTTACATAAAATATTGACGTAATATTTAATACATTGTCCCGCACCTTATCATCGCCTCTGTTTGTTATTCAACATAAGAACGGTGCAAAGTTCAAAGTGTTTAGCTTAGCGAGCTATTCACTGTACATAAAAAAAAAGGTGTGGGTAGTGATAATCATAAAGAGGTGTAATTTGAACAAAATATTTACGTGGGCGGCCCAATGGAGACCCTCGGGCGTAGCCGCGGGCAGACAGCTAGTATATTATACACATATTATAGATAGGGAACCCATTTGAGCTGCAGGCAGTTCTATACCTATAGAGGTTATAGCGTTAGTGATTCTATAATCATCATCATTAACAGCTTGAAAACCTCGTTACAGTACCTTGTTACAGAACTGTCCACCACTGATTTATTTACATTTTTTACATGGAAACGTAACTGGTATAAACTTGGCTGGCAGTATAAAACAGCTTAAACTTTACAAAATTTCACATAAATTAAGAAATACGGCCATCAAGGCCGGAAGTTAAAAGGAAAACTGAAGAACAATGGACGAGGATTACGTATGAATGACGAAGGAATTCCAAATTTGAATGTTTGAATTTAAGCGAGAAAGAAATGGAAAATGAGGTTGAAAAGCACCTGATATACGTAATATTATATGAAATTGCCGTTCAGTATCAAAAAAGTGAAACAAGTTTTTTTTAATGAAATTATTATTTAATCAATCGAAGTATGCGCCGTTGTTATCGATACACTTCCGCCATTTTATAGGCAGATCATTGATACCTTTGGAAAAAAAATCCTGGGAGCGAGAGTCTATGAACTGTTTGAAGGCGGTTTTGACTGCCTCATCAGATTTGAAATTTTTTCCTTGTAAAAAGTTATCCAAATTTTGAAAAAAGTGGTAATCGGTTGGGGCAAGATCTGCGTCACCCACCATACTCTCCAGATTTTGCCCCAACCGATTACCACTTTTTTCAAAATTTGGATAACTTTTTACAAGGAAAAAATTTCAAATCTGATGAGGCAGTCAAAACCGCCTTCAAACAGTTCATAGACTCTCGCTCCCAGGATTTTTTTTCCAAAGGTATCAATGATCTGCCTATAAAATGGCGGAAGTGTATCGATAACAACGGCGCATACTTCGATTGATTAAATAATAATTTCATTAAAAAAAACTTGTTTCACTTTTTTGATACTGAACGGCAATTTCATAGGTAAGGACCTAATATTACATATTTGATAATAGACAAAGTATTGAAGTTAAACCAGTAGCACAGAATATATAATGATACATACGCAGAAACTTTTCCGGTTGTAGCATCTTGCAGTAAAGATTTTAAATGTGATGTGAGCAGCTTCCTATCCGATTTACAAGTCTTATTGGAAGGAAATTGGAAATGTTAAATTGATAACCGAAAAGATAAATTGAAATAGATTTTTACTTATGCAACGTTTTAATAAAATAACGCAGAACCTCTCTGGTGATAACTCAGCTCATGAAACTGAATAACTTTTGTTCTGGAAGTTATATAAAATCGTATCTTTTTTTACTTTTCATACAAATTTGACCAGCTGGCCAAGTCAATTTGTATGAAAAGTAGAAAAAAAAGAGAGGTTTTGCGCTATTTAATTAAAACGTTGTAGGTATATGTTTTCGTATTACTCTATCAGTAAGTATTAAAAAAGGTATAAAAAAGGATTTTTCTTAAAGTTAAGCGATGCAAACAAAGTTAATTATAACTAACCCAAATAACTAGAAACTATGTTCGACTAACAATGATACAAGTTGTTAGAGAACTAATATCAACTAAATCCGACCATTAAGTTTCAGTGACCCGACACTTCCCTACCCACATCCACCGAATCACAGTTTTCGGCAAGAAAGGGTCTACAAATAATATTCGTGTACCACGTAGTAATTTCTGCTGTAATTTGTTTCTGCTGTAATAATTTTTGGCGTCATTGTACTGCACCAATCAAAATAAACTGCAGCCTATAAGAAGCAGAGAAATCAAAACAATATAAATTACTAGCTTTCCGCCGCGAACCCGCCCGCGTTAACAGTTTTCCCCGTGGAAATGAGGCATTTTCCCGCGGTAAAAGGTACCCTATGTTACTCAGGGTGAATGTAGCATACTAATGGTGAAATATATTTTTTTAATCGGTTCAGTAGTTTTTGAGTTTATTCATTACAAACACACACACACACACACAAAATATACAAATCTTTCCTAATATAATATTAGTATGATAAACCAACTAGGTGGATACCGCGGGTGCGAATGAGCACTTGTGTTTGCCTTGTGTTTGGATGTTGTTTATTTATATATGTATTTATCTATATCAGCTGTCTGTCACTCAAAGTACAGGTTCTGCCTAGTTTGGGGTCAGATGGCAGTAGTTTTTTTTTATTTTACCCACGGGATTCAGATATTTCCTGCTGTAAAAAGTAGCCCATCACTCTCCAGCCCTCCTCTACCTTTGTGCAAAAAACATGTCAATGTTTTGCTTAGTTTCAGTGTGAAAGGAGGATAAACAAACACACTTTTGAATTTATAATATTAGTATGGCTTAATTTTTTGTGTTTACGTGAATTCATCTTTTATGTTCCATTATTACATGAAAATTTACTCATATTAAAAAAATGTTTTGTAAACATTTTCTGTAAATGTTTAATTTAAACTGTTTTGGTTGGAAATAATTGGAATCTTCCGAACTGCCATTTTATAGCTATAGAAATGTATTGTTAGATTAGATGTTATTTTTTTATTAGAGGCATGAACTTTTAAAAGATCCTAAAGTACGGTGAAGCTTGGTACGGTCAAATTTGTAACAATCTATAATAATAATAATAATTTTTTTATTCATCAAAACTTAATCTAATTACAAATCTCGAAACACAAAAAATATAAACGATCAAAAAATATTACTGTGATACCTAAACTAAGAATTAACTTGTATCTTAGGCATCAACACAATTGTAAAACATAAACTATGATCATAAGAACATTAAGATTAATATTATTATTCGGTGTATAATGTAAATAAAAATATAAAAAGCAATTTACTAAATAACTGTTATATAAAATAAATTAAAAGTATCTAGGTCAAGGTTCGTTGTAGAGTCGCAAGTTAGAGTCTGAAGACTACTTCTTCTCATTATACAGATTACGTAGGACTTGTAAGATCGTTACCTAAATCTTTTGTGACCCAATAATCTTCAAGGTCAGTGAGGTCGGTTTATGACCTTCCGATACACAAAACTCGAAAAGAAGAAGAACAATCTAACAGAATAATCAAACTGGCATTCTAAATAGGCGTATTTTCAAGTCAGATATTTCCTTGTAACACATTACCAAATGTCTGTTGGCACTTGGCAGCTCGCTTGGGCCTTATCAGAATTACGGTAATTGACGGCCAAGTGGCGTAAAAGTGGTACAAGTGAATCCGGGCGTCTGCGATGGGATGTTATGTTATATCGATAGGGGGCGCCCCGCCTTCCCGCCCCTTCTAAGATCAACGAGTAACCGTAACGTCACAATAGTAACGTGGCATACAAAACATTATTGAGTGTGAAATAATGTGATAAAGAAAAAACCTATTTTATTTGTAATTTATTTACTCAATTTGTGTATTAAAAACACACTTGTGTATTAAAATGTTTCTGTTGACACGATGATGATGTTTTTAAGTAATTTGTAAAATACAAGACATTCTATATGTTTGTTTGTTTGTTGTTTTTTTTATTGTTAGCACACGGCGACTCATAAATTCACAAATTTACATCCTACATTCGCTTCGGACAAAAACATACAAATAAATCTTTCTTAAGCCGCGAAATTCAGACCTTTAAAACTGAACTATAAATTAATTATAACAGTCAAAATTTTACTAAATAAAATGATAATTTACTAATTAGATCATATTTTGTACTGCTGTGCTATCGGCAAGAACTTGACATGTCATGAAACTGAAAATCACGTCAGTTACAAAAGCGAAATGCTATCGATATTATTTTAAATAAAGTTAAAGAGGATGTGAAAACAGGGGGGCTAGCGCGATCCTTTCATCGACACGGCCGTGTCGTTGTCAAGAGGTTTGTCGGAGGGCGAGGTCCAGTTGTGAGGTAACTGAGGGCCAGAAGAGGCTCATTGAGGATCTTATGAGGTTTTTTTTTTTTTTTTTTTTTTATGGCACTAGCATAGCTTTACTGAGGTTTCTTTTTTGTAAACATGTCAATGTCAATTTCTGAAATAAACTTTGACACGCACCCTCTGACCAAAGCGAACATTGCTAAGGAATATGCACTAAAAGACATGACAATATAAAATGACACAATAACACTATTACACTGAAACATTGCTTCTAGTCATATGTTGATGGGTGGTTGTGTAAAAGGTAAAGCAGTTGATTCGATAATCTGTGGAGATTTAATGTTTTAAAAACTATACCTTTCAGAGATATATTGACGTCATACATTTTTCTGTCCTTATTTAACGACATTTCAGGAGGTTTCCGGTGGTCTTCTTTCTGTTTCGCGCCCAAATTTTGCCCCTCTGAAGTCTCATGTCACGATCGACAAATTGATTTTGAAGTTAAATTAAAAAAAAATGGACGACAAACCCACGGCACCAAAATTGGTGCCGTGGCTTTGTCGTCGGGACCGATTTCTCTTCAAATATATAATATTACCTTAAATTGATGACTGATACTAAAACTACAGGATATATGACACATGTTTACAAAAAAATAGATCTATTTATAAAGCCGTCTTCTCATAATATCCGTTAGAAAAAAGGTCTCGCAAATTTCAACCTCTGTCTCTGCAGACTTCACAAGCTGTGTCGAGAGATTATTGCAGCAAAATCCAAAATAAGAGGAAAATTAATTATTATAAATGGTGTAGTCACCGTTCAGTAGTAGTAATACTCGTAGATACCAGCTATGTTCTCCGCACTTTGACCACCTTTGATGTTAATACAGAGAGATGGGAGCCGCTTCGCTTCAAAATAAATAATTTGGGTTTCAATTTTAGCACGTTCGTTACAATTGATTTGTGTTGTAAAGTTAAATACCGTATTCAAACAAACAGCTATGCGAGAATATGTGACAATAACCGCCTGTTAATGTACCCTCGCGCTTCTCAGTAAATTATCGTTCGTAATCTGTCGCGCTGACGATAATCCGTTTCGTGCGTGAACGCCGGATTTCAGTGATTGTCAAGATATTTCCACGGAATTATTTGTTATTTTTCTCCGTACTCCCTTTTCATTGGGTTCCAATTTCAAATGAGAAATTTATCGTGGTACCCGCTTTTGATTTATTACCGTACACTTAGGCATATTGAGCTTAATCTTAGAGCAACGCGGGCTTTCCGTAAGGCCCGCGTTGCTCTAAGGGCTTAATTGAATAAGTATTTTTATTCTAATGGTAAATAATACTAGGTATATAAGAATTTATTAACTATTTTTAGAAAGTACAGCAAGTCCGTTTTTCACGGGTGCGGTTCATTTCGTATAAAAACAGATAATATAATTTCAAAAGACATAACGTTATTTTCATATAACATTCATTTGGGATAACGTTTATAAGCTATAATTTTAATTCATTTAAAGTTCATTTGGTATAAAGTTCAGTTTTTATAAAAACATTTAGTATAACACTCATTTCATATAACATTCGTGTCACATAACCTTTATTTCAACTAATAATCATAAGATATAATGATCATTTGATATAAAATGCCAGATTATTTTTATTGAAAAAAAATAATAATTATTATATTAAAGTAAAATTTAAATTAGGGTACCGTAATTCAGAGCGGGTGCGAGCGTAGCGAGCACGGAAATCCGGGGCACACCGACTTGGATAGGTTAGGTTTGAAGGGTATGGCGAAAACGAGTGAGGCGAGCGCAGCGAGCCCACTCGATTCCGCCATACCCTTCGGGTTAGGTTGACATGTATGCATCCCTGCATGCTTTCTTGCATGCTTGCTTGCTTGCTTGCGTGTTTTCTTGCTTGCTTGCTTGCATGCTTGCTTGCATGATTGCTTGCATGCTTGCTTGTTCGCACGTTTGCATGCCTGGATGCTTGCATGTGTCAAAAAATACAAAGTATCTGCGGTCGTTTACTTTTGAGTACAAATCAGGCGTTATACGAAAAGTTTATTATGTCTTCTAAATTTTATATAAATTGTCCGTTATGATAAATAATTATTAGTTAATATGAACATTATATGAAATAACTGTTATAAAAAGTGAAATTATACTAAATAAAATTATATTAATGGTACATTTTATCATTTGAATCGTTATACTAAATGTTTTTAGATCATATAAAATTATAGTACTTGAACGTTAGTTTATCTAAATTTATATCATATATTACACACCCGTTTTTCACACTTCAAAGGATTACAATAAAAATCATCAGGGCGAAAGAAAGCTTTAATGGGATTACAAAATGACGTGGTAAAATTTTTACCATGGAAAATACGCCGCTTTTAAAGTGATACCACCTCCACGGGCGGTAAAGAGCTAGCTGATATACATGGGTCTATCTTACTCCGTTTTGTGACATTCAATGTGTTTCTGAGAATAATCAAAATTTATAAATAGGGTTTCTTTCTGCGGAATATCATAACGCGATATCATTTTTAGATATCAATTCTCTACTAGCTCGATTTATTTTATCTTGTAAAGCTTCATTGATGTAAATTAATTTTTTTATTTTTGGATTTATAAATATAGCCCTTACATTTTCCCTTACTTGGAATTTCTGAATATTTTCTCAACAGATAATAAAAGTTCGAACTTTATAAAGCGAACATATATAAAGTACACATACACATATAAAGAGAACATTTATACTAAATTAGTTACCAGTAAAGCCAATTCTCTGGAAATATCGCTACACTGCAAATGCTTGATTTTGTTTGTGTGCCAGACGCCATGCAGCTGGCTTCCTGCTCCTGAATTCCTGATAAATTAATTGGCTATGAATTTAACTAAAATCTAAACGTTTGACGGGCCTCGTTTCAGTAATATCGTTAATTAAATTCTACTATCTTACCATGCTTGCTTTTAACTACATGGATTTTAGTCTATGATTTGTATCAATATAGTACCTACCTATTCAGTTAATTAGGAACTGAAAAATATAGCTTTTTGTTGGTTGATTTTAAAATTGAATAAATTATTCCACCAATTTGTGTAAAAAGAGTTATTTTCACGGTGACATCATAAAGCATAGGCTGTATTTAATATTTATGCAATTCGAAAATAACATAAAATAAAATTCATTACATTCACTTAAACTAACAAAGAGACATTATAATGATCAACTTATATAAAAATCAAATCAAAAGATACAAAGTGAAATTAATTTCGGGGATGGGAATGAATCAAATTATCGTAGTTCACTTATTTGCTGGGAAAACTTGGCAAAAACGTAAAAAGCTATTTTGAAGCGCAATGCAGCTTTGAAATAAAGTCTTCTCGGAAATACGACGTCAATGGAATAAAAAACGTCACAAGTTAATACTTACAGTAATATCACTGAAAGAAACCGCTGAAATCCCGACCGATAGCTAGCTAGAAGCGTACTTTTGCAACACGACTTTGACAAAATGTTGCAAAATTTCGAAACTCGTTGAACTGGTTAGCATTTACATAGTTTTTCAGATAGAATTGCGAATTAAGCACAGACAAATTAACAAAAGACTCGGCTTCAGGTTGACTTTAGTAATTATTTGTCAACAATTTACTGTGTACAAATTTTATTGTTTCTCTGTATTTATTTCACAAATTTCACATATGAAAGCGCAGTCGTTTCGGGCAAGTTGGTCTGTGTAAGAGAGCATTCCGTGTGTTATTTAATATTCGTGGAATTGCAGACGAAGGCCGTTTAAAACTTTTATTGAAATAGTTTGGCCATTGTACCGCCTAGCTACCCCAGCTCAGCTCTTACGCGCGCCCTCATGGATATTACTTTTTTACAACCCTTGTTCCGTTTAACAGCGTATAAATACTCAAATTCCTCTTAATATTGGTACACTTTGTAGAGTTATTTTAGTTCTCATCGAAGTTTATGTGACATGAATCTTTTCGTTGCTACATCTAGATCAATACTTTACTTACAAATGTCTTTCATATTCACGACTTTTGGATTAGGTATTAATTGTTTATTATAATTAGTTTGATATGTAGGTATTTATTTTTTAACTAATAATACCTACTAACTATATAACATATAATAAAACAAGTTCCTTATTTTGATTATCAACTAATTATAATTTAGTTTATACCTTTACTTTATCCAAATACGATAAGGTAGATAGAAATTTATGTATCTTATCCCACTTTTTTCCTTAATTATATCTTGTACCCTTATTAATGTTATTAGTGCCGGCACGTGCCCGGCAGGTAAAGATGGCGGGTTGTATCTTCGACCTTTTTAAGGTAAAAAAACCAAACTTGTCGAGTGTGTGTTGATCCGAACGTTATTAACACAACACACATGTTACGGCAGATGTTTGGTTACAAAAACAAACCCTCAGCTTACGTTATCGTCCTTAATACGAGATTAAACAAAATTTTTGTATTTTATTTTGTTTCGATTACTTTTTTTTGCAATATTCTGCTAAATTCGCAGTTGACATTCATTACTGATTTTAATATTTTTAAACATACCTAGTTTGTGAACGAACATTTTTATTTCTAGTAGTGTAATGAAGTAATAACTATCTAGTTTACTTACTGGTTGTTTAAAAAATGAAAATGGTGTACTTAGATCTCTTTTTTTATATTAAGATTATTTGGTTTGTTTAAATTCAACGAATCTATCAAAGTTTCCGTTAAGAAAGCCAAGCGTAACAATAACGGACATCTGTCAGGGCAAATCATACTACAATTGGTTTTTTGAACCATGACTATCGACTGCGACTGGTTGCTATGCAGCTGTCCTATATTTTTTATATAATATTCAATATTTATGTATTTAGTAGGTTTTTGTATTCCTCTTCTCAAAGAGAAAATAATATCAACAACAATTCATAATTTTCCTCCATCACATTCTAAATGTGTTTTTCTTTTTGTTTCAGAATGTGACCGCTCACTTTACTTCATCCATGACGGCAGCATTAATCTAACTTCGTAAAAAATGCGGTCCCAGGCTGCAAAACCTCTACCTAAAAAAGGGGCTTTGGGTAAGGCAATAAAAACAAGTTTAGTCGCGAAACCAGTCAAAAAGAAAGTGGTTTCGCCAAAGAAAGTAAAAAATTTGATTAAAAGTCCAAAGAAGGCATCAAAAGAATCTAAAAATGATTCTTCCAGTGGCAATGATGATGAGGACTCAACCGCATCTGATAAGAGTGACTCTTCCGCTGAAAATACTAAAAGTGGATCATCAAAGAGCTGCGCATCCAGAAGCAGCTCACCCAAAAAAAATAAAAAGGAGGTCAAGGATAAAAAAGAGACAGTTAAAGACACCCCGGAAAATAAGAGCACTGCAGTTAAAAAAATTGTAAAAAAGGTAAAAAAATCAAAATTGACTGCCAACATAAAGGATAATGAAGATGATTTTAAGTACAAAATTAACATAGATGCCGCTAAAAAAGGCGCTTCAAAATTTTCCAAAGCTAAAACCATTATTAAAAAATCAAATATAAATCAAAAGAAAAAAGCGATAACTCAAAAGAAAAATGAAAAATCATTGCAAGCAAATGAACATAAACTTGATCAAGATAAAAAAGACGAAATCAAGGAGTTAAAGAAAGATGATGGCAAAATTATAGACACTGTCAAAGAGGTAATAGATAATGAAGGCCACAAAAACCAAGACACAAAGTCAGATAACGCTAACTTAGATGTCTCAACGATTAATCCTAACTCAACCCAACCAACAAATCCTCAAACAGAAACACCAAAAGTAGAAACAGAGCGACCGCCGAAATTCTTTACTTCTTCAAGATCGCCGAGGATGGTAGATATTGATGTAAAATTCTGCAAAAATTCAAAAGGAAATTTAAGTGTATCTGAAAGATTCATGAAATGTGAGACTAAAACTAACGACAATAATAAAGATAAATTATTTACAAATACCCTTGTTTCCCAAGGTCCTGATGTTGATGTCTACACATTTACAGAGAAAGTTGATTCGCCAAAAAGTATTCTATCTGATTTTCGTAGTCCTATGAATAAAAATGTTGGTAGAGTTAGACCAATCGCAAGGGTAAAAGGTACTGTCATTGACAAAAAAGATACAGAAAAGAAGAAATATTCGCCACATCGACCAATTGAAGAAGTTGTCAAACAACTTAAAGCCAATAAACGATCAGAAGAAATTCACATAACTACTCCGTCACAAGAAATAGAGCTCGTGACAAGCACCGAATCCACTGCAATAAATACCCAAAAAGAGTCAGATGAAAAACCAAAAGCAATCGTGAGCAAGTCGTATAAAATGGTAGCGCGGAAATCTAGTATTACTGGAAAACCATTCAGTCCAATTAAGTTTTTTGATCAAGAATCATCAACAGGGAAATCTGAAAACACTTCCACTGTTGCGAAGAAACCAGTTGGGAAAACTAAAAAAGCGCAAAGGAAAACTGTTTCATCTGACGATGAATTTGAATCATCCACTTTTGCTTTCAATACCAAAACTTGTTACTATTCATCATCTGAAGAAAGTTTAAGTGATTCTAACGATGACAATGACACCAAAGAGTCATCTGGTTCAGATACTAATAAAAATAAAAGGAAGAAGAATAAAAAGTATAAAAGAATTACTGATAGTGCAAAGAAAACTACCTCAAAAGAGCTAAGAGAGTTATCTAAAGATTCATTAATAGATCTTAAAGATGAATCTTTAATTTTAGGCTCTGATAAGCCTAGTAAGAGGAGACTTAAGCTGCTTTCAATGTGGACCGGGCCTAAGAAACATAGAATGGCTTCATTAAATGCAATAGCGAAGGTACATTGTTTATACGAAAACGAAAGTCGAACACATATGGAGCTTGGATTAATGAAAACAATAGACAGACAATTCGCTCCCAGTACTTCGAAGGGGCCAGTTGTAAAAAAGAAGGAAACTAAACCTAAAGAGTTTGAAAAGCGAGAGAGTACGTCGGAGTCCGAATATGAAAACAAAATAGACAAAAAAGATGATAGTTCTGGAAGCTCTGATGATAATCCCCCTCAAAGAAGTTTACGGGGCGATCCGGGTATCAGAAGTGCAGGAAAGTATTGGGATCCAAAGTCATCCACATCTTCCAGTGAAGATAGTGAATTAGAGTCTAAAAAGAAAATCAATACTCCAGAGAAGAAAAAAATCGCTTCTAAATCGTCTTCTGTTAAATCAGACTCGGATAAACCTCCAGCAAAAATGAAAAAGACTGCTGGAGTTCCCGTTAAGAAAAAACGTAACAGGAATGAGGTGGTCATGGATTTAAAAGATATGGTCGTTCAAAAACGTATGGCTAGCTTAAATGCTACAGCTATATTAGCTGCAAGTTATGAAAAACGATCTCCAAAGTCTAGCAAAGACGAAACTACCTCCGATTCTTGCAGTGACGAATCTTTTTCACAAAAGTCAAAAAACGTGATAGTTTCCGGCGTTAAGTCGGAAATAAAACACGAAGATACCAAGAAAGAGATTGAAGAAACTTTGATGTCTGACAGCAAGCAAAAAGTTGAAGTAATAGTGAACCAAGAATCCGACGTGACTATTACTGGTGTGTACTCCACTCATCACCACGAAGGCTTCTGTACGGTTTCGGGAATGCAGTACCGCATATCTTCGACGAGCCACACGCAGACTACTGCTACTGCAAACTGTGAAAAGGTGAGCAATTATTTATTTATTCAACTTTTTTTATGTACACAGGCACTTACCTATAACACTAAATTTTACCTATAAAATAAAATTACATAATAGACATTTTTGATCATGAGTTAATATTAATATTATAAATGCGAAAATGGTGTTTGTTTGTCTTTCATATTGAAACGAAGCAATTGAATCCGAGTTTTTGCATAGAGGTAGACTGAAGAGTTGAAGACCATAGAATGACAAAAACTATTTTTACCGCACGAAAAAGTCGATAAACAATGCGGGGGCAGACAGCTAGTTTCTCACAGTTACAAAATACAAAAATACATTAATACGCAACTCGCCTGCCTTTCACTAAATACAATCTTGAAAATGTTTGACAAGATAAACAGCTTAAGCCTACGCTTTAACCATAAAGAATAAACAGAACACTGAAAATAAACAAGGTAATAGGGTGACGTCAGCAAATCGGATCAGGGCATCTCATCCACAATTAAGATTGAGCCTGCGGCGGCGCGGGTGTTTCTGACGCGTTAGTACTACCCGTTAATGAAGTGAATTCTATGTAAACACGCGGAGATATAGCCTGCTCTAGGGTTGCTTCTCATCTATAATTCAATGGTTCTGACTGAACGTTTTTATTATCAACTTCATTCAAATCGGTCCTATAATTTCGGGGATTAGCCCGTACAAACAGATAAATAGAGAAAGTTTGAATAAATCTGGATATGTACTATATCTCTGACTTGTTTTTTAGCATTTTTTTCTATGTACTAATTTTCCTTCTCTACAGTTTTATTATATCACCAAACTATTCAGTTAGAGTTTAAATTGAATTCCTTTTCATGATTATTCTAAACAATTTTGATTTAGCTCCTGTATTTTCCTGTACCTCCTACATTAATTATTTATAATCTAGGTTACAATGTGTTGTATCTCGGCTGTAAGCTATAACATTGGCGCTATAATTAAAAGCCGTTTGCATCCAAAGCAATTCAAAATACAGTTTTAAGAATTCATACAAAATTATTGAGCAAACTCATGATCATTTGGCCGCACGCAATCGTAAAGTAAATAGAGATAATACATGTAAAAAGTGAAGTAAAGGCGATTTTCGTAATCCTTTATTTCACAGTCTAATATAAGGACCCTAATGTTAAGAATCTCTGGGGTAGCCGTTTAGCACCTAATCTGAACCTTGTGTATATGAAGATAAAGGGCGTCAACGACTCATTTGTCTGTAAGGGCGTAAACAATTTACGCGTGAAAGGAATAGTCGCTTCTCCTTCGCGTTGATTAGATCGTTTGACACATCATACGCCTCTGCTACATTCGCTTGTCTTGATTTTATACCACTTAAGTATACTTAAATAAGTATAATCATCAATGTCATTGGACATAGGGGTCAATGGCCTACTATTTAAAATAGACTCAATTTGAGACAAAACTGTACTCATTTCTTCATATGTAAGAAGTGCCCTTTGAACCACCCTTTTTAAGTGGTATTTAGTGCTTTTTACCGCAGCCTCCCACAGACCTCCAAAAACAGGTGAGTAGCTCGGTATATAGTGAAAATTGATACCTTTTTCTGCTGCAAAAGACTGCACCTGCTGCTGATTGTCTGTGGAATTCTGAAGTTTATAAAGTTCTACAAGTTGGTTATTTGCGCCTTTAAAAGTGGCAGCGTTATCACAATAAACATCTGAGGGCAGACCTCGCCGCGACAAGAAACGTTTGAATGACGCTAAAAAGGCAGCAGTAGTGAGACTCGAGACCAGTTCTAAATGAACAGCTTTTGTCACAAAACAAACATACACACATATGTAACCTTTTGTGACTAGCGGGCGCCTGATACGCGATTGTTTTATCGAAATTGGTCCAGCAAAGTCAATACCAATTTTTTGAAAGGGTCTACTTACATTTACTCTGTCGCGAGGAAGCGTGCCCATTAATTGTTTGGCTACTTGTGCTTTTAAGCGAAAACAAATAGTACATGAATGTAATATCTCAGTTAAGAGACAAACGTTGTGTTCTATTTTAAAACATCAAAGTACGACGAATATTATGTTCTATCTGGCTTGTCAGGTCTTTATTAACGGTACGTTAAACGCTCGAGGCGAGGTAAATATAGGGTAGACAATATCACACGTTTGTTTTGCTATGTGTAACCGTAATAAAAACAACCAAGGGTGCTATTTGACAGTGTCTATATTGTTTTTATAAATTCTTGAGTATCTATTTAGATGAACTAATATTATTCAGATTAAATAATTTTGAATGGCTCTATTACATCATCGTAGAAGTATCACTTTGTGTTTTATTAAGAGATGCTCAGTTTCAAACTTTCAATTTTCCCTCCGTTTCCAATGAGTTACTCAACTAGATAGAATTTATGTAAAGGAATCAGTTTCAAATTAACGGTTCGGCCTTGGCCTACTTACAATCTAACACCTACATAACGGAATTATTCAACATTTTCACTACGAACATTCCTTTGATTTTCGCAGTTATTAATTATCCACGCTACCAGACATTTTTACGGCTTTTCACCATGATTTAATTTTGCATTGAGTTTACCGATATTTCGATCGGGTTACACCGATCATGGTCACGGCAGAACTAGTGAAGCTACGGAAAGGTTGTAGAAACATTTTTATTTTAATCGAAGGTTAAAATAATTGTCTACCATATTTCTAAATATTTTTTTCAAAATTAAATCGCGTTAGTCTGTAAATAAGTAAGTGTGAAAATGTTAGTGTATAAACATGTTGACGGCCTCGTAGCCTAGTTGGTAGTACGTATGCCTACGAAGCACAAGGTCGCGGGTTCGAATCCCGCCCAGGGCAAACATTCGTGTGATGAGCACTTGTGTTTGCCTTGTGTCTGGATGTTGTATATTTATATACGTATGTATATCTATATCATCTGTCTGACACCTATAGTACAGGCTCTGCCTAGTTTAGGGTCATATGGCCGTGTGAGAGATGTCCCACATATTATTATTATTATTACCATTATTATTATTATTATGTTCTGGTTTCCCAGGAGGGTTGTTCGCGTGACGATGCCCGCTACACGCCGCTCTCGGCTCTCTCCTCAATGCAGCCGCCAGCAGACCAGGCGCACGGCCATCCACATCCAGGTGAGTGCTGTCTCTTTTACACACTCTATCTATCAATTTCTTTCTTTCATCTACTTACTTTTATCGTACATCTTTCATTCTTATTTTTTTCCTATCCAGATGATTGCTGTTTTCTCTCTCTCTTCTCTATCTCTTTCTTAAGTCTACTCCTACTCTACATCTTTCATCGTGTTATTAATAGGTCTTAAAACACACAAACTAATGAAGACAAAATCAATCCTTGGTCTCCATTTTTATTTATCTCCTGCTTGACTAGACTCTATTCTTTAACTAAATTATAGTTTGACTTAACTTAATACGCTTATCTGCGATTCATTTTTGATAAAAAAAAAACATTTATATACAATTTAAGCCCACTCCATTAAACGAAAATAAACTTCGACAAATAGACAGATGATAAGGGTTCGTTTCTATAACGGAAATCTTTATAAACTTCTCCAGTAGATTTAGTTTTACAACTTTAAAAGGGTGAGCTAAAGAGGTCAACCCTCCGAGCGCTTTTTTTTCAGAATAAACTTGCTAAAGGACCAATAACTTTTTGCTAGTAGCTTTCCTAGGGTTTGCAATATTCGTTCGATTTCACTATTCGAATAAAATGAATATTTCTAGTGCTAAATATTCGAATATCCGGATATTCGAATATTTTTTTAAACATTTACTGAAAATATCAAAAAAATGCAATATTAATTCAAGACAAACAAGAGTAACTAGACTGGGATTTTGTTTGATTTTAGTATAATTATTTTCATGTAAAAACAAGTATTTTAATTAGTTTTAATATTTATTAATGCGTTTTGTGCAAATTTAGGCGAATCCCAAGAACCGAGATACTAAAACTGTACCGGTTGAGCATTCGTCTACTCATTATGGCCCTTACTGGGCATTGTAAACTCAACAAGCACATGAACAGAATGGGTTTATCAGAAAACCCTTACTGTAGATTCTGTGCAGACGAAGAGGAAACTCCTATTCACGTCCTCTGTGAAAGTGATGCTCTCGTCAGCAAAAGGAGTCGAGTGCTGGGTGTGCACAAGCTTGCCCCCCAAGAAGCCCGAAACCTAAATCCCACCAAAACCGTCAGCTTCTTCAAAGCTGTAGGTTTGGAAGAGGCTATATAGCCTACGAGGGCTGACTACAATAGATCCACCTTGGGTCATAGCATAGTGGTCTTTGGGTATTTAGAGCCCTTTTCCCTCACCACTCAAATCGTAATCATAGATATTTTTTCTGGATGGCGCGGTGTAGTACTCCGGTAACCAAATGGGAGGTAAAACTATAGAAGGCCTAGGAACATACACCTTGTAAAACACCAAAAGACTGGCAACTATGCGTCGATCCTCTAAGCTTTGAAGCTTGGATTTTACTTACTGCCAGTGCCAGTCTTTGGTCAGCTATTGCATCACATCCTGGGGAGGAGCGGCAAAGACACACCTCTTAAAACTTGAGCGCGCCCAAAGAGCTGTTTTAAAAGTAGGTTGGCTTCTTCCATACAGATTCCCAACAAAAGAACTATACGAAACCACTAAAATTCTCTCAATCAGGCAAATCTTTGTCCTATATACCGTCCTTCGCAAACACTCATACCTTCATTTCGATTCTAGTATCCTCGAAAACACTCGCAGAAATCATAAAGTCTGCACAAGCTTATCTTTCCGCACCTCATTTTCTCACAAATTCTTCTGCTTCCTCGGCTCCTATTTGTATAATAAGATCAACAAAGAATTGCACATATATGAGACCGTCAAAACCAAAGTTAAAAGTAAACTAACAAATTGGCTATTAAGTTTAGATTATAATGCTACAGAAAATCTCCTCGTCCCTCAGACATAATAACCTGATACAATTTTCAACCCCATGTACACACACACATACACACACACGCACACACGCACACGCACACAAACACACACACACAAACACACACACACCCACAGGCACATACACATACACACACAAACATCTTATTTTTATTATACCCACTAACTCCTCGTTCCAATCCACCATACTCACATTCACACAAACACGCTCATAACGTTTGTACTTGTGTTTTATCTCTTTAGATTTATTTTAGTTGAATATTTATACTCTGTCCTGTTTTGCTTTCACTCTTTTTTGTAAACAAATATCTAAATTAATGTTATAATTTGCAACATGGAGACTTTAAAATCAATATTCCAGGGGCTGGAGCCTGATGATCTGTCATACAGGTTTTCCTAGTACGGACATCAGGCTCTCACATTACAATAGGCTACTCCTGTACTAGATTAAGTGTTGTACCTAAGATACCCACCTATTTTGTGAGAGCAAATAAACGATTATTATTATTATTATTATTATTATTACTGATCGTCGCCAATGAGCTAGAGATCATCTCGATCTTGGCTGTACAATCCACAGAGTCTAATGCATTTAGCTGATACTTGACAGAACAATCCCAAGGATGACAGCAGTACCTACTCCATACAAATCGAACTACTGCTTGGTACCAATGGAGCAACTGTTCCGGTGTGAAGCGCCACCGAACCTTAAAAAGAAAGCCATGCTTTTTTGCAGCAGATGTCCATAAGCATAGCAATGGCTTTGCTGTGTCTCTCGGTGGCAGCGCTCCATAGGTGGAAATTTCCAGTAAACGACCTTTGCGAAAACCTTACTGCTGGTCACTAAGAAAACTGTTTAGAAGGTGAAGATGGTATGCTAGGAGCTTCTGATTCGGCACCTACTCATTTCATAAGTTCAGAAATTATGGAGGCATTAGCAGGCTTCTATGACTCAGAAACCACTCCAGATGACAGAAAGAGACGGTGCAAGCGTGTCAATACTAAATACAACTCGGGTGCGCAGTTTCTCTATAGGTACCTGCCCCATCAGGGAGGACTGTTGGCGTTGTTCACGCCTAGGGCACAAACAAAGGACTTTGAGTACCTACATTTCTCTGCTTGATGCAAACCTCTGGCGTGACAGAGTCGCAAAAAAGAATATATATTATGTGGTATCTTGATTAAAGCAGCCAATCTGCGAAGATATTAGCAAATAGATGCCTTTTCTTTCGCAAAATGAGCCATGATCTGTCAGTTTTATCATCAGCGGCAACCCACAATAACGGGACAACGTGCGAGAGTCACGGCAGGGATGTTGTTATTAAATTATTAAAAAAAGCATTAGTGCCTATATACTTTAAATACTATTCGAATATTCGGATAAATGAAATGAATTATTCGAATTTGAAATTGGGGCGGATATTCGAATAAAATGAATATTCGAATATTCGAATTGCAAACCCTAAGCTTTCCTAAAAATCCTGCGTCTTCAGGATCGAGCGGGATGATAAATGGCCAACCTTTTCACATCCAAAGTGATTAATTAACCCTGATACTGATTCACCGGAAAACGCCCGTGGCAAATGGCAAAAAGATGTTTATTTCTATTCAGTTACGCTTTCATCTGTTCAGGGAAATGCGTCGTGATAACTCAATTTTAGGACGCATCCAAAGAGACAGTTACTTTTTTGCATTATGTACTTGTGAAGCCTCATTTACACCTAGCACCAATATGTAAACCCCACTATCGCATGTCACATAATTGATAAACAAATTTTACAGATTAGTTAAGGTTGTAACGTAACGAGTGAAATTTTCAGTTATTTAACAGGTAAAATCATAATAATTTCGCTCTTGGAGCAAAACCAGAAAAAATATGGGTTCCGGTAGAGTGAAATCGAAATTATAACGCTCTCTTGCGCAATGTATGGAGATGCGAAATACCTGGTTTTAATTTTTAACCAGGTAAACAAGCCCTGCTTGATGCTGCTGGAGAATTTTTAAGATGCTTTGAAAATGTAACTAGCAATGATGTTAGTTCGGCGCACAGGCTGGCGCATGCCGTAAAAACATCGACATTTGCACATTGTAGCATAAAGCATCGACAATATTGCACGTTGTTGCTTCGCCGTAGTGGTTTTTGTTGAAACTATTATTTTAAAAAAGGGATTAGTGTTACAATAAAATAGCCATATCTTAAAAAAACGAACGAAAATTCTATGGAGATACAGTTTCGTGAAAATTATCATTGGGGTAAAAGTTGTTTCGTTTCATGAGTAGGTAGGTACTACCACAGTGTTGCGGATAAACAACCAGTCAAATTTCAAGGTATATAAAAGGCGTGTCAAGAAAAAAAGAAAAAAAATCTTGTTTTTTAGACAACTGTTAAACGTGTGTTTAACTTTTGTGTGGTAATAACAAAAAGGTAAAAAAAAATTATTATTTTTTTTTCTATATTAAAGAATCGAATAAGGTTCTTTAAAGATATTATTTAGCCTAAGACTAATAAGTAATTTAATTTTAACTTAATTTGCTATATAGATAAAAAGGTAAAAATATGTGAAAATTTTTGCGCGTGACTTAAATTTTCTTATAGTTTATTTTTTTAAATAGACATTGTTATTTTTATAATAAATGCTTAATATTCAAAATATATGTAGTCCATAACAGTAAAAGTCAATACAAGTAAAAAGCTAGCTGTAAGACATTTCGCAAAAAATAAGCTGTGCCTCTTGTGTCTGTTTTTTAATGCTCATTACTTGTAAATAAAGTGTAAAATGATAAATAAATAAAAGTATACAAAATGGCTGCCTTATTGCAAAGGTAGCAATTTTTATCAGGCACCCCGTATTTAGTTGTTTAACAAATTGTATCATCTATACTTACCTCTTACAAACAAAGCCAAATACACCTATTAATAAAGAGGACAGCAATAAAAGCATCTAAACCGGCAATAAAATGACCGCTGAATGTCGTTTAGCAGACAAATATCGGGATTCCTGTGGGCAGTTGTGTTGCCAGACTATTTTCCATTATTTGTATCTGATCAATCCTCTACCTCAAAAGCTTAGGTATAACTATTTGGACTAAGTGATTTTTAATTCTTAAGATAGTGGTTGCCCTAAGTATTTTTGGTTTAGGGATCGCAGTTTTTAGGGACAACGGGATGTTTACTTCCTTCGATAGTTGTTTCTCTAAGTATTTTTGTTTTAGGGATCGCAATTTTTAGGGACAGCAACGCACACATTGCGCGATCTTACCGGTTATGTATGTTTGTAATGAATAAACTCAAAAACTACTCAACCGATTTCAAAAATTCTTTCACCATCAGAAAGCTACATTCACCCTGAGTAACATAGGCTACCTTTTACCGCGGAAAAATACCGCATTCCCACAGGAAAAACTTAACGCGGGCGGAGACGCGGCGGAAAGCTAGTGTGCGATGAAATATATTTATTCGTTAATAGGCCAATGTTTCGAAGCCGGCCTCGGCGCCACTCGACACTTTGCGTCATAATCAACTAATTGTTTTTAACGTGTTCTGTATTTTAGATTACGTGGGAGATAGTTTTGACTGATTATTATAGTCGCTCCCCGGCTCCGCACGGGAAAATGGTTATTGTGGGTTATCCTAAAGTATATTATGCATGTATTATACATAAAAACCTTCCTCTTGAATCACTCTATCTTATATATTAAAAAAACCGCATCAAAATCCGTTGCGTAGTTTTAAAGATTTAAGTATACATAGGAACATAGGGACAGAGAAAGCGACTTTGTTTTATACTATGTAGTGATGTTATATTGACACGAGTACTTGAGGTTCAACTAGGCGCATAAATTGACAAATAAATATAATACACAACGTTTTCCTTTAGCACATTACCGTTTCAAAATAAATATTTATTATTTACTAGCTTCCCGTCGCGGCTTCGCCCGCGTTCACAGTTTTTTCCATGGGAAAGAAGAATTTTCTCGCAGTAATGCGTTATTCTGATGTTTAAGCTATATTATTGTGAAGTTTCATTAAAATTCATTCAGTAGTTTTCGCGTGAAAGAGTAACAAACATCCATCCATCCATACATACATCCATCCTTACAACCTTTCGCGTTTATAATATTAGTAGCATCTGTGACGCGTTAGTTACACAACCTCTATGTCACTAAATAAAAAAACTGTTTAGAATAATATTACAAGTAATAGATATCCTGTAAGCTGGACTTATCACGCAAGAAAGATATATGTATTCATACTGATACGATATCTTTGTCTGTCACTCTCGTGATCCTTATACATAACTTTACGAATATCGAATGTATTCAATATTTAAATTAAAACGGATATTGTTACGTTCTAGTTTTTACTATCAATATGATCAGACAGATGGCAACATTAACTCAATAAAAAAAATCACTGCATTAGACATGCAAACAAACAATACTGTACAAATGCAAACTTCAGCGAATAGCACGTAAATAGTCTAAAATAAAATAACATAACATCGCAAACAGCGCGTTCATATTTGATAGGCTATTCTTGGATCTGCTTCAGCGAAACTTGGCCTACTAAAGTTTTCCACGTATGCCTAACCTAGGGAGCAGCAGATGTGTATTAAGCACATGTAGTATGAACGTACACGTACCCAACTATAGCTGTAATGTTGTAAGTAGTTCTGGCAAACTTCCAACCAGCGGATGTCAATGCAAGATCCTGGCCCCAAGGGGCGCTCTCGGGAATGTTATAACGCCTATTAACATAATGTCTTGCGTCTAATTTCCTTAGTTATAAGCTCCAGTTTCCCAGAGCGCGCAAAAAAGTGGTTCTAGTTTAATTAAATTGTTTTCTATGTGCGACAGATATAGGTCGCTTCGTTCTTGGAACTTGCAAGGTGGAATGAGGCGTAGTCAGTACAATCAACTGGATAAGTTTGTTACATACCTACTTACTTATAATACAGTTACGGATGATAGATAATATATTAACCTACAGAAAACAAAATACTAGTATTATAATAGGTATATTACTAGCTATTCGCCCACGGCTACGCGTTGTTTTAGATGTTGACCGGGGATATAAGGTACCACCATGCAAAATTTCATTTCAATTGGTCCAACGGTTCTAGAGATTACCGTGTACAAACAGACGGACGGACATTTTTTTAAACTTGTAATTTTGTGTTCAGCTACACCTTTAACACCTACAATCAGTTATTTGAAAAAAAAAAACAATGTACAGACACGCCGATTCTTCAGTTTTATTATAGTATAGATTTGTTTCATAAAATATTTTAAAGATTGGTTAGGTAAGGTAAGGTGAATGAGGAAATTTCTGAAATTAATATATTTCGTCAGAATCTCAACCATGGGAATCGAATGCGGTGATTGGTGCACTAAGAATAACGTTAGTTTCACCACTCGGTTCACCCACCCGTAAGGTTATTATCATGTTATCTTATCATTATATTAATAGTCGTCATTGATTCAGGTAATCTGACAATGCCATGTTGAAATTACTGATAAAGCCTCATGGCTATATGAAATAAATCGAATTATTAAATTCTACCCACCTTGACTAGAACGACAAATATCTTTAAATCACTGAAATATTTAGTCCATTATCTTAAATGAAGTACCACTTTTACAACAAATGGTGCAAAAACTGGCCTCTTTGTTCGCCAGAGGTCGTATTACAAACACAGCCGTGACCTTTACATCACTTTTCAGACGACAAAGGTCTCTTATTTGCATCGAGTGTGAACCGAGGATACCTCCCATTCACAGAATGTATAAGAGTGTATGTAGTGTCTGTTGCTTGTCTATAATTGCCACGCAGCAGTGGCCTTCAATCTGAATACAGTGAGACAGGTTGTGTCGAAATATGCGGCTTGAGTTTCTAGCGTCAGTCAGTATCCTTCATATCGGGTTTAGTTTATTAAATTCGTTTTGACATTGGAAATGTCTCTTCGTTCCCTTTATAGGCCCCAATTTCACGAAAAAGTGCCATTCCTTTATATCTCGATGCGTTTTCACAAGAGCTGTAAGGTTAAAAAAAGTTCTCTAAAGTCAAAAATGAAAAAAGATAAAAAAAGTACTCTAAATAGAGAAAAAAAATTGTGTCGATATTTTATGATATAAACAATTTGAGAAAATCTTCTCTGGACAATTCAGTCAGTTACAATTTGAACCTAAAACAAAGACGACCGGGTTAAGGCTTTGCCCCGTAGCTTAACCTTTATGAAATTAGCCAAAAAGTCAAGAAATTTTTACATTACAGATTCATTTAAATGTGCTCGATAGTCGTGTGAGGCACGAAATATGTGAATTTTCAGTGAAGACTTAGTAACACGGGTAAAAAAGGCTATGTGCTAGTGTGTTTTTTCCCTAATAATTAGCAAATTGAAAACTTTGTAATATTTTCGCGGCTGCTGCCTGGATCTAGGTGATTTTGGTAGGTAAATAAATCAGGTCAATAATAAGCAATATCAACTCTTGCTGTAGGAATAAAATATGTATACATTTTCTTTAGTCAGAAGTAGGTAAATAAGTCAAGTCAATTTTGCATGGATAGGTAAAAATAAAATTAGATACTTTTACTTTTGTGATAATTTTTCCATCACATAGGTGTACGAGTGTATGTGGGTTTTCTTTGTCGCAGAATTAGTGTGGAGATTTATTTATCGTAGCGATCTTATAATTTATTCTTTGTTTTTCAAATCTCTTTTTTAAATAAAAACAAGCGATAGGTTCTTTTTTATTAAGGCCAAATAAACAATCTTAGTGGAAAATTGCCGATTTCTCGATTGTTATTTTTCATGTTTTTTCCTTTGGTTTATCCTGTTTTGTTCCAGGTTTATTTTGAAATTCAAATACTTATTTAAAAATCAGAAAATACTTCTTATCTGATTTGTTTTGTTTTTTTATCCTTTCATTAGTCGGACAAATGTTTTTATTCGATTTTGTATAACAGGCCCACAAATTCTATCTTTCCTCTTTATAATATTAGTACAGTATGAGTATGATATCTTCACTGTCAAAACGAAAAGAAACATCCCAACCAGCAAAGTTATCCTGGAATGCGATTTTATAAAGCTATGTGGACTTATATAGCTCCGATGATGGTTTTCATGTTTGCTACTGCGATTTTAACAGTATTCATGAATGCCGTTTTTACTTCAGTGCGTTTAATCCTATAACTTGAACTTATATCGGTATATAGTATAATGTTTCATGGCTACTACTGGATTACCACTCCTATTAAAGCTAGGAACAAAAATAATTGCACTCAGGACTAATTAATCCGGTAACTCAGACTTATATGCGCCTATAAGATAACATCTTAGGAACATTTTAATCTAATATTCCTCGAGGAGCATCTACCAGGAGTATATACACTGAGGCGCAACCACTCCTGTTATTTATACTTATACCCTCATATAAGCTAATATTTTATGGCCAATATAACCCTAATTGGTAACAATATGGCGAATTTTCTTCGGTTTTAACACTCGCCAATTTAGAACTAATATTACTCATATTGGCGCTAAATCGTACTTGACAATGCTCACCGAAAAAATGGTGTCTGTTTATGATATTTTTATAATAAACTATTAAATATTAAAATGTAAATGCGTAAGATACGGGAGGCGCTTTAAAAATTTAATTAAAAACATGATAGAATATTCAGTAAATTCATATTCCCCTACGAATATACAACAGACTAACAACAATAAGCATTATATTTTGTACTATGGCTGACATTTAAAAGTAAATTAAAATTAAGTAGTATTTACATAAATACTATACTTTGCCTTATTCAAGCAGTTTAACTATTCCTGGACCCACAGCACACAATTCGACTGTTCACAAAATGTGAGATTATTGTAGGATTGCGAGGCGCGAATTCATCTCACTTTTTCCTATAATTTACTTATATTGGCATTTGCAGGACTAATTGCATCACATAATTCTATTACAGGAGCAACATAGGCGTAAACGGTATTGATGCGGTCTATTATAAACACAATATAAGTAAAAGTTTACTTATAAAGTGGGCCCTTTTCCGGACTTATATGTGGATATAAGTCTCATATAGTCCTAGGGAAATGATATCCTGGAGATAGTTTAAAAACCACTTTTTGCTGGTTGGGATGTAGACTACGACCACCTACGACTTAAAGCGTTTGGTGCTTACATACCTATCTAATAAACTCTTTAAAATAATAATAAGAATAATAAACTTTATTTCAGAAAATAAATTCCATATCTTAACAGCACAAAAACAATTAATGATTAAAATACATAAAAATAACAATTGAATTACAAAGTTTATAAATCATGCCTAATTATACGTATATCTAGTCAAATTGAATCAACAGCGGTGTTCTCTAAATTCCAACTGAATTATTTTATGAAGTCCTCGCGTAACTGATCAAAAGTCGGTGTAAGTTCCTAATCCGCAGACGAAGTCGGGGAGTAACTACAAGTACGAACTATCGGAAACACTGTAAACCTACTTAGGGTACTTTATAAGTATTTGTAACTATTATCGTTCATGTTTCAATTGGAAACTTTTAACGGAAAATTGAACTTTTCTTGTTGAGTTAATTTAGAAATTAATAATATTCAAATTGATTTCTGAAATTGAGTACCTAATGAATCTAATAAGAATTTTACATCTCATATGCACTCCTCGTGTTTGTTTATTTTATGATCGAAGATATTACAAGAACTGAAAAATATTACATGCGGATCCCACACTCACGCGCGCCTGTGTCATGGCGGTCCAGACGTACGTTACTGTTATGAAATATTTCACACTTATAATTTAATATAGGTACAAACTTCACTATCACTACATAGTATAAAACAAAGTCGCTTTCTCTGTCCCTATGTCCCTATGTCCCTATGTCCCTTTGTACGCTTAAATCTTTAAAACTACGCAACGGATTTTGATGCGGTTTTTTTTAATAGATAGAGGGATTCAAGAGGAAGGTTTATATGTATAATACATGCATAATATACTTAAGAATAATCCACAATAACCATTTTCCCGTGCGGAGCCGGGGCGGGTCGCTAGTTAGAAATAAAACATAGAGGAAATATAGTATATCAAACCAATACATATAACCTAATCTATTAGTACTAAAAGATCAAGAGAAATATTTTATTAAGATTACTTGAAATACTCATGATTGAAATAAACTAGTTCTACAATATACAATTACTAGCTTTCCGCCCCGTGGCCCCGCCCGTGCTAACCATTTTTCCGCTGTAAGAAGTAGCCTATGTATTATTCTGATGTATAAGCTAGATGACTGTAAAGTTTCATTAAAATCCATTTAGCAGTTGTTGCGTGAAAGAGCAACAAACATACATCCATCCATACTCATAAACTTTCACGTTAGTATTAGTAGGATTTAGTGTGGGTATAAGTTGGTGTCATTATTATTACCGTACAAAACAATGCAAAGTTACACAAACACTGTTCAATAGCAGTCGTTTGACGCGAACTCCTGATACGCCAACTCCCGATACAGAAACTCAATATCGACTAAAAGTCCAGTGCACGTAGATTTATCCTCCCTATCTCAGATTATTTTCCTACTTTCAAATATAAATTGCAACCGTCTGAGACTGTCCACTTTTGGCCCAGTGCCAACTGGCCCCATCCGCCGATATTAAGCAGGGGCACTTATCTAAGCTCCACCGTAGGCCAGAATCAGCACTATTGAAATTGTTTGATATGCAATTCAATTTGCCTCTCTTCTGTTAGCTGCTGAACTGATGCGGTGGAAAACAAACAAATTAAATTAATCCACTCTTAGAACTGTAAAAATGGGGCAAAAAAGGGGTATTTTCTATAAAATTGGATTCCAAAATTATAACTAACGATTTGCTAATTTTATTTGTTAGTAAAATTGTTATTTAACATTACATTATTATTCATCATGTTTCTCACCGAGGGACTGGAGCCTACGCTGCTGGTTAATTATTTTCGTAATAATAAAATAAAAAACCTTCCTTCACGTTGCATTGCTTTATAGTTTATACATATAGGGTACATTGGTAAATTATGTATTGTACGTGTATTATTTGCACATGGTAAAATTTATGTTCTAATAATTTTTCAGTGAGATTTTTACAAAGACTTTATCCAAGCATATTTGGCAAGGAAAGCGAAACAAGATTTACTTCGAACTGCGATTTGGAAACCGCTTTATAAGTAAACATGTTTACCGTAACATTTCATAAACAAACCGCTGAAACTTGCAGAGCCCGGCTTAAGAAAAGTTCTGGTTTAAATGGCGCCGCGCTGAATTATTTAATTTCCATCCGGGATAATTCAAATTTGAGAGCAGAATTTTCATGGCTTAGCAAAATCCTATTCCGGTAATTCGAGTCAACCGTCAGGTCTATTTACCTCGCCATGGCTTGCCGCGGAACAGCTGCCAAGCGAGAATCACCATAGCTTATTTATTTCATTTTTGGAAGGCTAATAATTTCGTTCTATCTTTATAGAGCCAAATTTTTTTATAGTCTGATTGAAAATGCGTTTTTTTTTTTTTTGCGAAAACCAAAGCTAAAATAATTCGTTCAGTCTAACTCTTTTACCATCGTCATTGGCATTTTCAGGACTACCATGTTTTTCATTTCATAGAAAATTATCCCTAGTCACTTTTAAATATGAGAAATCATTTACCCATATAAAATTCAAACCGTGAATAACAATAATTTTAATATTTAGCCGACAACTTAATTATCTTATTCAAAGAAATACGATTTGACGTTCATTAAGATAAGATAAATTTCATTTCAAAAAACTTGATCCTTAACCGATCCCGACCGATCGATCGAAACTTGATCCGTAATATAAAACAATTGGAAGGAAACGAAAATATGAACTAAGTATCTAGGTACTTAAATCTTAAGTATCAGAGTAATAGGTGGTACTCGTACCTAATAGATCTATAAAATCACAAAGTTCATAAATAGAGCATGATTAGCATTTACAGATATAAATTAAGTTGTTCATGTTGAATCGATGATTAAAACTGCAATTTAAACTCGTTTTGTATTGTCACCATACATAAAAAAATAAGGAAATTATTATAAAATTATGTATTCAATAAACATAGTAGGTATTACAACCTCAGCACGGCTTTTTAAACCTCTTTGATCACAACATTCGCAACACACATTTTCTAGCGAGCGAACAAAATGAGTGATTGACATAGATTGAAAAAAAAACAAATTCACTAGCATTGGGAACTTGGCTATTTTGAGCCCACAGACCATAATGTTGAAAAGGTAAACCTAAATTCCTTTAACAAACAGCGAGTGAATCTCAAGCTGTGAAATGAAGCTAAGGAGCTGTTTCACAAAGAAGCCCGCAAGCTCGCAGCGGAAGCTGCCAGCAGAGAGAAACTGCTTTGAGATAATCACTGGAGGTAAATACCGGACTGCGAGCTTTTGACGGTAACTAGTTAATTACAACGTGACGACTGCTATCTTAAGTTGTCAAAATTAATACGATAAACTATTTCTTCAACCATCAAATTAAATAAAAGGAGGTCTATATTTGAAACCAATCCATCCACACAGCGGCTTTCACCTCTCTGCATCCACATTAGCCATTAAAAATGTATTTACAAGTTATTTACTTAATATTTCAATTTGAAATTCCCTTTACGAATGTGAAAGTGAATAAGCTGGTTCTTTATAGAATTATAGGCAGTTATTACCATCTCAGAGTAAATGCTAGTATGACAACAGGCTTTGCGAGCAGAAGCTGCCGGCAGCGACAGCTATTCTGAAATAACTTTTCTTTTTAAATTTTTAGGGTGTCCCTTTATGAATACGAAAGTAACTTAGCTTGTACTTTATAGAAAAGTATTTACAGATGTAAAACTAAAAAACAGAGTAGGTACATCACAATATTAGTTTGTAACAAATCGTTAAAACAAAATTATGAAATTAGTAAACGACGCGGTATTACTACTACTATTAAGTATGTATTTTAAACTTCACATACGTCCCCACCGAGGGGCTCGAGTCTACCCTGAAATCAGGGTAAATAGGCCTTAGTCGACCACGCTAGCCCAGTGCGAGTTGGTGAACTTAACACACGAGCCTTGAATTACTTCGCAGGTGTGTCTAGGTTTCCTCACAATCTTTTCCTTCACCGTAAAAGCGTCAAATAAACGTACTTGACTTTATAACAAAAGTGACCTGAATCAAGCCTGTGTCGCCAAATCGACACATCAAGCTTTACCTCACATTGCCATGTAACAAAGGAAAGCCAGTTTCTTAAGACCCCCTGTACACTAGTTACTTGTAGATAACAGAATTAGAGAAGCTCTCTTGGCCGTTGTTTAACCCTAACATTCTCAGAACAAAGGTGCACTATGACTATAGCAAATTTTCCAAGAAAGTCTAATGACGAAATTCACTTGTAGCGATGCGAGGTGGCTCAGTAAATTTATGTTGAAATAAACTTTCTAAGAAGAGAAAAGCTTTGAAGTGCTTCGGAATATTAGATTTGGAGATGAAGAAATATTTACTTAAAGTTAGAATGTTAGGACTTCTTGGTAAAGTTTTTCAAATTTTATTTTTTCTAGAGTACTTTTCCAAATTAGCTTGCTTGTTTAAACTTTAATTATCAGTTAAAAACGTCGGTGGCCAAGTGGCTAGGGCTGATGACGTCCATTCGGAAGTTTGCGAGTTCAAGTCTCGGCACGTACCAATACTGTTTTCGATTTTAAACTTATTATGTACGAGTACGTTTATTCGATACTCACACCGAAAGAAACCCTGCAAGATTGTGTGTGAAGTTGACCAACCCGCCCTGGTCCAGTGTGGTCAACTAAGGCCTTTATCTCTCTCTGTCTCTCCTCAGCCCATCTCTACCCTTCGGGCGTAGGCCTCCTTTAAACCTCGCCACTTGTCGCGGTTCTGTGCGACTTGGATCCACTTTTCCCGCTATCCTTTTGAGGTGGTCGTCCCAACGCATCTGGGGTCTTCCTCGGGGATGTTTTTCACCCCATGGTCTCCATTCGAGTAATCCCTATAGCAACTAAGGCCTATTCACCCTGATTTCAGGGTAGGCTCGAGCTTCTCAGTGCGAAATATCATGTTAGGCTACATAAATTAAATGCAAAAAAAACTTTTTTAAATAAAGCATTTATTTAAACGCTCTAAAAAGAAGAAAATAATTTTATCCTTAAAAATTTTGACTATCAACTTATAACCTCATTATATAAAATTCATATGATCATAAAAGCTTGTCGCGCGATTTGTAAATAAAATAGTACCTAAGTTTATTTTATTTTCAATTACAATTTAACTAAATATTCATTTCACTTTAACGTGTAAATGCAAAATCTCCTTGCCTTTCAATATTACATTAGGTCGCGAGAACGTTACCAAAGCGACATTGTAGACACATTATTTTCGACAGCACTTAAATAAGAAAACAAAAAGAACAAGAGAGACAAGATAAAATAAAGAAACCGAGATCGAGTGAAGTAATTCCTATTTCAGCTAGTCCTCGAAATTGTTATTGAAATAGCTTTTTACTGTGAAAATTTCTTATGATATTTTCTTTGCGAATACACAATGATTTCTAAAGCGATATTATTTTTTATGATATTATTTTATATTCTAATTTAGTGAACATTTTTAATTTAAAGATATTTTGAATAGGTACATTAAAGATACTTAAAAATACTGTAGGTACAAAGGCGATGCTACTGGAAAGTTTTAGATAGAACTAAATGAATTTTTAACACGCTTTTAGTAGCTTTACTTGTAACTAGTTAGTTATAAGTGAAGCTTACATACATAGTTATGTATGTAAGAAAATCTTGGAATCTTAATTTCACCCATTTCCCGGTCTTCGATTAGGATGAAATTTTGTACACGCTATGAGTTCTGATGACAATACATGCGTAGCTAAGAAACGTCATTACAAATCCAATATGGCGGCCTCCCCAAGATGGTGGACTGGCTGTTTGAAATCCATCCCCATGACATGGGTATCAAATGAAAGGGTTTGCTGTCAGGAATCCGAAAAAAATAGTCACGTAACTTAAATCCAATATGGCGGAAGTCCAAGATGGCGGACAGGAAGCGTGTTTTCTTTTAGCTTTTTAAACTATTATATTTATTTTAAGAAAACTGTTCCTATAAGAGAAACGTAATATACATATCAAAAAGGTCAAGGCAGCAGGTAGTTCATATGTTGAATAACAATTTATTTGCATGTTGTCGAAACAGTTGAATATTTCCGTATAACCCAGATTTACGGGTGCATGTTGCGTCGCTTTTTATTCCGCAGTTATGTTGCTGCAGCCTGAAATTGCATTGTGTGGCTGCGCTAAAAATACATGTCCATTTCCACTTCATTTTACCAAGTTTTATTACATTTGGTTTTTAATCCGGCAACACTATTTGTGTTTTTAGTTTTTCAGTTATACTTGTTCATTTATTACTGGCTGCCCTTCCGTGGCTAAACTTGTTTTGGTTTTCGGATTTTCTTATAGGAATGTGATATTTACTACTACTATGGTTTCGAGGTTAACCTACCTCATAAACCCTGGTGTCAGAATCATTGAGCGGCGTTTACGCGGTATATTTAGGATATTTTGTCACATTTTTTTTTATTTTACGCCTGTGGTAATATAAAGTAGGTATAACATTAAATTTAAAAAAATAATAACCCCTTACTTGATCCTTTCAAAATTCAACAACTATAAAAGAGCTGATAATCTTCAAATGGCTAAAGATATATTCTTGGATCATTGCTAAGAACATTCTCGATTGTGACACCTTGCAAACAAAAAATCTAGATTAAAATCGGCGAATCCGTTTTTGAACAACATCCGGTTCAAAATAAAAAAAATCTGGGAAACGTTCGTTAACAGTTCATATATTATTATGTCCCAACCGAGGGGCTCGAGCCTACCCTGATACCAGGGTGAATAGGCCTCAGTCGACCACGCTGGCCCAGTGCGAGTTGGTCAGCTTCACACACAACCTTTGAATTTCTTCGCAGGTGTGTGCAGGTTTCCTCACGATGTTTTCCTTAACCATAAGAGCGTCGAATAAACGTACTCGTACATATGAATTCGAAAATCAAAACACATTGGTACGTGCCGAGGATTGAACCCGCTAACTTCGGAATGGAAGTCAACGGGCCTAGCCACTTGGCTCTTTACGTAATTTATTGATAAATCGACTATTATGTGATGTGAAGGTAGGTATTAAAAGTGTTTTTTTCTCCAGTGCCGGAGCTGGGCGGGCTGGCTCGCCGCGCCGGCTGCTCCAGCGCATTCTCCGCGCCATCGCCGTCTGCGCATCATGATCCAGGTTTGCTTACTACTAGATCGTTAGCTTTATTGACACTTACTTTCAACAAAACCCCCGCTGGCCTAACTTTAAGGCCCAATATTGTGTGTAAAAATTAAATTTTAAGTTTAGAAAATAGATATGCAAAAGATATGAGTATACTTCTAAAAGGAGACTAAATGGTTACTAATCATTAGATCTCAGTTATCTTAAATAAAACTATTATTATTATTGTAAAATAAAATAGCCTTTAATAAAATACAACTGCATATTAGTCATTCTCACTACACTGAACACCCCTCGCATATGAAGACAGAATCAATTTTATATTTTGTTGCTTGCCGCATAATACGAGAAGACAGTACTTAAAAGAGTGTTTTTTAATTACAGTTTTTTTCCTGCGATTCTTTTGTAGTCGGTGGCAGGCAATCTAAACTTTGTAATGTTTGTGCCATAAAGTGACGCATAGATTTAGGTACGATAAATAAATGTTTCTTTTCACTGTTTTTAACGAAGTACATGATTTTCCGACACATTTACATTATGTACGTCTGACGTACACTTTGTAATTAATTCATTGCGAAGTTAGGTGGTGGCGCAGTTTCAGAGTATATTACACTAGTTTTCCGCCGCGGCTCCGCCCGCGTTAACAGTTTTTTCCTCTGGGAATGAGGCATTTTCCCGCGGTAAATGGTAACGTATGTTATTCAGTGTGAATATAGCTTTCTAATAGTGAAAGAATTTTTGAATTCGGCACATTAGTTTGTGAGTTTATTCATTACAAACATACACACAAAATTACAAATCTTTCCTCTTTATAATATTAGTATGATAGATTTTTGCCGCGGTGGATACCTAATTCTCAGGTTGTACTTCTTAAATCTATACTTTGTAGGAAATAATGTAAAGGTAAATCCTAGTCGTATTAAAAAAACACAACGCAGTGTTCAAGAAAGCGTCACTGATCAGACTCGAGCAAAGTGGAGAACTACAAGGCACTATATCAAAAGAAAACCAACAAGAGGACTTACCGCACAAGAGTTATGGAAGAAAGTATCCTGTTAAAATTTAAACTGGGCTCCAAACTTTAGCACTTGCCTCATTTCTTTCCACTTTTGTGAGAACATGAAGCTAATTCAGTGCCGTTGTGGGACCGGAGAAATTGGAGTTGTCAGAAAAAAGATATATTTATATCGTAATGGACATTTTTTAACGTTTTATTTGTAGTCTAGGTGGTATTATGCGTGCTTCCAAAGCATAGGGTCGTGGGGTTTAAATCGCGCTTACTTATTCCTCTGAAGTATTTCGCTAGAGCACTTTGCTTTAGGTTTACTCGTATCCATAACACGTATTCATCCAAATATATCAGATGTCTTCTATGGGTGCCCCTTAAATTGCATAACATAAATATCCCTATTATGAAAATCCATAACAGACTTGCCATAACTTTAAATAGTATAACAATTAGAATCCATAATTCAAAAATACATACCATTATTTAGCATAACTATTAAAATCCATAATTGTATAATCTTTCAAAATCATAAATTTAAGATATTTTGGTAAAAAAGAAGATAAGAGAAACATCATTTTTGGTGATAAAAATAATAATTTAATATATATTTACTATAATTGTCAAATTTATATTTCTTAATTATTATACATACTAACAGTATTCATAATAAAGTTAGGCCTTTTAAATAAGTATATGTATTTCAAAATTATGGATTTTAATCGTTATGACATTTATCGATTATGGATTTTCTATGTATACATTTTCAATTATGGGTTTTAATATAGACCCGTCTTCTATACCTATAAATAGTTGTTCATAAATCCATCAAGGATCAAAACATCATCATCATTTGAGCCGCTATGAGAGCATTAGTTTAGATATCTTGGAATCCGATGACTGCGGTAAGAATGAGATGCTCTTTGTACTAAATGGATGATCTGCGGTAGCACGTCTGTAAATATGTCTCTATAATTTGGTATGCTTTTTGCTTTTGTGTTCAGTTTCCTTGTTTTATTATTATTATTTTGTACTAGTTGTGTTTTTGAATAATTTTGTCATTTATGTTACGTACTGGTTGTCTGTTTTGTACGTCCTTCAAAAATGTTTGTGTTTCTTGTTATGTGCTGCCTGTGTTTCGTGAATCAATAAAGTTTTTTCTATCTATCTATCTAACCTATTCCATTCGAAAAATTGTCACAACTGACGCACTAACAACGTGACACGTGGTTAGACTGAAGCACGTGGATATTGAGAGCAGCTGTCAACTGAGCTTACACGTGGCTCTTGAACAATACCTGACATGAACTTTAAACACGTGAACGACTCTGAACCTATCTAATTAATGAAAATCGTTACTTTAAATATTTAAACTGCGTTTTGTTTCTTTACAAATAGTCTTCGAGTGCTAATGCTTCAAATACTTATAAACTGTTATATAAAAATATATAGATATAGTGTTTTGTACTGTTTGTTAACGCAGCGTAGTCACTATATTTGCCTTCTCTTGAATATACAAGACAAGAAAAATATACCTGTTATTGATTCATTTATGTCAATCCAGTTTAAGATATTATACGACAAGAATTTAAAAATAAAATCCACAAAAATAAAAGGAGCTATCATCGCCAAACTTTCTTATATTCTAAGAAAAAGAAATTCAACCCTTCCGGAATTATTTCTAGGAATCCTGTAGCTTGCTAGCTTATCATATGGGTTTAACCCTGGCGCTAAAATTATTGAGTCGCCAGGATTCTGACATGACGACATGACAACATGAGAACGACCACATCAGTAGAGTACCCAATACCAACGCATCCGAAGCAGGAATTATATGTTCCTATTCTATGTTATACTTATGTTTGTCTATTATTATCTATAATAAAACTGAAGAATCGGCGTGTCTGTACACTGATTTGTTTTTCAAAAAACTGATTGCAGGTGATAAAGGAAGTGTAGCTGAACAGAAAAATACAGGTTTTGCAAAAAAATACCGTCGTTTGTACACACTAATCTCTGGAACTACTGGACGGATTTAATGAAACTTTACAATAATATAGCTTCTACATCAGAATAACACACAGGCTACTTTTTACCGCGAGAAAATACTTCTTTCCCACGGGAAAACCTGTTAACGCGGGCGGAGCCGAGTAGTATAATATTATAAATACGAGTTTGTACCTTAATGACATTTAATTGTTTTTTGAATGTCACTTTGAAAACTGTAGACATCCCCACTCCGTCCGGTCCTGCTGAGCTGTCGGGTGCGGCGCGCAAGTGCAAACAAGTCTGTAAAACTAGTTCCGTTTCCAGTGCGGCTCTGAAGACGTGTTTATTGCAAATAGGAGCTCAGTCGGGAGTGCAACTAAACTAAACGGGATCCAGGGCGCAGGGCCGGCTGCAGGCCAAGCGGGCGCTAATTTGTACCCCTCACGTGACTTTTAAACAAAATTTAATTAATTATATTATTTATAATATTAATTAAATATGCCTATGACGGAAGTCTGACAAATTTTACTTGAATATAAATATTTTAAGACTAACTTTCCGCCCCGCGGCCTTTTTCCTGTGGGAAAGAAGTATTTTCACGCGGTAAAAAGTAACCTATGTGTTTTTCTGATGTATGAGTTGTATTATTGTAAAGTTATATTAATCCGTCCAGTAGTTCCAGAGATAAACAGACAGATTTTTTTTTTTCAAAACTTGTGTTTTTGTGTATAGCTACTTTAGCAATTATACAGTCGCTTTTAATATTTTCAATACGTTTACACATAGCGCCCCCTATACAGTTACACTAGATCCAGCCTATGACGTCATCGGTGGCACGCTTTGATACGACTCTTACGTAGTTTGTTTTCTTGATGGATATTGCTGGTTGGAAAAAGATAAACAAAATCTAAAATATTGGTTCCACGGATCCACAAGTGCTTTGACTTCGACTTTCAATTCACTATTGCGAACTCTTAAAGCTCAAGCAAATAACTTTATAAGTAGAAGAGCAAAGTAAACCGGTTTCTCATTCATATTTTATTTTATTTTAAAATGTCTTCTAGCTACCTTTTACGACTCACAAGATAAGATACTACTTATTCATTTTACGTCGTTGCACGGAAAAGAAGGTAGAGATAAATTGTTTATGCCTTTTTTTTTGTTTTAATTTATTTTTAATATCTTAATAAAAAAAATGAAATATTGAAAAATAATGAAAGATTTAAGAAATATTTTACTGTTTACCTAAAAACAGTGGAAATTAAAAAAATAATAATATGTATAGGTACATTTTTCTAGTCATAAAATTCTCACAATAAATAATTAAGAAAGTAGAGATAGGATAAGAAAACCATATTTTTACGAAATATTAATCGAATATCTAGAATGGTTGTATTGTAGTTAGTTACGTAACGCATATTTGCCATACATTTTTCATTATTGCTATAAGTATACCTTTAAAACGAATGACTATCTTATCTTCATCATAACAATGTTTTATCCCAGAGATAAATTTTAATAAAGGTGAAGTTAACTGGGGAGTGATTTGTTCAAGGAGATTTCAACGACTTAATTATTTAACTGCAAAGAAAGAAGCGCTCTGCCGGGCGCACAGCTAAGTTCAGCAGTTAACAGTTTCAAAGAATATTTTATACTAGTTTTCCGCTAACAGGTTTTCCTGTGTGAAAGAAGTATTTTCCCGCGGTAAAAGTTGCCTGTGAGTTATTCTAATGTTTGGGCTATATTATTGTTAAGTTTATTCCAAATCTTTCCTGTTGTGGTTTCAGAAATTAGCGTGTACAAACAGACAGACGGACGGTAATTTTTTTCAAAACTTGTTTTTTTTTGTGTTCAGCTACAGTCCCTTTATCACCTACAATCAGTTTTTTGAAAAACAAATCAATGTACAGAGACGCTATTCTTCAATTTTATTAAAGTACTTACAGATAGAAGAAGTGAAGTATTTCAAACTTCAACTAAGAGTTCTAAATGTTTTATATTGATTTAGTTGGTTTAAAGGCATGTTACAACATTCACGGTAGAAACATTGACCTCAACTTTAATGGCTTTTTAAGAAGCATACAATGTTGTCTATTGGCGCAAATATATAAAAAGCTAATTATGTAGCGAAAAATAAACATAAATTATAAAATAGCTTAATGCAAAACAAAAAACACAGTCTGGCCAATCTAATAATAAATACGAAATTATAAGTTCTCACTCCTCCTCTGTCTCCTCTGACTCATTCCTTACAATTAAGATAACGATATCTATAATTCGACAAAATATTATAAACAATATGTACTATACAGAAGTGCTTTGAATTTACACAATACTAAGAGCAAAACGCGGCTCTAATACAACTAGCACAATATAAATTTGTAATCTTGGGCGAAAAAAATGTCCTCGAAAAACAGCTGAAGAGTTTTCAATAGTCGGTCACGAGCATTTGTCTCTTTCGACGGTTCATCAATTCCGCGCAAACGACCTGCTAATTTGGCAGGCAATGAGCAGGATGCCGCTGTTTAGACGGCTACGCAACTTGAACATTCTTCTCACGTCGAACTGAATATTGTCTTTATAATAAGCTCGGCTTCACACGCCGCCCCGGTACGTGCTTTATTTGTCGCACTTGTTTGCTCAAAGTTTGACAGTGTTCTTTTACTCGATTCTATATACCTATAGATGTTTTGGATAAACTTTAAAACAAAGGTAAGATTTATACAAATACGGGAAAAAGATTAATACCGTTTTCATGACAAGACATGTCGTGATTTCGAAAAAGATGTGGTTCTCAATTCAACCGTATGACTGTTAAAGACCGTTACACAATGAAACTAAAATTTGTCGGAAAAATATGCTTCTTGGATGTGATATCATCATAGTTATCATTAATGACCATGGCTTTAGTAAATTTCTACCTAATTACTATGGAAATGCTACTCACAAAGTTATAAATAAAATTAGACACAGGTATTCATTCAATGAAGTCGTCGTTGTTGTGATGTAACGAATGTTGATGACGTCAAGCGTTCTATATTTGAACCTGAGATTTAAATAATTTAATCTGGGTGGGAGGACAGTTTGCCATTTATTTCTATTTGAGTGGCTCTGGACTCAGGACTGAATTTTACAACAAGCGCTCGCTTCATTTTACTTTTCAAGCTATTTCAAAGTAGGTATGACTGAAGGCAGTCAGGCAGTCGGCAGCTATACAACATCGAGTTAGAGGACTCTATTTTTGAATATTTTACTTTTTATGACTGGTCACACAAGTAAGATTAGTTTTATATATGAAAAGTAATATGTTATATGTTTGTTAAAACTCCTTGAGCAGTTGGAAGACAATGGCTCGGTTGAGAGAATAGGCTAGGGGAGAACCAGCCATTACCGGGTCAAGGGTCATAGAACCACCCATCTGTCTGTCTGGTGCTTTCGGCAGGGTCGCCACTCAACACAAGATAGATGTATTTCTTTTTGTCATGTCATGATTGTACGTATGGTTGTGTTTTGTGTTTGCATGTTTTGGTTTATTTATTCCACTGTATTCTATCCTGTAAAAGCTCATTGCTAAGGCACTTCACTACAATACATGCTTAAAGGCGTATCTGATATTTTACTTTTATTTTATTCAAGACGGCCATGTTATTTTTTAAATGGAATTTCTATAGAAAAATTAAATAAAAAGTTGTACTGAAACGTAACATTGCATAAAACGTTCATGTCGATGCATAGAACACTTTACTGTTTTGTGGACTCTTTCCTTTAGGCGACGACGTAGGTCATTTTCTATGGATGTCATTAGTATGTATATTAGTATGTAAGTCAGCATCTATAACATATTTAAGATATTTTAGTTGTAGCCTTCCACAACGACCGATCGTAGAACATAATGTCAGTGTCTATTTGTCAAACTACATCCTATTGTTAAATTTATGGTTATATCAATGTCAAATATTTTGTTGTCATATAATAATTCAAACCTTCCATTTTAAAAAGAGTGTCGACTGATCGGCGGGAAAACGGAGCGTGCACCTGTTGCGCACGCGCTATCCCCACTCTGCCACTATAAATAAGGGCTCCCCGCCGGCCAGTCGCTCATTCTTGCTCCGGCAGTCGAGCAGTGCACAACAAGAATTGTTAAAGTTTAAAGATTCTTCTGGTATAATGTAAGTATTATACAAAATTGCTGTTTGAACACATGTTGCATGTACAGTAAACTGTTTTAATTATATAATTATTGCTAAAAGGTGATTTTATTAATAAATTATTATTTATTGGAACTAATTATTGCATTTTATTATATAAAACACCTAAAATGCTTAGAATAATCTCGACGTTGCTGACATATCAGAAGTGGGATACCATTATTTTTTTTTTATTACGATATTTTTTTTCCTGCTTACAATACCTATTTATGGTTTAATTAAGTTATAAATGCTGCATATTCATCTAATTAGTCTCCATAAAACAGTCAACTATTATGAAAATATAATAAACTTTAATATGGCTAAAATATTTATAATTTTCTTTCACTGCCATGGACATACACGTGAGCATCGCTCCGAGCGCCGCAGCGAGCATCGCTCCGAGCGCCGCCGCGAGCATCGCTCCGAGCGCCGCAGCGAGCATCGTGGCGAGCATCGCCGCGAGCATCGCTCCGAGCGCCGCAGCGAGCATCGTGGCGAGCGCCGCAGCGAGCATCGTGGCGAGCGTCGCCGCGAGCATCGCCCCGAGCGCCGCAGCGAGCATCGCTCCGAGCGCCGCAGCGAGCATCGTGGCGAGCGTCGCCGCGAGCATCGCTCCGAGCGCCGCAGCGAGCATCGTGGCGAGCGTCGCCGCGAGCATCGCTCCGAGCGCCGCAGCGAGCATCGTGGCGAGCGTCGCCGCGAGCATCGCTCCGAGCATCGTGGCGAGCGTCGCCGCGAGCATCGCTCCGAGCGCCGCAGCGAGCATCGTGGCGAGCGTCGCCGCGAGCATCGTGGCGAGCATCGCTCCGAGCGCCGCAGCGAGCATCGTGGCGAGCGCCGCAGCGAGCATCGTGGCGAGCGTCGCCGCGAGCATCGCTCCGAGCGCCGCAGCTAGCATTGTGGCTAGCAAGATCGTTCGCGTAGTCGTCAGGAGAAGAAGGATCTCAGTGAGTCCAATCTATTAAATTAAGTGACATTAGGTACTCGTTTTGTTGAAGTCTTAAAAACTGTAAATCAGTATGGTTCATTGGTGAGACTAGGTTCGTGGTGGCAATTCGCAAATAACTATAAGATCGCCATCTTGTTTGTTATTGAGGGCGGTATACAACAATAATCTCGATGAAGTGGGTACACCGTTATAACTACAAGTTATTAATGCTGAAAATTTTGGTATTGGCTATAAATTATATATGAAAAATTACTGTAATAACGGTGGGTCTTACCCTTATCATGCTTAAAATAGTGATCTTAACTAATTCTTAATTTGACCAAGTTAAGGCTGGAAGTGACATTGATAGATTTACTCACTATAAATCTGGCGTATCTGGCCTAAGTAAAATTTTATCTTTATCGCTGGCTCTGGTCCCTAAGACTATTTATATAATCGTGGCTTTCGGCTTGCTTGCCGCTTTATAAGTTTAATAAAATTAGCTTTACTCACAAGCCTCGTACAGAGGAAATCCCTGCCAAAATATGTTATTTAACGCAAGTATCAAGTCAGACTAGTTGAAATGAGCTTGAGATGTGAATATAGATTATTTTATAATGGTATTAGCATAAAATAGATACGGTATCATTGCGACATATAACCGGTAGTGGAACGGATATCTTACAAAACACTAAATAACCAAAGTGATCGTAGTACAAATTAATGAAGCATAAGTTATAGTATTGTCTTGCGCTGGAATACACTTAATATTAAATTGGTCATTCAATTTACGTACTAATAGTACCTGTCCCTCTCTTTATCATTACCTATGTGTAAAATGAGTTCGCAAGAAATTCAATTTAATATCTGTTCATCTCTGCACTAACAGTAACTATCGCGAACATGTTGCTTGAACTCCTGATAGATGTGAGGTCTTTGTTAGAGGGAGTATACACCTTTGAGGTGGTGATAGATAATATAATAGATACCAACAAAAATTACATTGAATGTACCATTTTAAAGCTTTCACGGTTGTTTTCAAAACAAACAAAAACCACGGTTAATATTCCGTTATCAGTGTGTTTTCGAAATTTATAACAATATTTATTTATTTATTTATTGCACACAAATGTATTAACAAGTAATGGACAAATAAAAACAGACACTACAGACACAGCTTATTCCTTGCGAAATGACTTACAGCTGGCCTCCATCTACGTACCTCTTCAAAGTTGTAAGGATTAAAGTGGCGCCGATTTAGAAATATTTATTTATTTGGAAAAACCATCAGTTTTCGATACAATAATATACGGATGGTTTAATAAATAACAAATAACTAATAACAGGTTTTCACTAGTAGAATCATTATAACAATTTATCACTTAAAATACGTCTGGCAGTCCCAATGGATTCGCTAATCTGTTAAAATCCATGGTTAACTTAAAACATCAAACAATGATTGAAAAGAGAATATTATATATTACATAACTTGAACAACGTTTGCTGAGAGCCAAAAATCCTTCTGATAAATTTGTAAAACAAGTCTGGATTCAATTTTGTGTTTGATGGTGTGCCGGTGTATTTTGGAAAATGTACATACATTTTTGCAACTTTAACAATAGCAGGGCTACAGGAAATCGTTATCCATCCATACACATCAGATTTGTTCATAATGTTGCTAAATCAGCGAACAGCTGAGACTGAAGTGTCATTTCTAGTGTTGGCCTACCTACTCGGTGTTTTGTTGTTAGCAGTTAGTTAAAATGCGAATGTGACGCAAGAAGTAGGGTTAGTAAATGAATCACCATCCAAGTCAATTCCTTACTCTGGACTTTATTCTGAGGTTTCTGCTGAAGCCATTGAACACTGTAGAAAATTCCCGTACCTACAAAGCAAATAGGATGGAACATCATCTTGAAACCCCACATTACTGAAAGTTTGACTCATGAAGATACTTTAAATACAAATATACTTTGAGGGTGTGTAGTTAGTTGGAAGGAAAAATATTCACATCCAGTGCTAGCGACACTGATTTACTGTCGTCCGCACTGGTCGTTGACTGTAAACAAACAGCAACGCAACATGTACCTACACCTTATGCATTTCGCATATTATTATGCCTTTAAATGTTGTACAGTTCAAAAATATCAAAATTCAAAATTATTTATTTAGTTCCATGTCATTTATTTTATAATAATGATAGGAGTCTCCTAGTAGGGAATGTCTGCCCGTGTTAGAGAAGCTCCGCTCTTTCGTAGGTACTATTATGTGTTAGGTGTAGAACATAAAGAATATTAGAATATTACGTGCCTAAGTGGTGAAAACGTGATAATAGTTAAACAACGACCATTAATAAAATGCCTCTGAGATTATCTTTGAAATGCTTAAACAGCGTTGCCTATTACAGATCAGAAAACTAGTTTACAATCGGTAATTTGAATTAACATGTCTTATATTATTATTTTTTGTCCAAACTTAAGTTCTACTAAGTAATATTCTCTACTTATCTGGTATTTAGTGGTTTTAGAAAAAGGAACAATATTTACCTTGTTGATGCAATACAATACAGTACCATCGGGAATATTTTATTGCTGGGCATAGAACGCAATGGATTGTTTCACTTTGGTTGGGCAGTAATTAGAAAACAGATTATCACCAACATGCCTACTTAAACAATGAGAGATTAATTGAGGGTAGGCAACATTTGGGCTCATACATACTGCCTAATGTCAAGTGTTGTGTTGTACGCATAATAATACAGTTTTGTTTAAGGCCATAGTGCTGTCCTCAAAAATCTCATTCTTAGCATTCTGAGGCAATAAATCGTAATTACTCTATTATTGTAGCTATGGATTAAATAAACAATGAAAATAACTCAACCAGTGATTCCGACTTAATAGAACTTTATTCTGTTTATATAATGTTAGTTATCAAGAGCTTAATATTTAAAAATTCAAATATTATTGTCTCATCAATGTGCCATACTATTACCTTATTGAACTAAACATTATGTTGTATAATAGAACAGAAATAGTCTGTTCGCCATTATAAGAACGGAAATGGTCTGTTCGCCATTATCAGAACGGAAATGGTCTGTTCGCCATTATAAGAACGGAAATGGTCTGTTCGACATTATAAGAACGGAAATAGTCTGTTCGCCATTATAAGAACGGAAATGGTCTGTTCGCCATTATTTATTTATTTATTTATTATTTTTTATTTACTTATTTATTATAAGAACGGAAATGGTCTGTTCGACATTATAAGAACGGAAATGGTCTGTTCGCCATTATTTATTTATTTATTTTTTATTTAGGTACTTATTTATTATAAGAACGGAAATGGTCTGTTCGCCATTATTTATTTATTTTTTATTTACTTATTTATTATAAGAACGGAAATGGTCTGTTCGACATTATAAGAACGGAAATTGTCTGTTCGCCATTATTTATTTACTTATTTTTTATTTTTTATTTACTTATTTATTATAAGAACAGAAATGGTCTGTTCGACATTATAAGAACGGAAATGGTCTGTTCGCCATTATTTATTTATTTATTTATTATTTTTTATTTAGATATTTATTATAAGAACGGAAATGGTCTGTTCGCCATTATTTATTTATTTATTTTTTATTTACTTATTTATTATAAGAACGGAAATGGTCTGTTCGACATTATAAGAACGGAAATGGTCTGTTCGCCATTATTTATTTATTTATTTTTTATTTACTTATTTATTATAAGAACGGAAATGGTCTGTTCGACATTATAAGAACGGAAATGGTCTGTTCGCCATTATTCATTTATTTATTTTTTATTTTTTATTTACTTATTTATTATAACCCTTAAGCGAGGGCCCGCCTAACTTCTGCTACTACCGCTAATTCGGCAAGGATTAATGGCCGCCTTTCTTTTTTGCAATTTTTTTTGCAAGGTTTTGCAAGAACCAAGATTACTCTGCAAAATTATAGGTTATCTTGATGAAATATGAGAATATTGCAGATAATTGATTGAACTATTTGTTTTTTGTTTGCTTTTTAGGTAAATTACGGTATTTATCCGTTATTATCCTACTGAAAATCGAACAATGGAAAAAACTTACCATTATGCTGAAGGAAATTTTCGTATTTTTTTTCTGATTGGAAAACACATAATTCTTATTAGAAATTCTTCTGGCACATCACTTATTCACTTTAGAACACTTATTAGTCGAGTTTAGACCTCATTTGTGGTAAATTCTTATTGTAAATTGTAAATAAACAAAACACTTCCACAACGCTCATACAAACTGTCACTTTCGGATTTTTTTTTTTTAATTTTTTTGTACTGGCACTAGTGAAGTGAATGTGCCATTATATTGTTTGATAAACGCTCTACCACTTGTCAATACACCGTACAAGCGATTTTTTCATGGTTTAGCCGTAAAAAGCAGATTTTAAAGTCGAGAATCGGATCCGCCCATGGGCGGACTAGGAAGTTTACGGAGTGCGCTTTTGACTCCGCCCGCGGGCGGATTATATCGTTAGAGGGATAAGAACGGAAATGGTCTGTTCGACATTATAAGAACGGAAATGGTCTGTTCGCCATTATTTATTTATTTATTTTTTATTTTTTATTTACTTATTTATTATAAGAACGGAAATGGTCTGTTCGACATTATAAGAACGGAAATGGTCTGTTCGACATTATAAGAACGGAAATGGTCTGTTCGCCATTATAAGAACGGAAATGGCCTGTTCGCCATTATAAGAACGGAAATGGTCTGTTCGCCATTATAAGAACGGAAATGGTCTGTTCGTCGTACATTAAGCTATGATGTTAAGTGTTATTTACTTTAATAGATTATCTGTATTAAAAGTTTATTGAACAAAGAAAAGTGAGATCGTAAATAACAATAAACATCTTACTTACTTTTATATTTAAGGGCGAAAAGGCCCGCAAACTTAATGTGTTACTTATTATATTATAATAAATAATTCTGTAAACAATTTCATAATATGTATTATAAAAATTCCTTATCGCATGAGGTCATGCTTTATACAGGACGGCCGACTGTCAGTGTCTATTTGTCAAACTACATCCTATTGTTAAATTTATGGTTATATCAATGTCAAATATTTTGTTGTCATATAATAATTCAAACCTTCCATTTTAAAAAGAGTGTCGACTGATCGGCGGGAAAACGGAGCGTGCACCTGTTGCGCACGCGCTATCCCCACTCTGCCACTATAAATAAGGGCTCCCCGCCGGCCAGTCGCTCATTCTTGCTCCGGCAGTCGAGCAGTGCACAACAAGAATTGTTAAAGTTTAAAGATTCTTCTGGTATAATGTAAGTATTATACAAAATTGCTGTTTGAACACATGTTGCATGTACAGTAAACTGTTTTAATTATATAATTATTGCTAAAAGGTGATTTTATTAATAAATTATTATTTATTGGAACTAATTATTGCATTTTATTATATAAAACACCTAAAATGCTTAGAATAATCTCGACGTTGCTGACAATAATATGTAACCTTTTCATTCTCATTCAAATATGGAAATATTGCGAAAACGCCATAAACTCCTGAAATGCTATTAAACACAGAAGCAGCTGGTAGCCGAAATGAATATCCCAAAAGTCGCCCATTGGGGCGATGAATGGATGAGCGCGTGTCACAAATAAACTGCTTTCATTGCTTGCGTACACGGATACTAAAATTGCGGTGGGATGGGACCCGTTTAATATTTCATACTAACCTCCGTCCCTCCGTGTACCATACATGCACAGATGACACGCACGCAGTCTGATGAGATGACATATACTCCATTTGCTTGCACCTACGTTTTGCGTTAAAAGTCGCTTGATAAAATCCCTTCCGGTCGACTAAGACCACTTCCTTATTGGTTCATTTCAAAAGACGACCACTTGATTGACCACTCTCATCCATATAATTTATTATAATTTGATAGCATGTAAAAAATTGGTTCGATAGTAATAGGTATAATTATTAAACTCAAAACTGTACCACTAAAAGGCTGTATTCTTTCTGGGGTACCTATAAATAAGTTGTCCTGAAAATCTCTTCTAGTGCCTTCTGTGTTGCAATATATATTAGTTCATTTACTTACATATTTACGTTACGAGACCTATACTGACTGACTTAAACTATTTTAGCTCGAATTATCAACGATACTAACATTTTACCGATTTTTTTAAATTACAAATCTGTGTTGTTATTCTGCCGGTTTAAACAACAACCAAACAAATAAAATGAAAAATATGACTTAGATCAAATAGATTTAAGAACATTTCTGACAATACATATTTCCTCCCAACTATATTTGTTCCTTAATAATCCTTGATGTGAAGTCAGAAGAGCTAAAATCATAATAAATTCAGCGAAAAATCATAAAACTCTACGACTGTCGACTGTATGTCATAACTCATAAAGCATGTTCTACATTTATGTCAGCAATTCCACTTTTATACATCGCAGCTGACCGAAACTGAACCATTCGCTACATTGTTTCTTAATATCTGCTGCATAAAACTATTGAAAGATGGTGCGGATTATGCGATTCTATTTTCAGACACGAAGGTCGTTTTTATATTCTTTTTGTTCTCATCTTATTGACTATTTACTTACTTTCCGCCATGGCTTCGCCCGCGATAACAGTTTTTTTCCGTGGGAATGAGGTATTTTCCCGCGGTAAAAGGTAGCCTATGTCACTCAGAGTGAATGTAGCTTTCTAATGGGGAAATAATTTTTGAAATCGGTTCATTAGTTTTCGAGTTTATTCATTACAAACATACACACAAAAATACAAATACTTCCTTTTCATAATATTAGTATGATTATATTTAGATCCGCTTGGTAGAGTTATATCGCCGAAACCTCTGCTGCAATCATGGTCACCTGGGTGAACAAACAACAACCGTTATACAATAAACGACCAAGGGAAAGGCTTTCCAGAAAAAATACTGTTAAAGCTGTTTGTTGCATACAGTATCCGTAAGATTTAATATCTGCAACCTCAAGATCAAAAGTGGGAGAAAGGTCGTTCTTTACTGGTTGAGTACATTTTTACCCACTTTAATTCCTTCTACTTCTTTAAATTTTCAATATTAAATTCAAGACTACGATCAACACCAAATACTCTGGCTCCTGCGTGATAGCAGGTATTTGCTCTACTTCTATTCATCACTGTTCTAGTCTACACAGCTACGCCATTGTGCCGTGTCATTGTTTGCTTGCTTATTTATCGTGTGGATTTCGCGGTGAACCAACCAGGTAGGTTGATCCTACCTCATAAATCCTAATGTCCTTATATTGAGCTGCCTAAACCGTATCATTTTTGCCATCCCACTTCTGACTTCCATATTTTCAACACATATGTATTTACAAAAGCAAAACTCACTTTATCCCCTTTTATTCGTCTTTATTTGCACCGTGCGCACCATTACAGATGATAGATGGTTTGCGGGCACCATCATGAGTGGGTAATGACTGGATGACGTCACGCGGCCGCCTGATAAGTGGACCAATATCGAGAAACGAGGACACGTATTGTCTGCCATTTTTCGGAGCCGCTACTAGTGGAGCGTATAAGTATTTTCTGAATACGAAATATACGCGCTCTATCTATTTTCGTATCTTATTTGGGACTAGCTGTCCGCCCGCGGCTACGCCCGCGTTGTTTTTTGACTTTTCCGTGCAGTTTCTCGTAGGAATAGGATATTTTCCCGCGGTAAAAACTAGCTAAGATGTAGACCGGGTATACAGGGCGTCCCACGGCTATGCCACATGGAGGGAAAGTACCTTAAATATTGTAGGTAGAACATTTTACTGAAAGAAAGACTTTATTTTATTTCAAAAGACTATTAAAACTGCATTCATACATTTTTTGATAATTACATGGTTGAACCGAGAATCGAACCCTCTATACGAGAAAAAAAATATATCCTGTCGATTTATCATACCAATCGAAAGGCTAAGGATTATTTTTTGCTAAATAACATAGTGTCAGAAACAAACAGTACGAGTATTATAAGGTACCACCATGCAAAATTCATTCAAATCGGGCCTAACAAACACAGAAACAAAAAAAAATTAAGAAATCTGAATATTATGTTCTATATCAGTTCTTACATACCCCTGACTCCTGACTCGGTTTTTTTAGCATTTTTTCCTATGTACAGATTTGCGACCTTTACAGTTTTATTATATAGGTATATTAGGAGGAAAGACTTGAAATTTCCGATAATCCAAGATCAGCATTATATAGTAAAAGCTGTATAATGATGTGCGTAAAAATATATAATAAGGTTCCGAAATGTATGAAAACTTTGCGATTGCCAATATTTAAGAAAAAACTTAAGCAATGGTTAATAAGTGAAAAAATTTATAATACTAAAGAGTTTCTGTCGTCCAAAGATTTCTGACAAACATTTCCTTTTATTTTATTTGACAAATTTTTGAACTGACTTTGATATACCAACCTATATATTGTAGACTAAGAAAAAATTATAATATTTGCATGTCGAATGCTGATCGACAGAATACATTGTTACTGTTATTTTTAATTTAAGACCTGTACAACCTTTACATGTGTTCCAGCAAATAAACAATATTATTATTATTATTATTATTATTAGGAAAACCGGTTGTGTTAGGGTATATTGTTCGAAACTTACGATTTTTTTATAATGTATAAGTGATACTATCTGGGTTCAAGATGCTGATTATTACTATTTTTTAATTTTACTACTGTACACTACTGACTAACAATTCTAATATGTATTTGTTTATTTCCTTTAAATTACTTTGTTGTTCTTCATCTATAGGTAGGAATCGTATTAGAGTTAGCCCTATTGGATAATGAGGCCATATTTTCGACAACACCGCCGCCGCAGATTGGCCTGTTTCCATTTTTAACCAGATGCCACGATTTTCCGAGAACTGTAGAGTTTTTTTACAAAGTAACGTTTTTTATTTGCAAAAGGGTAACAAAACATGTTCATATATCGATCTTAAATACATTTGAACCATAGAGTAGGCTTCCTTAAGGTATAGACAAACTTTGCATACTTGTTCACGTATCTTAATGAAGCTATGTAAAAAAGAGAAAAGAAATAAATAGAGTTATTGGAATAAGATGTTACTGTGAAACAAATACTAACTTACCGCATAATCAATATTCCCTATTCTGCTTCGAAGATTCCGAGGCCGTGAATAAAAGCTACTGCTCCGTTCAATGTGGGTTGAAACAGGGTACTTATGACAAAACCCTGGCCGCTGGCTACCCTCGGCTGAGTAAAATGGGATACGGTTATTGTCGGTCGATTTATATGGGGATAAATCGGTTTATTGGCCCACCGTGGAGCGCCCGATCTGATTAGCGAAAGTGGTTTTACAACGCAAATAGGGCTTTTGTATTAAGTTAACATCTGTAAACCTTTCTTTTAAATTAATTATAAAAACAAGATATTAATGCCTACTACCATGTTTATCTGTAGTCCGGGTTATATTATGGTCCTTGTTACTGCTCTATCAGTCACATGATTTCCTTATTCAGAAATTTCTTCTTACCGTGGTCGACTAAGGTCTATTCACCCAGATTTAAGGTTTTTTATGATTATGTCAGTGGGGACAATTATGTGAGCTGTTAATTAACTATACACTTCTCTCCCCAAGTCCGGTGAAGCTTGATTGGTCGTACTTTTTCGACACAACCATAGGTCAATTAAAAAAAAACTTCTCTCTCTCTCTCTCTCTCTCTCTCTCTTTCTCTCTTTCTCTCTACTGTATTCTAGACAGTTGATTGACACACCACGATACATTTACATGTTTTATAATTTTCGTATTAGGTATCTTGAAATCAAAATGGTCACTGTAAATAAGTCTGAGTCATTTCTTAGACCCTCCAATTTTTCCTAACCATGTTACTGCGCCTACGTACAGTATCATCGACATCTAGGTCGGTTTCAAAAAATTTGAGGCTTAATCATTCTGATACCTCATGATATTTGTATGGTCAAATGGAAGTCGATCTTACAACCTGAGCCATTAAGAAAACAAAAATACCCCAATACAATTCTCACCAATTCACCATTGCTTTAGATCCGAAACATTTTAACATAGGGATCAGGATTTTCGGAGCAAATTTGCTGGAGGGCAAAATCAAATCGACTCTCAATACGAAAGTAATCGGGGTACGTTTTCTAAACTTCCATTTGTAATTTGACAAGGGAATTGATTGATCGAATTCAATATCCAGTCAAGAGGTACCACGTGACCTTAACCGTGAATTTGGTTTATGTCAAATGTTGACTATTCATCCGTTACTGTATGATAATACATCCGTAATATACCTCAGCGAACATTGTAGGAGTCGATTAGGTGTGTGTAAACTCCTCAGCATACTCACCTGAGTAAACATTACAACTGCAATCCCCAACAGGCCTGCAAAGGGAGGGATTATTACAATCACTAAGAAAAACAGTTTCCGAACTGATTCGAATTACAAAAATCTCCCGGAACATTCTTCAAACGCCCAACGGGACTACTGGGTGACAAATTGTCCCGGAAATGAGCTGTAGGGGCCGCCGTTAGTAAACCGTGTTTATTTAACAGTCCAAGTCCATCCTTGTCCATCTTGCAGACTAAGTATTACCAAGTTGGCTTAGAGAGATAAACGTAGATGATTTATTTTAAAGGTAAATAGCTTCCGTATTCTTCAGAAGAATGGAGGTCCCTACTACTGACACTTTTCTAAAGATATTTGCAACATAGATCTTATCACAATACAACAGATATATTTAATAACAAAGAATATAAAAAATGTCTTCAGACTATTTAAGTCCTTTTTCTGTTCGCTTCAAAGGCAGATTATGTCTATAATACTGTTTTATTTGTAAGCGAATACATTAAATAAAGTTTCTTTTAGAAGCCTCAGTGCTTATGTTTTCTTTGTGTCTTTGTTTTTTTTTATTTATAGCAACACCATGAGCTCACAAATGTGCCCAGATTTAGGGTGAGGAGACACATTTACCGGACACAAAACACTTACGGGACAGATATTATTGCTCATTATACGCTGACATAATTTAATTACTACGATAATGAGGCGAATAGAGGTCTTATTAATGGGGAATAACAACCGAATGATGTAACAATTTCCCCGGTAAACATAAGATCATCCGGTAGCTGTGATTACCCCTTGTATAATCGAAAAGTGTGTTTCCTCCATCCCATTAGTTATCCGTTGCTTTCTTCCCAAGACCGCCACTATTTGTTCCATAATTCATTGTTGTAGGTAGTCGGATAGTACGATATATTGCAATACTTGATTTGAGTAACATGTTAGATTAGTTATTAGTTGCTAAAATAGTAGGTAATATATTATTTGGTCATGACTAGCAAGAATTTGATTTTGTTTGGTATTTCACCCTGATTTCAGGGTAGGCTCGAGCCCCTCGGTGGGGACATATTATTAAAATATGAGCTGTTAACACACACGAGTATTTCTAAGTAAAAAGTTACATTGTTATGATAGACGAATTTTAAAAAACCAGGAAATATTAAAAATGATGAATTTAATATAATAAGCTGAGATTTTAATTTGTGAAATCATTAATTATTATCATAATGTAGTTAACTAGAAACTAAATTCAGATTTGTAAATTTTGTAAACAGAAATATAGTAAACAGAGCTGAAAGAAAAGTAAAATTTTAAGAAAATTATTAGCTTTGTATCATATTTTGTAAAATACTCATGTTTGTAAAAAAATACAAACTAGGTTACTGACTATAAATCTTTTTGCATAAAAGATCTTATAACTACAAAAACAAATCGAGCCTTGGTTTCTCCGCGAACATTACTTACTGCAACTTTGTTTTATACACTTTGTTAGAGCAACAAAGAATATTTTCTTACAGTAACGCGAACTCGGTAAAGTTTTAATATTTGTTGTGCAATCTTGTACAGTCTACAAATTAAGCACAAAGGCTGTTTAACAGGTTTTCTGCTGACCTTGCTACGGTTAACAGCGTAGTAGTTTTATATAATATACCAATTTGTACTTTTGTTTACCAAAAATATTTTTTACATAATAATGATCTATGTAGTATCTGACGATTGTTCAAGTAATAATGACTTATAATTTTTGTGCCATTCTTGAACTTTTATGATATAAAATGTTTGTCTTATGCACACATACATTGTTACAATTATTGTGTACCAGCAATTACTGGTCAAACGATTTACATAATATAATACTTCTCGTGGATTTTTTACATGTTAAATGTAACTAATTATGATAATTAGGTATTGGATGAAAAATAAGGGTTATTACTGAGAAGTTAATGTTGGAACATTATTACATATTCTAAATACTTTTCATAGTCTGAAACTTGAATAAAACTAGAGATCTTCGTGAAAACTGAACATAGATTATTATTATTATTATTATTATTATTATAGATTCAGTTGGAGTTTTTAATTTTTGCCGATTTATATATATTACTTACCAGAAATGCAACGGTATTTGCGATCCCTCAAATGGACTTAAAATTCAAATAAATCAATAAGAAAAAAAATCTAACAAAACATAGACTCTATTAATATAATAATAAAAGTGAAAGCGCAATGAATGTTGAAATGAAAGCGGCCATTTCGCCGTAATTTGTTCGTGTTGTTTCAGACTGTGTCCCGCTTCTTCTTAGTTAATTGCACTCCATTATTTATATTCTCCTGAAGCTTGTTTCGCCATTCACTGAAAGACGAAATGAAACGCTTATTCGGTAATTTTTTTATGTTATCTCCAAGCAAAGAAATAAATTATTCGTCCAGTTCGTTCCTAGTCCGAATAGTTCATAATTTAAAAGTGTAATATAACCCTAGTAACGATCTATGGGGCAGATATTTTCCTTTTAAAAAGCTTTTAAAAATCCACTGCAAGAGAATGCGAGGTATCATATTAATATTTAAAGTGCGCATAAAATACATCTCCTATTATTCCTTTTGGCGGTTTGACTCCAATTTACTTCGGTCAAATGTTAAATCATTCCTGAACGATGTGTCTATCCAATCGAATAAAATTAAACGCGCGACCCTCACGCGTTGTACTCGTAAGTCTTTTGACATTTTATTTGTACACAATTGGGGAATAGATTTGCGGGAATATACTGACATAAGAAGGAAATAACGTATTTTATTTGGGAAGGAGGTCGTAAAACAGGAACTTGTTACCATAATTTGGCGGCGTTGACATGTCTCTTGAAAATTGATTCGGAGAGAGGTGCACAGTGCCGAGATATTGCGCTCAGCGTGTGCTGTGTCGTACTTGTGTAATAGGTTCAATTTTGTTTAACACTCTTCTGACAATAACATCGGAAGCCCACTAGTGGGCAAATTGATTTGTCAAGAAGTAGCTGTAATATGTTAATATTAGATCTGTCGTTTCAACCTATGCTTCTTAAAAGTTGTTCAATTTTTATGAGTTACCACTATACCTATGTTGCGGTATAACAACCAGTTAAATTAATTTCACGGTGTATGTCTCTTATCCTGTAAGAAATTTCAGTAAGGTCACTGAAAGGTTTTAGACAATTAAATGTGAGGTAATGTTTTTTTTACTGTGCTAATAAATAAATAAATAAATATGTGGGACATCTCACACACGACCATCTGAACCCAAACTAGGCAGAGCCTGTACTATGGGTGTCAGACAGCTGATATACATACATACATATACAACATCCAGACATAAGACATAAACACAAGTGCTCATCACACGTATGTATGCCTTGGGCGGGATTCGAACCCGCGTCGTTGTGCTTCATAGGCAGACGTACTACCAACTAGGCTATGAGGCACAGATTCAAATCCGTGAATCCGAAATGTAAACTAACAAACAATAATAATGTTAACATTTTTATGATAATTCCATTAAGGTAACATAGTCACATTTTAAGCTTTCATCTTTTATACACTTCATTTTAATATTATAATGCCTGGTCACATTAGTATAAAAAAAATTATTCTTCCGAGCAGTAATCAACAAAATGGCGGACTACGTGACAATTTATTGTTATGAATTAAATCTCTGGACATTTTCAAGTTGGCAATTCGGTACGCCATTTCGGCTTCATAATTTCCACACTTCATACTGCGGTGTTTTTATGGTATTAATGATTTTGTAATTGACCTGCGGACGCATTCATATTTTCAGTCCATTATTCGCGATTGAAGGTGTTTTATGAGGCTGTCAACTGCATACTTGTACAGTTAAAAGAGTAATTTATTTACATATTATATTTAAGGAAAATATATCATTGTCATTTCGACCCTTTAGCTACTAACCCATAACATACATAAGAAAACTACATAATATTTAACTATTGTTTTACTCACACCAGTTTTATTATTTTCACGATTAGAGATGCGAGTAGCCAACTTGAATTGAATTGAATTGAACTTGTCTAAGATTATTTTAATTGTAAGACAGTAAGAAGTAACTTTTATTAATATAATGACTGCTAAATCTAAAATAATTTTGCTGTTACTTCCGTAGACATGATATTAAAAGCTTTGTATTTCTTATAACAATTTATTGACGGTGATATTGAAGTGAAAAATTATTTTTTGCTATTGTTAACTGAAAAATGTCTCTATTTGATTGTACTAAATTATGTGCACTATAATCATAGACACTTATCATGACGTCACACACAGACGTCCGGTTAGCACGAAATCTACCTAATTTAATTGAGGTTAGTTTGAAATAGTTGAATGAGCGCAATTCTAATAAAACACTAATCTTCCAGAAAATTGAGTATTGAAGTTCTTAAAATATAAAATAACTTGCTTCAATAGTTACATCATGTATTTTTTCGATTTTGTTCGCAGTTTTAGGAAATATTTTGTTAGTGCAGTATTTAATGTTCGATTTTTTTTTTAATACCTGTAATTCCTAATATTGTTGCCAGTACAATGTTTTCCAATTTCATCGATTGTCAACTTTTATGTGCCAAACTCTATAAAAGCACATTAAAAGAATCAAATTTTCTGTACTAATTGATAAGCTAAAAGATTCATAATCGCCTTAACTTTTTAATAGGATTTGTCTTGTCCGTCTCAACACCAACCTACGCTGGTATTCCCGGAATCTTGTTTCACTTTGCGCATTATTTTCTATTATTATAACATGATTTGTCTTGGGGAATAAAAAAAATAAAAATCCGTAACTAAGCTGCCTTTATTTCAATCTTTATTTGGCAGAAAAAAAAACAGTTTTTAAATGCTGATGTGGGTTAAAAGACGATTTAGGATACAAAAAAAACTCTTCCATTTAAAATATGATTTGTAATTTTACCGGACAGTTTTTATGAAGAAATCATTAATTTTTTCGTCTCCGGAATAAGTTTCTTTAAGAAAGTTGATCACATTAATTAAACTAAGCTTTTACTTTCAGTTTATGCTAAGCTGTCACGTACATCCTACTAATTGAATTGATGTATGTATGTATGGATGGATGTTTGTTACAATTTGACGCTATAACCATTGAATGGATTTTAATGAAACTTTTAAATAATATAGCTTATACATCAGGATAACACATAAGCTACCTTTTAGTGTGGGAAAATCCCTTATTCCCATGGGAATAATTATTAGCGCGGATGCCAGCCGTGGGGCAGAAAGCTAGTCTTATATAGCTTCAATCTTATTGATAGTACCGTATTATATATTATAGTAAACTTTTTACAGCAGCCCCATGATATTAGGGTAAAGGTCAAAGTCCCTGATAATACATAAACCGTGAAGGGATGGCCCGATATCGATGATGTTAGTTTAGGCAAAGTCGTAAAACTTAAACCATTCCCTCTAGCGTGATATTATACTCCAACAAAAACACAAGTGCCAAGTTCGTGTAAGGACTTCGCTAAAAAAAAGCTTAAATAGGCATCAAACCCACAAGTTCACAGCTACAAGTTTCCAAATTGCTAACAAAGCTACAAAAATGTGTTATTAATTTTTTATTGTAATTTTTATATATTTCATTCGTATAAATATTCATATTCGTAATCAAAACTGAGGACTTTGAATTTAATATATTTGAAAGAAAAATACTAAAAAAACGTAATTTAAAATACGTATGGATTTCCAAAGAATTAAATTTGAATTCTTGGTAAAACATATAATATTCAAAAATTATGTTGAACGAATAGATACCAGTAGAAATTGAAGTAACTTGATAGCTTTTGTTTTGGCACACGAAAACAGGTGCAACTTGGCTGGTTCGCTACCATGCGCCTAGATCGATATGTGGGAGGCTCACCATCTAATATCAAGGCTTCAAGGATTACGTGCCTTTGCATGAACGTTTTATTTCAGTATTTTCAGTCAAGATTTTATCTTGGTTATGCTTCCCTCGTCCCAATGTTTTATGTAATATTACGTACTTAGCATGGAAGGAATATTATGTACCATTAATTCTTCTTCTTCTTCACATTTAAGAGTCGCGCTCTTGTCGGTTCGGTGGAGTCTACGCTATTCCATTTCTACCATTCATTATGCCTTAAAATACTTTTGATGTAATAGCATGGTCTAAGAAAACAAGGTCTAACCACTAGACCACGTGACTGACACGAGCCTACGTCATTTCTACGTCATTTTGCCTATTCATCCTTGTCGAATGCGTGTAATAAACAAGGATGAACAGCGCAAAATGACCTAGGCTCGTGTCAGTCACGTGGTCTAACGGTTAGACCTTGTTTTCTTAGACCACTCAAATCCTTGGTGGTAGTAAACTGGCCCAGACTCAAGAAACGATTCAGACCAGTAGACCACAATTTTTTTCAAAATGTGTTAACTCGCCCGCAGACCAGAAATAGAGTGGGCGACTTACCTCCTAAGCGGTGTAATAGTATCGCGTTTGGCAGACAAGTTGGGGATTGCAGCAGTTATTGCATTGCATCCGTTAGTAATACATAGATATCCTATGACCTGATGATTTTATAATCATACATCATACTAATATTATAAAGAGGAAAGATTTGTATTTTGTGTGTGTGTATGTATATGTTTGTAATGAATAAAATCAAAAACTACTGAACCGATTTAAAAAAATCTTTCACCTATAATAAGCTACATTCACCCCGAGTAACATAGGCTACCTTTTACCGCGGTAAAATGCCTTATTCCCACGGGAAAAACTGTTACACGGGCGGAGCCGCGGCGGAAAGCTATGTTTTATATAAGAATGTGATCGTTAAATGACACTTATGAGAGTTTTTAACGGGTTTACCACGATTATTAAAATAGTTAAGAGTCAGTTACCTCGTTATACCGTTGTTTTAGAGTGAGAGAGTGAACATATTTATGAGGTTTTTTATCTCATGTTATTCTAAAGTCTAATGATATGAAATAGATTTTTTAATTTGTGACTGTATTATGTATTATAACAACACTTATTTTTAAGGTAAATGTGATAGGTCAATATTGAAAAATACACGCGTATTTTATGTATTTTACTACAAACTTCTAAATATATAGAGTTATTTATTTTACCTTTTTACTTAAACCTTACAATGAGTTTAAATCTTCTTTTCTTTATTTAAAAAATAAGTATTATTAATTAGGGATAATTTGCTCGAAAATTTAGTTTCGAACGCTAAAGGAGCAAATATCAAAGGTATTTCGCGTACATAAACAATAATTCAAAATGATTTTTATTTTATTTTATTTTATAAAACAGATTGCCAACGAGATATACACCATAACATAAATTAAATTAAATCTACACATAATAAAAACTAAGTGTTATCCCAATTATAGGCAATAACGACATGCTTATTCTAAATGTAATTGTTAGAGAAACCGAACGGATACCGTCAAGTGCAGGCGAAACCAAAAACGTGCATCGCGACTCCATCCCTGACTCAACAGACACAACAACAGTACAAATGATGTTGACTAGCCAATAAAAAAGCTTGAAATTCGTAAACAAATACGATATAAATATTAATAAACAAACCCACTTGTGCAGGTACAAAAGATACAATATCACACGACAATAACCACATTTTTAGGTCACTTTGTGGGCAAGCGTGATATCCATCTAAATTTATTGACAACGCAAATTTTGACCGAATATTCCCTTTATTCAGGGTGTAAACCCCTGAATCCTTTGGTAAAATTGCGCCGAACACCACAGGCTTTTTATTTTATACCAGCTCGGTTTCAATTTATGCAAATGAACCTCACGATTCGTTAGCTGGTCCAGATTTATTAATTTAAACGCTTTATTCTGTTACAGGTAAGAAGGATAATCATTCGTTTTTGGGCAACCTGGTAAGTCTATATCTTTATTGGCGAGACTGTTAAAAAATCTTTTCGCAGTAACAGATGACAGATGTTTTTTTGTTATGGCACTTGTTATACTTTGTGCCAGTGTCATGGAAAGGTAGGTAAAATTTTATTTTGAAGAAAAAAAACTACAAAATTTGAAAATTGTCGCAAATATAGGAAATGTATGTCAAATCAAAGGAAAGTGAAGAGAATGATAAAATACATATTAAGAAATAAATACATTACATAAATTCTATGTTTATATTGTTATACATAATAAAAGCTTATATAATAAAAGGATACAATAAAAGACATGATACTCGAGTAGGAAAAGCGACATGGAGATACAGACAAGAGGAAACGTAACAGGTAGGAACAGTACAACGGGCAAGCGAAAAAGATATGGTCTAAAAGTAACACATGTTCTAAAAAATAACAAAAGGAGTTATCTGTCAATTTCTTTGCTAAAGGTCATCACACATTACACCAACTCGATATCAATCCAACACCCTACCATCGAGTAGTCGCCTCGTCGGTTACTAGTGGACAACGCGTCGTCAACGAGTGGGAAACACGATGTCAACCACCAGACCAGACGTTCGACGGCCCCGTAGCCTATAGTTGGTAGTACGTCTGCCTTCGAAGCACAGGATCGCGGGTTCGAATCCCGCCCAGGGCTAACATTCGTGTGATGAGCACTTGTGTTTGCCTTGTGTCACAGAATACCAAATAGTCTTGTGTCTGGATGTTGTTTATTTATATATGTATCTATATCAGCTGACTGCCACCCATAGTACATGCTCTGCCTAGTTTGGGGTCAGATGGCCGTGTGTGAGATGTCCCCATATATATTTTTTTATCTGTCAGTCGTTATTATTTCTTCATGTTTTTATGTTGGTTTCCGCTAGCCATAATCTCGTCGTCCACTCGTCGTCCACTTTCAAGTGACAGAGTTGTAAAATTCACTCTTAAATAACACGACATAACGCTTACATTTCAATGCCATAACTATGAATGAGTTTGAGTCACAGTTTTGAGTGGAGTCAGTCAAGTTGGTCTAATGGGCCGTAGCCTTTAACTAGAAAAAATAACACCTGCAAAGAAAATCGTTACGTAGCGTTATTATCTTGTATCGCCAATGCCACCTATATTAATTAGGTATATTCTTTTAGCAAGTTCATTTGACATACATTACGTTAACACCACAGAATTTTCTTTAAACACTTGATCTACCTAAAAATCCAATTACGTAAATCATAATAATATTTTCAAACCGCCCGTCGTAAAGACTTTTTATGTCTTTCTGAAAATTTATTATCATTCTCCGAAGGATGCCGCAGCAAGAAGCCCCAATCTAATCATAATATGACGAGGGACATTATCTTTGGAAACGTTAAGTGGTCGTAAAAAGATCCACTATCTTATATTAGGGTTGATAACACTAGCCCCGGTATGCAGAACATGGGATGGTTGGGGAAGTAGGGATAACTGACTACTGACTATCTTATTTAGGTAAAAAAAAAAACATAATTGCGATGACAAAAACCAGAATTTATAATTACTAGATGTTCGCCCCGCGGCTGCGCCCGCTCTGAAGGGTATAAAAAATAATTAATAATGAATGAATATAGTTATAAAATTTCATCAAAATCGGTCAAGCTGTTTGGGAGGAGTATGTTAACTAAAAACGACGAGAAAAACTATTAACGCGGGCGGAAAGCTAGTCGTAACTAAAAATATACTTTTACATACCTTCTACTACACTGCACTAAATCCTACCAAAAACTTCTATTTACTTACATAACGTTTTTCTTCTTTGCGCGACTAGTGTCCAAAATACAAAATGTCCAACGAAGAATTTTTCTAAATGCTTGGGGTTACAATAAAATCTTCTTGACTTTCATTCAAGCCAAATTAATAACACAATACGTAAAACTGTCGTGAAAAACTCGCCCGATTTCAGAGCTACTCGTATAATTTACACATTTTCTGTTTCAGGAAAACCAATATGGTGTATTAAAACTTCATTAAACTTTGCAAAGAGCGATCATAATAACTTTGTGCGCTAATCATTTCCATGAAAATTCAAAAGCAGCTTCATCGTTTTAATATCTCAAACAGATCACGAGAAATGAGCGAGATGATCCTATTAATTTATCCGAAATTGGTTTCTTCTCTAATGCTCCATAATAAAATTAAAGACCGTAAGAAAAATAAAAAAGTTAAGAGAAAAATAGTTAAAGTTTTAGATATTAAAGTTAGCAAATTATAATTCTGGTATCTCTTATTTAAAAACTTAGCTAAATATCTTTAAAAATCAAAGTCAAATTAATTATTTATTCATTATATTTTTTTTAATACACGTCAGTAGTTAAAAGACTTTGCTTAATATCATACGAATATTATAAAGAGGAAAGATTTGTATTTCTGTGTGTGTGTGTGTGTGTGTGTGTATGTTTGTATTTAATAAAGGCCCGATGGGCCTTACTTAGACTGGGCCGATTCGAAAAATTCTTCCACCATTAGAAAGCTATTTAATTATATATTGTTTTAATACACGTCAGAAGACTGCATAAACCGAGGCTGGTTCTCGTGTCAAAATACAAATACAAAATATATTCTGAAATGGATGCAAAAGTCTAAACAATAATAAACTATGGATTCAATAGTCCCTGGAGCAAATGAGAGCAAGCCAGCGCTCGTCAGCTGTCACGATTTTACGAGTCGCTGAAGTAATTCCGACAATTTGCAGGATAATGAATCAATCTTTTGATTCAACTCCGATATTTACAAAGTTGCTTGATTACTGGGAACGGAACGTAATATCGAGTTGCGAGGTTACTTAACCAATTTGTTTGGGATTGTACTTTCCGTCAGTTTGTTGTGCACACTCTACAATACTCTACATATGGAGCGAACTCCCATTGTAAACCTTACCTCACATAATATTCCAACCACGCATAATGCAGTGAAAGATAATGTTGTGGAGTACCCGTAAACAACGATCCTTCATTACTTTAGACAAGCTTCCTGCCGCGGCTCCGCCCGCGTTATTAGTTTTTCCCTTGGGAATTACGTAAAGTTAGCCTATATTCTTCCGCAAGGTCTATTCTATTTTTCTGCCAACTTTGACCGCTTTAACATTTTTTCCCATGGGAATGAGAAATTTTCCCGCGGTAAATCGTAGCCTATGTTCTTTCCCAAGGTCTATTCTATTTTTGTGCCAACTTTTACCAAAATCGGTTCAATAGTTTCGGAGCCCATTCAATTATTAGGAATATTTTAGGTATTTTTTTACACCTTGGGTTAATTATTGAATTACCTACATTAGTGAAGTTTTAGTAAATATCCCTATTTTTTTTTTTAAATAAAGTTAGCCTACGTTACTCAGGATGAATGTAGCTTTCTAATGGTGAAAAAAATATTGAAATCGGTTCGGTAGTTTTTGAGTTTATTCTTTACAAACATACACACACACACACACACATACACACAAACATACAAATCTTTCCTCTTTATAATATTAGTATAGATATAGATATAGATAGTATAGATAGATATAGATTTAACCATAGAGGTAGACATTTTTTCTTTGCTTTACATTCTATATGGATTTAACTGTCAAAATACTGTATGAAACACGCCAAATTAAAATTTCCTCCAATAGAATGAGAGTATTCATGACAAAACTATGTTAGTCTCACGCAAGGATCTTATATGAAAGATCCTTGGTCCTGCACCCGGTTAGGGCTCAAAGATCAGATTTGTCATCGACACGCAAAGGGCATATAATTTGATCCCCTACTTCAACTTATCACCGCAAGCTAACGCTAAACTTCGGAACAGAATGTACCAAAACATACCCCACAAGTTTACTTTACAAGTTGCTACCGATGCGAAGGGACCGCTTACACCATGTTTGTTTATTTAATCGAATTGCTTACCAGCTTATGGAACCCTTGACATAATTTATCGGACTTTTGTAAAATTGTTGTCAGATTTTTGCATTGGCTCAATTTTGGTTACCAAGCTGTTGAGAATAGAATAATTTTATTGTTGAAACATTCGAGACAATTTCGGTATTCTGTGGTAGTACGCACGCAGTATATGTATAGCACACCATGAGCGCTGAAAACTCAACGTATGAGTCGTAGCAAGTGTGTGCGCGGACTCACCTTGAAGCTGCTTACGGTGATGGTACCCTTCAGGTACAATGCGTGTACCCGCCGGCGGGGGCGCGGCCAATATCAAAATCAATACTAATAATCAGAGACGGAGCCCCTCAGGCGTCGTCTTCTTCACGATGTTTTTCCGTGTCAACGCGCTAGACCGTGGTCCGAGGCTCTCCGCCCCTAAACGCGTTGGTACATGACTACTCCGGGGCAGAGCCTTCCGCTCCCCTCGCAAGTCTGGTGAGACTTGATTGTTTGTACCTCTGTGTTGAAGAGAAGCATAGGTTTAAAAAGTATATATGTGGTGGGTGGTGGCCGCGCACAGATTTTGATGACGCTCCAGTATCTACGGTCGAATATTTTGAAGTTTCCATGCATCGTAACCATTTTGTTTTAAAAAAAGAATTGACTTGTACTTCGTCAATTTATTTTCTTTTTGTTTCTAATATCGTGGTAAGTTGATGAATTATATTGCGAACCCTACCACTAGTTCCAAAATTGTTGCACTGGTTTATTGTATTCAGTCTTATACAGGTTAGCAAAATAAAAGATCTTCTGTTCCATCTCGCTATTATTCCACAATTTACACTCAAACTTTGTACTGAATAACAAATAAAAAGTGACCGGGACGAACGACAGCTTTACGTGCTTTCTGAAGCTCCGAATCGCTCGGTCGTTAGGTCAACTATCTAATAAATTATCTCTCACAATCGACTAAAGCCTGTCATATGACTGGTAATTCTGTGCTATATCATTTCTCTACGAGCCAAATTGTAAGGGGAAAATATTTCCAGTTCGTAGCTATATTGCAAAATTCTTACAAGTAATAAAACTTCAGTACTTCTGAAGGCATTCAATTAAATAAGTATAAACGTTTTTCCGAGTAAGTAATAAAGAAGTAAAGTTTTGCGGCAAGGATTCGCCCCGGGATCCTTGACCCGTGTTGTCCTACTTACGCCATTTTGTATCACCTTGAGCGAGGTGAGTATCTGTTATCTAAACATTTACATTTTGCTAAGAAATAAACAGCTTTTCTGGATTGCCAATAAAAGCTCCTTCTGTTGATTTTCTATTCTCTGTGGTGTCCTCAAAATCTTTAAAATAAATTCTGAACGAAGAATTAGAAAGGACGTATCTAGTGATTTGTATTTTTGTCTGTTCTTTGTTTATAATACAAGGTGACTTCTACAGGAAAGAACAGTGATTGGTTACTTTCTTTAGCATAGTGTCAGTTGAAGTGTCGATCCACTGCTGCCTTCAATGCAGTATCAGCTCAAGGAAGTCGTTTCTAGAAGACTATTCCCGCGTTCGTTGTACGCATGCGTCGTGCGATGTGCCTTCCTTGTCGGTACTGCGCGCCAGTCTGTATTGCGCACCTAGCGAGGGCACGCGACTGCACCCGCCCTGCACGATGATTGCAGACTTGCCCCCAGTGCACACAATGGAATCTCAACTCTATCCCCAGCTGCGTAGCTTCGACGATGCTGCCTACTACCAATACCACGCCGGCACGCCGCTCGTGGAACCCGGTACCTATTTGTTTTTGTTTGTATGCAACGTAGTAAGTAATACGAGCGAAACACGTACTGCAATAGTTAAACGGCATTTTGTGTCATCTCTTTAGAATGTAACAAAAGATGTGCTGTGCATTATTGTTGAATTGAAACGTATTTTGACCTTTGCTGACCCCAGCGGCGTCAAACCTACGCGAAGTTAGGAACCGGTGGATAGTCTATGTACCTATTTTATGTACTTATGTGGGTATTTGCGTCCCGCTTCTTCTTGGTGGGTGTTTGGGGGATGTTTTTGTGTACAATGGATTAGCTCACATCACAGGGGTAGTAAAGGTCACCCGATATGGTAGACTCATTAAGTGCTGCTCTCACAAGACTTGTTGCTCTATGAAGTTGTTTACAAATGTATTTTGTTTTATTATGTTTTCCCGCCGACCACAATAGTGCTGCCAGAAGGGTGCCAACTTAGGCGATTAAACTGTATTTTTACCTTTGCGCGACTAATGTCCAAAATAAAAAATGACCAACGAAGTAGCTATAGAATAATATTATAAATAGGCGCACACTCAGTATCGACTGGCAGGCAGCTCTGACTAACTTATAAAAAATATTATGTGAGGTTTTTGAAATGTGTTATTCTTGGTAGTATAATTTAAATTTACTACTACTTATCGGTAGTATTTTTAAAATGTGTTCTGGCAACACCGTTGACGTCATGAATGAAAACGCGATGCAGCCGGCGAAGCGGGAGCGACCGCGGCTTGACACGAATGACATTTCAGTATTGTTTGGACCGGCGTTTGCGGACGCGCCAACAGACAACTTACGCCTTTATTATTTAAAACATTAAGTGACGAGTTAGGAAAACTGACTGACTTCACAGCTATCTAAGTGAAATTTATGTTTAGTACTCTACAATTTATTTACTACGACGTAGAACTTTTCCGCTACTTGTTTTGGCGGCTACGAGCTTCGTAGCAGCACGCGTTCAGTGCATGCTGCGTATTTTTGTGTTGAGATAAGGTATGTGTGTGTTTTTTCTTTGTACTGTAATATTTAATTTTTATTTTTTTTTAATTTAGCACTGGCTGCATAGTAATAATTTCTTACATAATCTGTGCTTTTCTATAAAATTCTAAAATAGGTAGAGACCAGTGGAAAAATATTTTTGATATTTTTATTATATCGCTTATTTATTTATTGCACGTTTTAAAAATGTATTTATGATTTATTAAAATTCATCTTATTTCGCAATAATGTAATAAAATAAAACAGTGAATTAGCATACCTACTTTTAGTTATAAACTCAACTTCCGCTTAGGAATAACGACTTTCAATATCTGTAAATTTTCATTTAAAGCTATTAATAGTCCACAAACTTTTATGTTCAGTGTCAGTTTTGGCAGATATTATTTTCAGTTATCTATAGGTACTTATAATAAAACAAAAGAATCAACTTGCCTGCACATTGATTTGTTTTTCAAAAACTGGTTGTACTCGTATATGATAAATAAAGGGAGTGTAGCTGAACACAAAAATACAAGTTTTGAATAAAAAATTAAACCGGTTGTCTGTCTGTCTGTCTTTTTGTACACGCTAATCTCTGGAACTACTGGAAGGATTTTAATGATACTTTACAATAATATAGCTTTTACATCAGAATAACACATAGGCTACTTTAAACCGCCTGAAAATACTTCTTTCCCACGGGAAAACCTGTAAACGCGGGCGGAGCCGCAGGGCAAAAAGCTAGTTTAGAGTAAAAATGTATTTAGGAAAGCCGGACAAAATCGAAAACTTTACAAATTACTTAAGGGGCTCCCCTATGCTAAGTGGCGCCGCCATCCGTTAAAAAATAATAACTCGCGAAGTATACATTTTTTATAAAATCCGGACGGTCATTTTAAAGATTTGGTGTTTTAGGATATATAGAAGCCATCAACTCTGTTAGTTTGAGTTCGATGAAGTTACAGATAGAAAATTTGCCAAAAGTGGCCGTTTTTAGCAAATTTTCTATCTGTAACTACAGCGGACTATAATAAATACAGTTTATGGCCGCTATTTATACTATAGCACCAAATCTTTAAAATGACCGTCCGGATTTTATAAAAAATGTATACTTCGCGAGTTATTATTTTTTAACGGATGGCGGCGCCACTTAGCATAGGGGAGCCCCTTAAATGGTACAAACAATATAGAATTTAATCCTAGTTTACATGAAAATCGAAGCTTAACATTTAACCAAGCTGTAATACGCTCAATTGACCAAGTAATCTTGTTACAACCTTTGGGATGGACATAATTTTCCATCTCAAATAATGCAGTCCTACAAACATCTAAATAAAAGTGTGAGGGCGCTGCTCGCTATACAAAAGACTGTGGCGGATGGGTCAAAATTGCCTTTTCTAAGACAGCGGCTTTAGTTCCATTTTTGGCCACGTTCATTTATATCCTTGTCGGTTCGTAGTCTACCTACATGTCCTAAGTCAGACGAAGGTCGACGCAACCTTATAATGACCGCGCGTAGCCAGGAGTTTACTGAATTGTAAATGTGAAATTACTTTTGAAACAGAAATATTCCTTTATGCGATCATTTATTGTACACAGTAAAGAACTTGCACAGGAAAAAACACATAAGTCCGTTTCTTTGTAACATAAAAACCACAGAGTATGCAAGAAAAATAATAATATCTATTTCTGTACCATAAACAATAAAATATGCGTATGCGTAGTGTGTATACACGTAATTACATTAGATAAGTACTTAACTAATGGCCTCAATTCCGGCCGGTGGCCGCTAAAATCTCTTTATTTAAGTTCTTGCTATATTTCATTCATCGAAATGGATGGGAGATTAATGAATCAAATTTTTAATGAATGATATTTTAAATAAGAGCTCAGCTGTCAAATTTCAGCTTAATTTTAAGTGGGAGTTTTCGCATGCCAGCTAAACTAGTGCGAACTACGCGTAAAATCGATGTTTGAAGTTGACAATCACCTGAATGTATGCTTATATGCTTTAAATAAAATAATATATGCTTTTTTATTTTAGTTAGAACTTAATTTGGAGATACGAGCCTATTATATACTTAAATATTTATTGTTATGAGTGGGAAGGTTTGTGCTGCAAATTGAATAATAGTGAATTCATCAGATTGATATTTCGCAAATTTACTTTTCAGTTGTGTTTCGCATTTACTCAGAAAATTTTATTATATCGTTTGCTATGCGAGTTAGGGAATTATATAATTGTTCAAGTACAAATCTCAAACCGTGTTTAAAACATTGTCTCTCTTTTGTCTGGTAAACAAACTAAAATATGCCTGCCTACCAATATCGCGTGGTTTTTTTTATATTCCGCTTGGGCTTCACAATATATTACATATTAGGTACGATGTAAGTAAGCGTCGGTGGCCTAGTGGCTAGGGCCGTTGACTTCCATTCAGAAGTTCGCGGGTTCGAACCTCGGCACGTACCAATGTGTTTTCGATTTTCGAATTCATATGTACGTTTATTCGACGCTCTTACGGTGAAGGAAAACATCGTGAGGAAACCTGCACACACCTGCGAAGTAATTCAAGGGTTGTGTGTGAAGTTGACCAACCCGCATTGGGCCAGCGTGGTCGACTAAGGCCTATTCACCCTGGTTTCAGGGTAGGCTCGAGCCCCTCGGTGGGGACATGTATGAGCTGTTAATGATGATGAATGATGTAAGTAAGCAATTATTTATTGCTTACACATAAAAATAAAATATAATACATACATACAATGTGTCCGTAAAATACACAAACCTCTCGGATAATTCGGCCCACGGAATTTTTGTTCTGAAAAATATCCGAATTTGTTTTTACTAAGTTGAATACAGACTGGCCAGTTGGCAAAGGCAATTTGTATATAAAGTTTTTTTATTGCAATTTCGGAAAACTTTCAGAGTACAATTTGCGCAGTTTCAAAGTATGAGTTACCCGTGTGGTTTTGCGTTATTCAACTAACATGACTTGTATAGTGTTGTAAGTACAGGTAGCAGCATCCTAGAGGGTCAGACAGGTCGCCGCGACCTTCTCTGTCCGTGGTCGCAGTCAATACCTCCACGCTTACACAATCCATTACCGAGAAAAACTAATAATATCCCTCGCTCAATGTAACAAGTTTTCTTTTACAATGGAGCTTATTTTGTGCGGTGTATTGGTTTTGGTTCGAGAGGCGTTTTGCACTTGCGCGTTATATCATCATCTCTTAGGCTTTGTGTAGGTACTTATTACTGAATATCTAACTCTATATTATTATCTAACTCAAAATCTAAATTTGAAGACGCACGAAACGCGACTATAATATAATAAAATTAATAAAAATATGAAGACGCCCGAACCGCACCCAAACGATAATGGCATTTTTATTGTATTATTGAAAATGCACGAAACGCGACCAACTTTTTTGATTACTTACAGAAAATCACGACGCACGAACCGCGTACAGATCGATTTTCTGGCCACTTGGACTTAATAAAAAAAAGAATGAAGAATATGTTCCGATATATTAATTATGACATTTATGACACTGTACGTCCTGTAGGCCGGGCCGGGTGGACTTCAGAGATTGGAAGAGCCGCTTCCGAAGCGGCTCTTCCAATCTCTCTGGTAATACTCGTATACGCAAATCAAATGTCAAAAATAAATAGTTATTTTTGTTACACATTTTCATTTATGGCAACACACATCCCGGCTTATACCAACGCCATCTATCGAAGTAATATTGGAATATTAGTTTTTTTTCTTTAGAAAAAAATCCTTCTAAAAGCCTTTGCCCTTTCTAATGACGCTATAAATAAAGTCAAAAAGGTAGTTTAATTAATTGCTCATAGCAATTTTTTCCTACTTTTATTTTAAATTATGGTGCCATTAGAGTAAAGAATAATCTATGGAACGCATATAAAATTTACAATACGGTGTTTAGGTTCACGGTCATTAATTAACGTAAAAAACGTTTATACTTAATCGCGCTCGTGAAAAAAAGTCCTTGTATTATAATACTAGCGACCCGCCCCGGCTCCGCACGGGAAAATGGTTATTGTGGGTTATCCTTCAGTATATTATGCATGTATTATACATATAAACCTTCCTCTTGAATCACTCTATCTATTAAAAAAAACCGCATCAAAATCCGTTGCGTAGTTTTAAAGATTTAAGCGTACAAAGGGATATAGGGACATAGGGACATAGGGACATAGGGACATAGGGACATAGGGACGGAGAAAGCGACTTTATTTTATACTATGTAGTGATGTAGAAGCGTTCATACACGTTTGCTTTGAACACTATACTTACGTCTTTTTTTTTTAAGAATAGATGTAATTTTTCGATAGAGACGGATAAAAACTGAAAGAACATCTGATAAATTCCGAGCGAATTTGCTCAAATTTTACTGAGCATTTTATTATCCGTACAATATTTTCTAAGCCAAGTAATTCTTAGATTATATTTTATTGGAATATTTCCTGATGCTTCCTATTCGTTATAGTTTTAATTGAAACATCTACTAAACCACTAAACAAAACTGCGTCTTTTTTTTTAAACATATATATTATTTTCTTAATTGTTTTCCATATCAAATAAAACACCTTTTGTAGGTGCTTATTTGGTGCTGAAAGTACGGACGATTAAAAAAGTGCTTTACCATTATTAATATAATTTCCTACTGAGTAACAATTCGCTAAGACTAAATATAGATTAACATGTTGGTTGGCCTGCGAAAATTTACCTTGTTTTATTATGTACAAACGCTATTCCACAATACAATACAATACGAAATTCTTTATTGTCACCAAACCTTTGGTGAACCTAATTTTTTTAAACATATACCACGGTAAATATCCCGTTTTAAATCATAATACTTGCCAACTTTTTTGATGACTGTACGTACAAAGCCTATAGTGACAAAATCAGAACAAATGTCTCCTAACAGCTACCTCCGCTCGATTCCAACTTTATTTGAATTTCAACACATTATGTCCCAGTCGACCTTATTTTTCCCGACTCTGGAGGGAAATAAACCGTTACTCAGGTAAATTATTCAACACTCAACGAGAATTATTCAAGAGGCCATGTTTGTTGCTTCCGGTTAGCTTAGATCGCAGTTTATTAGACGTCTTATTCGAATTTTATTTTATATTAGTATTAGTATTTATTCGATACTAGCTCTCCGCCCGCGCCTATACGCCCGCGATGTTTTTTTTTTTTAGTTTTTTTTTTCTTACCTTTTCAACCATCCCTGGACTTTCATGAATTTTTCAAGACCAAAATTAGCCGAATCGGTTCAGCCGTTCTCGAGTTTTAAGCAGACTAACGAACAGCAATTCATTTTTATTTATATAGATTATTATAGGTACTAACATATCTCAATCGCAAACAAAAGACTGAACAACTAACAAACACATTATAAGCACTATTTCTTACCAACTATGAATTTAATATGAATGAAAGTTATTATTTACACGGTAAATAGCCCGTTTTAAATCAAAATATATAAAACTTACTTCAAAATGAACAATATAGTAGGCCTACTTAATTGGCCTTAGAAAAGATTACGAATTTTTATACTGAATAAACAAAATAATTTTACAATGCATGTGCTCGAAAAAAACGTTTTCTAAGCAGCCAAACAGTGCGGAAAGTAGCACTTTTCCGCACTAGTGCTTTTTACTTTTCAGTTTTTTTTTATTTTTGCTCAGGCTGTCATTCAGCCAGTCAACCTGACATTTCAGTATTTGAGATATTTTTACAAATTACTGATTTACCAATTGTTACGAATATAAAAGGAACAATATAAATAACTATTCATTATTACGGCTGAGGGATTTAAACGTAGGAAATATGACATGTTTTTAAATAATTATGTGTTTGTGCCTTTTGCGGTTGAGACGCTGGGTCCGTGGGGGCCCGAAGCTAAAAAATTAGTCGTAGAAATTTCGGCGCGTCTTCGTGAGGTGTCCTGTGACCCAAGAGCTGGCAGTTACTTTGCCCAAAGAATAAGTATTGCTATCCAAAGGGGTAATGCTGCCAGCCTTGTGGGAACAATGCCTCGTGGAGACGCGTTGGAAGACGTTTTTTATTTGTAATATGTATAAAAAAAAATGTAATGTTCTAGAAAAATAAATATATAATACTATTCAATAAACAGGTTTATAATTAGTATAATTACTTTAGAAATTTATTTTTATTGATAAATTACGTTCAAATATTAATTAAAAATTTGCGTGGCTAAACAGTCATTTTACTCATGCCTATTCGACGAGGTAGCCTTGCACATGCGCGCGCAGCGCAGTACATAATATTTTCAGCGCGCATGTGTTTAAGAAGCCCGCCATTTTATAGGTACGCCTTTTTAATATCTGTTTTTGTTTTCTTGCACAATGCATAGTAATAGCTATTTATGATACTAGTGCGGAAAGTATGTGATTTCCGATGAGTGTCATTTTATTCACGAGCGAGCAAAGCGAGCGACGTGTATCATACAAGATTTTACTATGCATTGTGCAAGAAAAAAAATCAGTTATATTAAAAAGGCGTATAAAATGGCGGGCTTCACAAACAAAACACATTCGCGCTGAAAAAAACATCTACTGCGCATGTGCAAAGCTGTCGAATCGCAATAAGGCAATGAGTAAAATGTATTCAGCCACGCAAATTTTTAATTAATATTTGAACGTAATTTATCAATAAAAATCAATTTCTAAAGTAATTATACTAATTATAAACGCGTTTATTGAATTGTTATTTTTATTGTTCCCTTTATATTAGTAACAATTGGTAATAAAAATATCTCAAATACTAAAATGTTAGGTTGACTGGCAGAATGACAGGCTGAGCAAAAATTAAAAAAAAACTGAAAAGTAAAAAGCACTAGTGCGGAAAAGTGCTACTTTCCGCACTGTTTGGCTGCTTAGAAAACGCTCTTTTCGAGCACATGCATTGTAAAATATTGTATGATACACGTGCGAAAGATGATTTCCGACTCGTGTCGGCTTATACACTCGCTCGCTTTGCTCGCTCGTGAATAAAATGACACTCATCGGAAATCACATACTTTCCGCACTAGTAGCATAAATATCTATTTCAACTTCTTTTTATTCTGTTTTTATTTGTGGCTAAGATCATATTTGTCTGATATGAAAAATTTACCAATTGTATCTAAAAAATTGCACAAATAAATATGCAGGACAGCCGGCTTGCTCAGCCAAAATTTTTTGAAAAATAATGTTTCAACTCTCCGAATAAAAAATTAATTTACTGAAAACAAGATATTACACCATAACTAACTGAAAGCTTACCCGCTGAACATAGCAAAATAATATGATACTAATACATAAAGCTACAAAACCCGCCTTTCTGATGCAAACACAGTAAAACTTAATACTGCTCTAATATTAGAAAATTCTACAGCGCTCCTGAAATTTCCAATGACATTGCATTGCAGGGGTCGTTCAGCAAAGGTCACTAAAGGTCAGAGGTCATTAAAACTAAGTTTTCAATTTCTATCCGATCGAATTGGCCACCGATAATTTCAACAGTAAACTAATTACACTTATTTGACTTTTACTGCCTTAAACTTTAGTGCCAATGGGGCAGCATTTCAAACAATTATTCTTTATATACTAATATTATAAATGCGAAAGTTTGTGAGGATAGAGCTATGGATTGATGGATGTTTGTTATTCTTTCACACAAAAACTACTGAATATATTTTAATGAAACTTTAGCTTATACATCAGAATAACACATAGGCTACCTTTTACCGCGGGAAAATGCCTCATTCCCACGGGAAAAACTGTGAACGCGGGTAGAACCGCGGCGGCAAGATAGTCATACTAATATTATAAAGAGGAAACATTTGTATTTTTGTGTGTGTTTATTTTTGTAACGAATAAACTCAACAACCATTAACTAACTAAAAGCTAACACTTCTCATGTCGACATAGTTTTTTTTATCAAGGAGATAATAATTCAATTTTCCCCTCTATTAAACAACCATTGAATTGTTTAAAGTCGATCAAAGCACAATGAAGCATCGTGGTTGACTAAAGTCTACTCGGTCTAAGTCAGAGTAAGCTTATGTAAGCATCTTCTTGTTTAGGAAATTATAGTTAAATTAAAAGATAAGAACATAGAATCAAACATAATACTAAAGATTCCAAACTCGATTAATAATCAGATTAGAATGTTTAGTTTTGCAATAATAAAGTTATACGTAAAAAAGCGAATGAGCTTTTCATGTCAAACGCCCACGCAGGTTCACCGTTACCGTGACATTTGAGCAGATACAAAAATATCGCAAACTATGCTAGTTTGTGGATAAGAATAAGAATAAGAATAAGAAGACATTTATTTACACCACACAGAACAAAATGTACAGTAAAATTACAAAAAAAGTACAAAACTAGCAGAACAGACAACAATAACAATACATAATGTTCTGCGCACTGCAAAAAGGCTGTAGCTCAGCATGATGTTGTATTGAGGTACCCACTGGGTAGGCATCTCAATACAACGCTGTTTTTCTGCCACAGCCCTTCGCAAGTGACGCGCCATCCATACAGATCATACAATAAAAATATAACAATCAATGGATGTGGGATTCTCTCGTGGGCGTACTACGCAGAACTAAGATGGCTGAAACCATAAAGGTGATAAAGGTCAAATTAGAAAGAGAACGTGGAACGATCAAAATCTACTGTTCTGCTTTTATTAAAAAACTAAAGTGAAGACGTAATTTTAAATAGCTTTCCTCTATTTTGATAAGTGTAAATTATATAGCCGTTTGTATAAAGTACTCCATCTCGTTGCTATTCGCTTACTTATTTCTAACTTTCATAGTATTTGACATATAGCAAGAATAAACGATTGTATTTATTTATGTATATGTAGATCAGATGTCAACAATCACATCCGAAACCACAAACAATAAAAGACATCTGAAATGACAGTCACAGTTTCTCGGAAAATCTCAGCGCAATTCCGAAAAGGAAAACCCTTTGTGTTCGAAAATGAACAGGTTTTTACACATAATGAAATTTACTAGGTTGATGTTAAGTACCTCTTCTGTTTGTCGTTTAAATATCATTCTACATCTATTTGAAATACCAGAATGGTTAGCATAACAGATATAGTTTTAGAGGTTATTCCAATATGGCGAGTTTCTCGCTAAGGATTTTATTTTCTCTCAGCTTTTTGACATATTTTATGTGAGATAATCGCTTTTCACAGTGCTCCATGTTAGGCTTACAGATAGCATGTCGAAAGTAATTTAAGCAAGGTTATTCACAAACCAATTAAAAAAAAGAACACAAATCATTTTGAAAGAATTTTATTTCTAAGGTGAACCGAATAAGATCACTTTTGAAGCGAACAAGAATGTTGAAGATTGATAACAAGCGCCAGTAGTCATTTACATGGAAGCGAGCGATAAACGCCCACGCATCATGGGCTTACAAGATCGCTAAATGCGATAATCCGCTTTGGAGCTGTGTCATAGTAGAAAGACTGTTAAGTAAGTTATCTTCATACTAACGCACCGAGCGCGGCTTATATGTGTGCGTCATAGTATCTATGCGTCGCCGCACGCACACTCAAACAAAATCTCGACTGGCGCACTGAGAAACGGGTCGAGATTTTGTTTGAGTGTGCGTGCGGCGACGCATAGATACTATGACGCACACATATAAGCCGCGCTCGGTGCGTTAGTATGAAGATAACTTACTTATCAGTCTTTCTACTATGGCTGTGTGCAGAGTACAGACTGTACTTTTGTGCAATATTTAGCATTATAGACTTTGTAGCTATCTACATGCGAGTTCTTTTTCTATATTTTCCTAGTAAAACGCCTTTCAGACTAGCTGTAAGCTATAATATTTAATTCTTGAAATATTTCCAGTAGTAGACGCGTAACAAACCTTTATTAGGATGGAACATACTTTAAGAAATCTAGGTTCTTTATTTGCCAAATATTCAATTCAGTCATAGCTAAAATACATAAATGTTTTTGAAACAGGATGGGATGAAAAATTGGACCTACTTTTTATACATTTCTTTTACAAATAACTATTAAAATCCATATTATTACTTTATTCTTATTCTTAATTTTTAAGCTCCCGAACAAAATAAATGCCAGTTTAAGGAAAAACTATAAATCACACCCGGCAACCCTAGCTTACAGGTTGTGAAGCGCAAAAAGGAGTGTTTCAATACTTTCAATCCCTCCCTCGCCGAGGGGAGGTGGGAGGGGGGACGAATGACGTCACTCACCTCGCGCCGGCCACCTGTAATCCCAACATATCCTGTCGTAGCTCGTAGTCCGACGATACTTGATACTTTTGATCAAAACTATCGCAAACGACTAACAATGTATCACGTCACAACACAAGGCTTATTGTTTGTGGACAATTAAAAGTTAGGTGAAAAGTTGCTAGCGTATACAAATAGTAGCTGGGTATGGGGATGGCAGTTGTAGGTTAGAATGTGAACGCTGCTGTCTAATCCCCTATGTACTCTTTTACCGACTTCGGGAACAAAAGAGCGCTAAAAAAACCATATTAAAATTTGTGCACTGATATAAAAATGGCCCACTACATTATTCCTAAAATTTCATGCTAATACTGAACAGACTTTAAAAGGCTATTTATATCTGACAATCCCAATGAAATGAAACGTAAATTACTGTCTGGGTAGCTTTTATTTCTTATTAGATACGGCGCGGGCGGCGCCAACGCTGTAAATCATTATAAGAAATACATCTCTAAATTTGTATTTTATTTCAAGTCTTTTCCAACATAATAAAAGATGACTAGTGGTGCTAATAGTGGAGAATAAAAGCTAATAAAGTAAATAGAAGCTTAATTTCAAATTTTAGTGAATTTGGCTTTAATATTATAAGATTAAAATATTTTTACATTTAAACACTTTTTCAGTATATTTATTTGCTTCTTTCAAACTTGAATTTAGTAAAATAATTTACTTGAAATATTTCTTATGATAACTTAAAACACCGAGCTATTTGACACCCCAAATATACTTATAAATGCAAATTGAACCAATATGTATAGCTTGTCGCGAGGTTTAATTACCTATCAGTATTTAGATAAATTGTAATTGAAAATAAAATAAACTTAGGTACTAGTTTATTTCCAAATCGCGCGACAACCTTTTATGATCATATAAATTGTATATAATGTAGTTATAAATTGATAGTTAAAATTTTTAAGGAAAAAAATATTTTCTTTTTAGAGCGTTTAAATAAAAGCTTTGTTAAAAAAGTTTTTTTGTATTTAATTTTTTCAATCATTCTATTCTGTATAATATATTGAAACAATATCAACGCACGTTAATTTTATAGCTAAAACAAACTGGTAACTAATATAATCTACTCTGAGACAACCTGGAACAAAATTTTGCACTTTAACGGGATATAGCGGGACCGTTTAATCTCCAAGTTAACTAGGTAATCAGTGTTTCAGCTACTTGGCCCAGTGTGAGGGAAGAAAAGTTACTTACTCAACTTTTAGTTTTGGAATCCATTATTTGGTTCACTTCTATTATGTCATTTATTCGGGTACTTTTTAAATTACGAAAATAATATTGCTTTTGGTTTATGAGCATTAAAAGCTAACGTGTTCATTTCCGAATCAAGGACTTTTTTTTTTACCGACCTATGCTTGTGTCGATAAAGTACGACCAATCAAGCTTCACCGGACTTGAGAAATCAAAGACGAAATTTTTTTCTGTGAATCTAAGCTAATTGATACCATGGTATTTTAACATACATACATGGTATGGATAGATAAATACCTAACGCAAAACTGTCTATGGTGCTTGTTTATCGAGTGGGTTTCGATTCAAAGTGCAAAACGGTGGTGGGTTCCGTCCGAGTAAAGCTGTCTACGGTGGAAATATGGGAGGTCTTCTTTTTCTTCTTCACATTTAAAGCCCGCGCTCTTGTCGGTGGAGTCTACGCCATTCTGTTATGTCTTCCGTCCTCTGTTTGATCTCCTGAGACGACACGACATCTATTCCTTTCCTAATTTGGTCTGTATATGTTCTTCTAGGTCGTCCTCTATTCCTTTTTCGTTCTATCATTCCTTCAATGATGTTTCTGACAAAGTCGTCGTGTTTTATCAAGTGACCTAGCATTGTTTTGTATGTAAGTATATTTCTTTTCTTCTTCCGCCTAGCGTTTTCTCGGCCTAGTGCCTGGATCTGTTTTTCTGCTCAGTATCTTTCCTTCAATTATATGGTAGGTAGCATAGTATTATACACAAGACCCTCGTGATGAAAACGACTTAAGTAGTAAGTTAGACAACATAATTTTATTCGCTGAAGACAAATCTGTCATCTTTCAGAGACTTAACGAAAACATTGTGTGGAGTAAGTATAGATAAATTACGTTGGCCGTCGATTCATAACTGCGCGAGTGAAACGTCCGCATGAATAATGTATTGAAAACGTTCGGTGCGATGTTATATGGCTGCTGTTAACGTATATATACCTATAGAAAAGCTGTTTGATACAAGTGATAAATAAATTGAAACAGAGTTCGATGGTTATGTGATTGACGTTAAAAAATTATATGAATTTGTAGGTTAATTATCTTTGCAGTCATCATCAGGGTGGACTTGAGAAATAATATAGTAAAGATCATGCGTTAACAGGTTTCCCCGCAGGAAAGAAGTATTTTTTCCCTCGGTAAAAAGTAGCATTTATGTTATTCTGATGTAGATATATTATTAGATAGATAGATAGATAGATAGATGAAACGTTTATTCAAGAGTAACAGTACAAACACAACGAAATAATACAGTTTTTACAATAATAAGAGGTTACAATATGTACCGCACCCCTAAATAGGCCCTAACTCAGCATGAATGCTGCGGCGCTAGTCGCGTCACAGCGCTGATATTCTGTTAGTGCCCGTAATAAGTGCGAGTGCGCCGTCAGAATGGAGGCAAAGTAAAAGTGAAGTGGAGTGGTGTAAAAAAATTAAATAAAGTAAATAGATTAATAAATTTATATATATATATAAACATAGCTCAAAAGGTCGTTAATATTATGTATATTAGCATCAAATAATGAGAGTGCTCCTCATAAAATGGATAACTTCAACACGTAAAAACAATATTTCAAAATAAACATGACTTTGTGCTTCTGTGCGAGGATATAAGTGAGACATTCATTTATACGTCTTACTTAGATAATACCATACTATAAATATATTTAGATAGATAATATAGATATTATATACTATATAGAATTGTAGAAGTAAAACACTATCTTTCTACCCACCTGCCTATTTTTAAAAATAACTGATTTATGCAGTGAAAAACGTAAGAAAAATATAAGATTATAAGATTAAGATAAGATAAGATAAGCGGGAGTAGGCCACTTAAAATTCAAGCTACTGTACAGCCTTCTGCTGCATCAAAAAGTGTTTGCGTACTTCATATTTAAAACGACGTTTATTTGTGATTAATCTGAGCGGTGGAGGAAGGTCATTCCAGCACTTGGTGGCTTGGAATTTAAAACTTCCGCGGAAGGCTGCAGTACGATGCCGTGGTGTAACCAGAACATGCGAAGTCCATCTATTTGAGCGCCTCCAGGTAAGTTTGGTGTAAAGATATTTAGGTCTACCACTTTTTATTACGTCAAATAATATGTTGGCAAGTTGTAACTTGATGCGTCCACTGAGTTTAAGAATATTGGAGGAATTCAAAAAAGGTGTAACATGTGACCTGGTTGGCACGTCAAAGCAGTAACGAGCACATGCGTTTTGAACCCGTTGAATGAGAGAGAGTGTCTTTCCAAAGATACAGTTGCCATACACCGAAATGCAATGGTTAAATTTAGAGAGTATGAGTGATTCGCATAGTCTGACTCGGAGCTCAGTACTTATAAAAGGTCTGATTTTATATATAATCTTAAGGCGATAAAAACAGTTCCTAACCAGATCTAGACAGTGTCTCTCAAATTTAAGATTTCCGTCCATTAGTAGACCTAAGTTTCTGGCAAGCTGTACCCGCTCGACCGGCTCGCCCATGATGTTAACATTTAGATTACATGCTTCCAGGTGCTGTATTTGGTTTTTCGACCCCGTGATTAAAAATTTGGTTTTCTTCGGATTCAAAAGAAGGGAGTTTCTCACCGACCAATTTGCGATGCGATCCAAATCGGAATTAATTTTGTGGATTGACGCCTGACAATCTTTTCGATCAATTGACAGATATAACTGGACATCGTCAGCATACATGTGATACCTGCAATTAAGTAAATGATCCGGCAGATCTGCTGTATATATGCTATACAAAATTGGACCCAAAATAGAGCCTTGTGGCACACCGCGAAAGATTGGTTCAGCTGCCGAGAGGACACGAGATCCATCAACCTTACAAATGACCACTTGTTGGGAACGATTTCTTAGATAGCTGTCGAACCATTTTAGAGAGACATGGTCAAACCCGTAATACGACAGCTTTGATAATAGAAGAGAAGTGTTTATCGAATCAAAAGCACGGGAGTAGTCAAGCAATACCATCACAGATATTGTAAAGTTTCATTTAAATCCATCCAGTAGTTCCAGAGATTAGCGTGTACAAACAGACAGCCGTATTTATTTATTTTTTCCTTTTTAATTTTTAACTACACTACCTTTATAACCATCTGTTTTATGAAAAATAAATCAATGTACAGACACGCCGATTCTTCAGTTTTATTATAGTATAGATAGAAGATAGATAGATTATATTCGAATAGAGGTCGATTTAAACTCTTGATCAATACTTCCATATTTTTAATTACTTGAACATCTACATAGCAAATCCAAGCCGACAGTAACATGCCAATAAAATTAGCATACAGCTTTATGAATAACCAAGACCACGACAGTTAACCAGCTAACAAGTTGGCCCTTCTAACATACAAATTATTTATTTTTAGCTGTATAGAATATAAATATTAAATTCAATATTTTAATACATGCAAATAAATTAATTACAGAACATCCTTATACAGCTATAAGCTGCAAAAGACGGACCTTTTTTTTTTCAGGACAACCTTGCATTGTTGACAAAGATATTTTGTAAGCAAGATTTTACTAGTACTTTTATTGTATTCTGTGGTTTTCCTATAAAAATTACTTTCGTACCTTTTCGTACATTATCTTAGTTTCAATGGATCATTGGCGGATAAAACGCCAGGTTGTTTCTTATTTCTAGTGTGGGTGGACTGTAAACTTAATAGAGGTAGGGGTAGATAGTGGTAGATACGAAACACAGTTTGTTAATAACCTTAGACTTAATTATATTTCTAAAATGAAAATGCACTTTTACAGCGTTTACTATATAAAAGGAACAGAACCAAATAAAGACCGCTCGAGAGCGAGAGAGTGAATTAATGAATAATTGTTGCTATAGAGAAAAAAATGCAATGGTGTAGTCACCATATTGTGAAAAAACTTATAAAATAACATAACACTTTGAACTTGAACCCCATATACCATGTAATTAAATTCATCTCGCATTGTATACTGCTATACAAAACTCAGTCTGTACATTATTACGATAAATTAAATACTTAATATCCCTTAAGAATTAAAGTATATAAAATTCAGCCATTATAAATCTTCAGATACCGGACACCGAAAGAGATGGGTTATCTTTAGAAAGGGAAGGAGGCTTGTGGGGTGGAAGCAAAATTAGGACTTGCGAAAACTAGAACAGAGGACTTTGCCCCTAATTTAGGTTAAGTTAAATAGATCTGAAACGAGTTCATTCACCGCATAGTTTTAAAGGGAAGGTAATTTAATGACCTTTAAATGAGACGTGACTGAAATAAAATCAATTCTTCGGTTTCTTGGAAGTTAAAGGACGATTGTAAGAGCTTTATATCAAAGGTTAAGTATATTTTCGGAATGTATCAGTAGAAGATATGTTTTATCTTACTTACTTACTCTTCATTGGTATTCTGTGACTTTACCATAGAAGAAAATAATGGTACTCATAACTTTTGAATTTTTTCTCAGTGTATACGGATTTCTCATGTTTTTTCTTTCGTTGCGCCATCGAAAACATGCATTCTATAATGTTCTATCTACACTATACACGTGTTACCTAAACAAACGACTCCATGTTATAGTATCCGTGCTTGAAGACACTTTCTGGGCTAATACCACTGACTAGTGAACAGGCAGGATACCGTAATGACAAATGTATAGAGAAAACAGCAGAATAGAATACTCAAAAAGAAATAACAGGATCCGAGACGGGCGCCCATCATTCGTCTGTCACAGCGAAATTACTCTGAAAATACCAATTTAGTTGAAACGCAACACGTGAATCCATGACCCAAAGACGAACGTGTAACATTACATAATGAAGACTTTAAAAAACAAAATCAAATTATATCGCATAATTTACTTTCTCAGATATTTTTTGACACAATTCTACTATATCATTAATTATGAAGTTATTTAAGATAATTGCTAAAAAATACCAATTTATTCTTTTTGTTCCTTGCTAATCGTGTGTGTACAGAATAGTTAGCTTAAAAGTTAAGGCTTTTTTAATATTTTGTAATGTGAAGTCAAGTTGGTAGCTGGTCTGTGGCCAATCTGGTCTGTAATTTTGTTTGGAGAGAGCCACGGAGGTGGGCCGTACTCTTATTCCGGTGTTGCCAGTAAGCTAGCTGGCGGAACTCTTAAGAAAAATAAGTTTTGATTTGCTCTAAAGTTGTGTTTTGCTTGTTGTATTTTATCTGGTTTCTACTTATTGGAATAGAATTGAGCTAAGCTTTTAGTAGGTTAGCTCGGAAGAAAACTTTTTCTATAAGCATTTATTTAAATACCTATTCGTTGCGGCACTTTTACTTATTATACGTTCGATTTGTCTTCAAATATGTACTACCTAGTACTTATTGGTAATAGTTATAATAACAATATATCAGTGCACTGCATGCGTCTATCGTCTTCGAAAGGTCAATGTTAATTTAATTGTAACACAATTTATATAACCCAACCAAAAAAATAAAAAATCTCTCCGTGAAAATAGTTATCAAGAACATAAAAATATTATTTTTTATGATGATTATGATTATGATCATATGAATTTGTATATAATGAGGTTATAAGTTGATAGTTATAGTTTTTAATTTAAAAAAATATTTTCTTCTTTTCAAACCGTTTAAATAAAAGCTTTTTTTTAAAAAAGTTTTTTGCATTTAATTTATTTCTTTTTTATACGGTGAAGAAAAAAAATGTTAGCTAAAAGTTCTTTACACTATGATCGGAGTTAGCAAAGCAATCCCCTCTTTAGCTGTAATATGTCTGTAATACTGGCTGGTTGAGCACAGCAGCCATTAATTACAGCGCTATGCTGCCATCTAGCGGCTCCCAGCGGCACCGATCAAATCACTTCACTCCCTATAAAACTGTTTTGTTCCTTTTTGTCGCTTTCCGCTTCCACTCACAATCTTCTCTCGACTTTCCAACGACGAGTGAGTTATGATACCTTCCATGAGGATATAAAATCATATAGTCGATGTATGGCGTGTTTTAGGTCGTTTTACTTTGTATTCGCCGCGTTGTGAGTGAAATTTGTTTTTTTGTTATTTGTTTTTTGTTGTTTAGTAAGTGGCAATGACAAGGCGCAATTTATACTTTTTCGTAATTTGTTTAATTCATCATTCAACAATAAATATTTGTGACAAGCGCTAAGTTCCTACAATACAAAACAAACATAAATAGGTCTAACTCTTTTTTAGGTTTTAGTATTATGCGTGACAAAAAGTATAGTTTTGTCGTGCGTAAGTACTCTTATCCTTTTGGAAGAAATTCCAATAAGGCAGGTTTCTCATAGTATTTTGACAATTAAACGTGAAGTCATTTCGCTAATGTGACATTATGCGCCGGGAGGAAATATCTTGTCACAGTGCGTCTCGCTACTACCAGAGCTGGAGAAGATATCTTATCAATCATCATCATCATCATTTCAGCCGAAACTGCTGCTGGACAAAGGCCTCCCAGCAAAGATCTCCTCGACGATCGGTCCTGCGCTGCCCGCATCCAGCGGCTTCCCGCGACCTTCACCAGATCGTCGGTCCACCTTGTGGGGGGCCTGCCTACGCTACGTCTTCCGGCGCGCGGTCGCCATTCAAAACCTTTTTGCCCCAACGGCCGTCGTCGGTTCTATGCGCAATGTGCCCAGCCCACTGCCACTTAAGTTTAGCGATTCTTCGGGCTATGTCGGTGACTCTGGTTCGCCTACGGATCTGATCATCATATCAATGAGTAAATTAAAAATATAGATGGTTAGTGTAAGTTATACCACTGGTAACTCTGTGGTTATAGCATCCAATAGATTTACGTTTATACCCGTGTATACCTATCAAATCGTCCAGCACATTTCTCTCCGGATTTGACGGCTTTGGATTGATATTCACAAATAGAGCGAGAGAGAGAGAACTGTCCGATTCTAATCTGCTGTACCCGAATTGGCTTATAAATGGACACTGCCGATCAGCCGATCACAACTTGACCACTTTGTAGGCATTCCGGTGTTTACATTTTATAAGCGTAATCTTGCACTAACTCTATTCTATACGGACGTATTTTATAGCTCTAAATGGAATACTTTCAACAGCTGTGTTCTTTTTAAGTAAAATATTATTCATACATACAAAATCACTTATTTTAAACATATTTATCTACTTTAAGTATATCATAGTAAGTAGCCCAAAGGCTTTCTCAACGCAGTTAACTACACAATCTAAATGTAGGTAGTAAGAGGTATGTTTGTAGAAAAAGTTCCGTTCTGCATTACTTAAAAAGCATAGAAGCTTTTAACAGTACCAAGGTTTTGCAATCTATTCGCCGCTTCACCTTGCTGTGTTCATATTCGATATAACGCGAAACGATATAATATGGTAAGTTATTATTATAGCAGAATAAAATTTTCCGTCCTTTTCTTTTATTATAAAATAAGAAAAGGACGGACTGTCAATTCAAGATGGCGCCAGTCCTATTCTTATTTGGCACGCATAGTAGTATACTTCAAGAGTTATTGTTGTATTGTGGGGCCAAAAACTAATTTCACCTCTACATGACAGACAGCTTACTCTGCCTACGTACTTCGATCGATCTTGTAGTATAAATTGTATTGTAGTAATGTATTCTCGTAGAATCAGAGCTCAGTTGTAGCGATACTATCACTACGTTATAAAGCTTCAGGCTGAATTATACCTAGACCATTTGCCGTCGGTTTAAGGTCTATATTTGCATGAATATAAATGGTCGGCGTCGGCTGGCTGTCACGTTTGTATAAATAATTAAGGGTCTTTGCATACAACCTGCTCTTAATTGCTACGGTTTTTGTGCAGTCGAGATAGGTTTGACTTCGCAATAATGCGATATAGTCGCTTCTCAAGCGGAAGTGCAGTTTTTACGTTAAATTTCCACCGAGAAAATTTATTCAACTCATGAACTAGCAAACAGGCAAAATTGTAACTGTTTTATTTTTTTCATTCTCTCTGCTTTCGATTTATGTATTAATAAGGAATTACACGTACACGATGGAAACTACTAAACGGCTTTGCGATAAAATACAATACAATTATTCTTAAATTACAAATACTAACTTAAACTAACAGTTTTTATGGCGATTGAATACGCCGACTGCGTAAAAATCTAAACTTCACATCAAGACTGCAATTTTGCTGTCGACCTGCGGGCCGTCTGCATTGACCCTAAAGCTAAAGGCAAATGAATGGATGGACGGATGCGCTTATTTGGACGTGAACAGGCGGGAAATGAAAGCGTACGGAGGCTTCGCTGTCGAATCCTGACGGGTGTGTTATAATATCAATTTTATGCAAATAAAGATTATTATTATTATTATTATTATTATTAATGAAATGTAACGGGATACCCTCACTTTAGAATAGACGTGAACTAAAATGCATGAATGGAAGGTCAGGCCAAATGTATCGTGTTTTGTTAGCGGGCTTTTGAAGATTCGACACGACTTTTGTAGGTTAACTGTTATTTATTTACACACTAGTTTCCGCCCCACAGCTCCGCCCGCACTAAACGTTTTTCCCGTGGGAATGAGTTATTTTTCCGCGGTAAAAGATAGCCTATATGTTATTCTGGTGTATATAAGCGATATTATTGCAATGCAAAGTTTTATTAAAATCCATTCAGTCGGTTTTGCGTGAAAGAATACCTACCACCTATTAGTATTATTAGGAAATATTGCTCAAAACCGTTGATTTATTGACTTGAGTGATTTTTCTTTTTACTTTTACTTTACTTACTTACTGGACGGGTTTCAAAGATTATTGACGTCAAATTTTAGTATTTATTTATTTAGACGCATTAAAAACGACACTTCCATACAATATCAGACGGTTTGTACTGTGAATTGTATGGAATGGAGAAGACATTTTTATTTCCTAAAAAATGTTATTCTGGAATTCTTTTTGGTAAGCCTTTACTTACATCCTGTATAATATTTATACAACTAATGTCACAGTACCTTAAAATGTTTATTAAAAGTACATTACTCGGTTCCCATCACCAAATTAGCCGCCATCAGCTTGTTAACTCGACTTGGGGTTGTTTGCGCAAATAAACTCTGATATAAGTAATATTTTACAGTACTTGTCTCGGAAGATTTTCCATTAAACTTTGCGGGAACTTTCCCTCTGGGACGGTGTGAACCGCGCGTACAGTCGCCGACAGGTGGAGCTATCGGCCTTGATAAATATGCTTTCAACACGATACGGTTTAGAGGTAGAGCTGTGTATTTGACTGTAACGGCCAAGTCTACTGGATTTGACGAGCAGCCATTACACTGTCAGTCCAGATTGAGATCCGCTGATCGTAAGCAATGATCTTCATCTAGATTGACTGTGTTGGATTGACAGATCGCGACATCGGATACCATATTATTAAGATATTTAAAAAAAATAGGAATTCGATTATTATTTTAGTATCGTAAAACATACCTATTTAAAATTATCTTGTAAAGACCCGTGAAAATACGTAATAATTTTTAAATCCTTTGCGATCCGTGTCCTTGATGAGATCTCGATCAATTATGAACGTGTAATGGCTGCCATACATAGGCATGTCAACATACGTATAGCTTTATAACACTTCAAACCCGTGGGTCACCCCATTAGTCCACCTGGGTGTGCCAAAAAAGGGCCTACAATACTTAATTTTGCCAGGTGGACAGAAAGTGAAGAAAATGGCATCCTCACAATGTTACAATGTATTTAGCAATTTGTTTTTCACATAATTAATGTGTTTTTATTGTTTCAGGTAAGCGTTTCTAAAGTGCCCTATACCAACGGAGATTCTACATAACTACGTAGTTGTGAGTAACCCATGTATTTTTTATCCTGAATACTACATAACGGATAACGTAGTAAAAAGCAATACTTAAAGTAACATTACGTATAAAAATAAGTCCATATTGCAAACTGCCCTATTGCTACACAAAACAAAACGAAATTCCCAGTTCAATCCGATCCTATGACATCTTCCAAAATAAATACAACAAAACCAGCTTCCAAATATTGATGTCGTTTAGAGGCATTCTGTCGGGATCAAGTGGGAAGAGAATCTGGATGCCGCCGAGTTTGCCAAATCAGTTACACGAGTTTAGAACGGGGGCACACCCCTGGAAGTTTGCTGGAAAGATGCCTGGGCCCTGGAGTCTCACTTACGGCCTTATGGCGTACATCGTCATACGTTAAGCGATGGTTGAAGCTTTCAGTTTAAAAATAGCAAATTTATATACTATCCGATATCATTTTATTGATTGATAAGTACTATTTTAAACCGTTTATTTATTTAATTATTCTGTAAAGCAAAATTTACGTATCCCGAAACAAAAGCTCTGCCAGAAACTCATTAGCTGACGTAACCTTGGAGCACTCCAAGCATAGAGGTTTTCGAAATTATTACTTTTATTCATATCGTGTAAACTTGTCAACATTCAGAGCACCACATGGCGATAAGAATTAAAATAAATATAATCATCATCATCATCATAAAAAAAAAAAAAAAAAAAAAAAAAATATATATATATATATAATATCGTTAATTAAATACCTCATTTATTCACCGTAGTTAACTTTTATGTCTTGCCTATCAATAATAGCAATGACTTAAATAAATTGTGTACCTAAATGCAATTAGGTAAGTAAAGATGCATATTATGCCTTTATTAAAATAAAAACATGTATTTATCATTACATTTCAAAAATCCCTTCATCTGTCAAGTTTATCTCAAAGACAAAATTCCGAAAATTATTCGACAAAAATTTTTGCAGTAGATATCTATTTATTGTTTTGTAAAACACCATCGCACTGAACGGTATATCATGGGTGCTGGTTATGAATGGTATAACAACGTGGACAGCCCGATTGTGATAAGCTTATCTAATCGCGACACCCGGCCTTGTGTGCGGTCTCAGGATAAACTACTAGAGAAGTGACACAACTTATTATCTATTTTTACACGAACTAAGCAATGTGAATAAATCATATCTTTAATTTATTTGCCATCGAGGGTCACACAATATGCGCACAAACATATGTATACTTGATGCTAGATGTATATACCTACCTAGCTTGGGCACAACCTACGCAAGGTGGACCGACGAGACGGTCAGATGAGGGTAGTGGGAAGCAGTTTGATGTTCTCCTCAGCACCGATCGTTGTGGAACTTGTGAAGATCATTGATGAATTCCTTTATCCAACTGTAGAGTAGACCTCTTACGGGTGACATGATGATAACCGTACTAGTACGATAGTAGGAGAAATGGACTGCCGCAGGCTATGATGATGGTGATGATTAATACAAAAACAGTTCGACAGATGTTTTTTATCTAAAACCTTTATTAGATATCTAGTTATTTATTTATTGACCTACGTTTCTTTTCCAAGTGTCGTACCAAACTTTACCCTCAGCACAGCACTCAGCTTTAACAAACATATTATAAACAAAAACATTACAGACCCCCATTTAGTAAAAATACCTACAGTATTCCTCTGTTTCGAAAAGCAATTAAAATAACTGAAGCTTGAAAGTTTGCAAGTTTATACGGTTTCCACGTTTATATTTTTTCATCTAGCCTTCGAAGTTTTTACTGTAAGGACATACAGCTTGGTTTTGAAAAATAATAATAATTGTTTCGGAAGTATAAAATGTTTTCCAGCCAGCAGCAGTCTCCGTGGCCGAGTGGTAAAATTCTCGCGGCGCATTATAGAGTTTCCGGGTTTGATTCCCGGTTGGCACTCGTCGAACCATATCTGTAACAATCCGAATCTATTTAAAAATAATTTATAGAAATGGAAAATGTTACATTATGAAATTAATATCGTATATAACGGAAACGGTTTTAGAAGCATATGATAACTTAATACATTTTCTTTCGTAAAATAGCTACATTTATTCAGGAAAATTATAACAAGCATAAATACAAACGCATAAACCTTTTATCTACCACTCCGTTCCGTCGTCGTCGTAGGTCATAATAATAATAATCTAATAAACGGATATTGAAACAACAGTGACCCCGCTCTGTAATTCTATGTAAATAACAACCATCACGACTGAACTATTCGCAGAGATCACTGTACATTTCTGAGCAAACACCGCGCTGTCGACCCCTGTCCAAAGCTTTGAAGCAATGTAATGCCAATCGAGACGACTCATAATAAATACCTATGAATGAGCCCTCAGCCGTCACGTCCGGGGGCTTTCCGCTCGGGACCGTAAATAAGCAATTATCGACTCAGTTAACGTCCGATTTTGGTATTTTTTCCCTCGCCAAGGGTCGCTAATTGGGCAATAAATTATTCTTAATTCCTGCCCTATATCCTGGACTCTCGAAAAGCTCTGCAAGTCTCCAGTACTGCCGTTATAGCTTTATGACTTAACTATTGCTGAGTGTTCATAACGCTTTATCAGAGGTTTATATTATATTGACACTTTACAAATTAAAAAATCTTAAGAATCTTTGATACATACTTTAGTATTTATTAAACAGAGATAAAATAAAGTGAAAATGAACCTTAAATTAATTAAATCAATAAATTAAATAATGAATCACACAGTACATAATGAATTGGAATCATAAAATATTTATAAGCAAGTAAATTTTCTTAAAGGTAAGTTTAAAGGAATAGTCGGAATAGTTTTAGAAAGTAGATTGTAGTCTCTTTAGTAAAGAGCCAACTGACAAGAAGCTATATACTTAGAGCTTAGAGCATCAATATTTTTGGTAGGTGCTCTAGAAGAAAGAAAGAAATAATAATAATTAATTAAATAGTTATAATAATGGCAATAATAATAATAAAATGATTTCACGAAGAGCACTTGCCAAAAATAATGATCGGTGCTCATCGTGGTAGTCTGGGTGCGATTCGCGTGGGTGCTCTAAGTAGAATACCTACCTCCGTTTATGTACTCATCTCATTGTTTGCTATCGACATGCCGTCGGTCGACGAGATTACATCTAAACTAAAGATAGAAAGCGGTGGATAGCGCCTCTCTCCAACAAATACAAATGAAACATGGTGTCAAAGATTATATTATATATTATATATGGGATGATTAGGGTCAAATCATTAGACAGCTTAATAGAAATGTAACAAAACGTTCGATAAAATCCTTTTCGCGGTCACGTTCGGCTTGCCACCGTATTGGCTGTGTTATTTTATGCTATTTATTTTATTACTTTGTTTTTATGTGTTCTGTGTGCGGTAAAAATAATTTAATCTGCGATTTCAGCCGAAAGAGGTCCTCTTCTGAACAATCCAAAACTTGACATAAGTATTATGCTTCATGGTAGGCTCAAACCTCTTGGTGGGGACATAGGTATATTGACATTTACTGATACAATTATGCTTATTTCTAAATAGTACAATACATACACATACCAAATTACTGAATCAACGACAGCAATAAATAGTAATTACAATTTACTTTCAAGAAAGTTGTGTAACCTCCCTAATTGTAACTCGAAGTTTATGTCACAACAACTATTATGTTTACAAAAAGACAAACAAGTGGGCTAATGAAGTGACTTACATACGCACAAGTTACTTAACTAGTAATTATGTCAACTTCGATCATGTGCGGGCGGGCGCGGGCGTGTCCTATTGGCGACTCGTCTAAACCTCGGCCTTTACGTCCAACTTGAACGGCTAATTATACTTGTAATTAACTTAATGGCAGCTTAGAATACGACAATAAACATTAATGTGTTTTTTGTTTAAGTATTTTTATTATCGTACAGTAAAGGTTCGTATAGTGTTAGTGGCCCGGTGGCTAAGTTGCTGTCTTCCATTCGAGAGGGTATTACGTACTACTACTAGTACTATACAAATTAAGAAGCAAACAAAGTGAATGTTAGTAAATAACCAAGCGGTGGTTTGAAATTATTTGACTTATGTCAAAAAGTAAAATGGACAGTCTTATTTACAAGCGGCTCCCACCTCTCTGTATTTACTCTACTAATCTAATTTTAAGATTTATAGCAAAAGCTAATCGTTTCTAAAGTCTGTAAGAGGAGTACGCCCCGCCTACTGGAAACATCCTGCTCGTCCCATTAGTAAAATAGCTTATGTATGCACATAACGTATACTGCTGAAAAGCTCCTTATTTTCAAGTTAATAAAAACTAAACAGATACACGCAGACAAAAACAAAACACAACCGCGCCCGATATAACAATAGGCCGTTGATTGACCGCGCTGAAAGCTTAACTCGGAAAATCGTGTTTTGACGACACGATTGGCCTATCATGTGGCATATTTGCAATGACAAATGGTTACTCCACACCGACGGTCCTATACAGGGTGGCCCAAGCAACCCGTAAAAGCGAAACAGCAAAGGTACACTTCGTGACCATTTTGAAAGCGATTTGTATTCAGAATTCGCGCGTTTAGTTTTTGTTAGATGCGTATACATACATATATGCATATAGAAAAAAAAACAATACAATACGATATATTTTATTTACACCGAATTACAAAAAAAAAAACAATACGTAGAAACATGTACGAAAAAGTAGTAACTTTAATTAAAACTCGGCAATTTTGAAATATCTGAAAAAATTACAACAAAATAATATTATCTCCGGAATTTAAAAAAAATCCAATTCGATGGGTACAAGCCATTTTGATTTTACCTCTGTGCTAATAGTGCTAAAACCTCATGATAATAGACTTGTATAACGGTAGTACCCTCCGTGGTAGTACCTAATTACCCCATGCCACAGAGCTTCTAAACTTCTGACCTAATTTAGCGTTGTTTTAAAACTTATAATAGGTATTAAAATTCTTTTGACTTTGACTTCGCCTGTTGCCACCCTGTATGTACCCTATGTTTACCCGTTCAATTGTTTGTGGGATCCTCGCGTCGGGACGGATGGGAATAAAAGGGACGGAGGACAATACCTCTGATTCACTGTAATTGGAGCGGGCTTTGTGACTATTACGAACAACACACGGATTGTTTGTATGATTATTTAGCTAATTGATACGACAGGGATTATGGATGGATAGTGAAGCTAATCTAGCTGGGCTAAGTGTGAGTGAAGTCGACCAACCCGCACTGGATCAGCGTGGTCGACTGACCTATACACCCTAATTTCAGGGTCGTCAGCCCCTCGGTGGGGACAAGCTAGAGCTTTCTGTTGGAATGTATCAGATTCGGTTGTAATCATATCGCATGAAATTGTATTCAAATTTTTTTATAAAATTGTTTTTTCTTTTTTTTTCGTGTTGTTTGTAAAGTTATCGATCAACCTCACAAACCATGGTGTCAAAATTATTGAGACCCCTAAGGCTAATGCTTCTGAAACGGCTTGATAACAACTATAATCATTCTGTATTTAGCCAGGACCAAATAGTGTATGATTAAAAGAGTAAAAAATATCTTCCTTCCTCTATGGTATGACTTTAAACAATAACTGTCAAAAGTATAAGAAGTGGAATTAAATGTCAAGTTATGATTGGAGCTTTTAAATTTCGAAGCAACCTTTCAACCAATAAACGAAAATTTAACACTAACGACCGTGTCGTAATAAATCTTTTGTTATATTATTTTATGTGTTCATAAAATTGCGTGTGAACTTTCAAACAAACATCAATTTATAAGTGCTGTGTTCAGTTCAAGCTTAAAATTTTGCATGAGTTCTTGAAAAGAGTGCTGAAAACAGGGTTACCACTTGGCTTAGCTTTATTTTAACTACATGTTGAGAGTATGTATTGGTATACTTTCGCGAAATATATAATGTAACGATCACATTTACACAATCAAATTCTATCATCAGCTTAATAACATTCTTAGAGTATAAATAGAAAAAAATCATACTTATTTATTCTCTAAGTTAACATTTTTCTTTTTGTGTTTTTTTGTAATCAGTTTCACAATTTCATCATCCACCATAAAATCATCATACTACGAGTATCATACATACTATTATTATAATAAAAAGGAAATATTTGTATTTTTGTGTGTGTATGTTTGTAATGAATTAACTCAAAAACTACTGAACCAATTTCAAAAATTCTTTCTCCATTAGAAAGCTACATTTACCTTAGTAACATAGGCTACCTTTCACCGCGGGAAAATGCCTCATTTCGACGGAAAAAACTGTTAACGCGGGCGAAGCCGCGGCGGAAAGCTAGTTTTATATAAAATCTAACGTCTTGCATTTCATGTCAGAGGGAAGGCATTTGCCTAACAGAGTGCCAACCTAAACAAAAATCGCATGTTCATTCGCGTCGAAAAAGTTTTAGACTGATTCGATTACAAGACAATGGCCTAGAATATAGCCACACGTAGATTTCACTGTTTGTAGAAAGAATCGCATTACACATTTTTAATTTATTTACTCTGTGGAAAGCAAACAATGAACAAAATATGGAGCGGAATGAGCAAGTACAAGGGATAGCTTCCTCAGATAGCAATCGCGACCGGTCGGCTGCTTTTTAATTTGGCCGCTGTGTAATTAAAACCTGCGGAAGAAACCGCCCGTTCCCAAGCCCGACAGTATTTTTTAAGGTTCCGTCGCAGCGCAGACGTACGGTTTCGAACGGAACCTATGTATTAATTAGGTATATCCGCTTGAGACGACTATGAAAAATTATAGAAGATTTTTTTTGTAATTTTACTCATCCTTTTTTTTTAATTGACCTATGCTTGTGTCGAAAAGGTACGACGAATCAAGCTTCACCGGTTTTATCAAGTGATAAAAGCTCAGCTAGCTAAAGCTAAAAGCCGACTTGGTTATATTGTATCTAAGTAGATATAATTATTTTTTTGTGTCTGAAAATGTTTGTGGAGACGAACTTGACAGTTGGATAATATAAAAAAGATAGATTTTAGAATATCTATTTATACCTAAATGCTATGCTAAAGCTAGCGTAACGTGGTTTTTGGGTTAATTATCAATAGAGATGTAATATAAGGCGACCCGATCCTGTCAACATTTCAGTGATTTCTTACTGAGATATATTTTTTTCGTACCTTTTCGACCGATAGGAAGTCACCGATAGAAAGCTGCATGACATTTGGAGCAATCAGTACCCCGATACAATCCCCCCCGCACCTTATTAGCTATAGTTGACAGATTTTGAATCTTTATTCCTCTAAGTTTTTTTACGTTATCGGTGTGAAATTGATCTATAGAATAATTGTTATTAAATACACATACACGCCTCTCGTCTACACTTTTGTCTATCCGCGGTTTTCGTACCCTAAAGCAAATCATGGTATAATAATAATATTATTAATAAAGTAGTTTATTTTTCCCACACAACAAATCATTCATTATCTTAACTTACTTAGTATCAATAAATAATATTTTCTATGTTATTGTAGAGCCACTTAAATCCAATATCTCTTAACAAACATGATAATAAACCTTCAAGTCCGTCCCAGAAAAAGTCCCGTGCCGCTTTACTCCACGAGTGTCACTTTCTCCGAGGGCGTGTCCATTGCCTCTCTCAAACGGACTGACAGATAGCCAGCGTCTTTGTGCCGAACAATGGAATACAACAATGTTTGCCGTCGTGTTATGTACCTACCTACAGCACGTGTTGACTTTCCCTAAACCCCGTTCAACGAAAGCGGAGAATTTACCTAGCTTTAGCAATTTAGCTTTTTCAAATGCTTAACAATCTGAGACAGAAAAATAATACGTTTATTCAAACCGAGCCTTTCAACTAGGTGCACAGCCTATCAAATTATCAAAGTTCTAGGTACTAATACTAATACTAATAATATTATTATAAAGAAAGTGTGTGTATGTTTGTAATGAATAAACTCAAAAACTACTGATAGGATTTCAAAAAATCTTTCACCATTAGAAAGCTACATTCACTCTGAGTAACATAGGCTACCTTTTACCGCGGGAAAATGCCTTGTTCCCACGGGAAAAACTGTTAACGCAGGCGGAGCCGCTGCGCAAAGCTAGTTGTTTCATAAAGTGTCATCGTTATTAATAAAATAATTTATCAGTTCTTCTCAAACTTCTTTGCCTGAAATTATGATCCCAAGCAAAAAGTTTGACTAACATTTATGTATAACATTTTGTTATTTTTCAATATACGCGCTCTATTTTGATGGTTTTTTTGCATGTTTATGTTTGTAAAACGATCCTCTATGGTGAAGAGAAATTATTTCATTGAGTAACTTGATTGGTCATTCATTCCGTCGTTTTATTTGTGTACAAGCTATAAAGTGGATTGAAGGGAAACCCGGCAAAGAGAAAGCGCGCTTGAGTAGAAGAGAGATGGCAAATGAATGACACCATTAACATTAAATAGTCAGAGAATTAATATTTAATAAATCATTCAAAGTTCAACTTATACTTAGGTTAAGTTAAAATACGTATAAAGATTTTAATATTTGCATGAAAAGATAGTAATACCAGATAGCAATATAGGTTTATGAATAAACGGTAGGAAACTACTGTAGATGTTTGTTTAAAGATTTACGGCAAAATGTTTTTTTTTTTTGTACAAATTTATTATGGAAATGGAAAGTTGTATGACACTTATATAATGATAAATAATCTTTTGAAATCTTAATAATGTCTTACAAATATATTTTGTATGTTTGTAAGTTGGGCTGATACTGATAATTCCACTTTCTCACCTGAACTACTGAACTGATTAGGATGTTGTCCTAAGGTACCCCAGTGGTACAGAAGGCCTGCCTTCGATTAGGATGATACTAATTTATTTAGGCTACTTTTTACCGCGGTAATATAACTAAACTCGAAACGAAAGCTCACAGCACAGCTTTAAACAAAAATCTCCCCCAAAGAATAGCTTCTGAAATAGCTAGAATCAGTCCTTGTAAAACTTTCCATATTTTGAACAGAACTTCGACTGGATTTCATATTTTCAAGATACTTGCCAACTTTGAATTTCAAATTCGTTTATACTGTAAAGTCAAAAGTTTTTACCACAGTTCAAGATGCTGTAACTTAGTAACGACGCGATACTTTGAAACCAAATTTATTTGTGTTTAGTTACTTTTGAAAAATCATTAAATATCATGACCGTACTGAAATTGTTAACTTCACTAGTTCTCTTGGGTAAGTATATATATTTATTGAACATTTCCCTTCCCACTATTTTATAACATTTATCTATGTCGTGGCCAAATCGCTGAATTGATCATTTCATGAAATGGTTGGCCATTTCGTGAAGTGTTCACGTTTCATGAAGTGGCCAACTAATGGTAACCAAATCATTAAACGACAAACGTTTAGCGATTTGGTCACCCACGTTTGACCATATCGTGAAAATAGGGTAACCATAAAATATTTAATGAAAACTCAGAACAATTTTGTTACGTACTTGTTTATTTTTAGTTGTTTAAATTTACTATGGAATATTAAAATAAATTTAAAATAAGTATAACAAACTTACTTAATCTAAAAAGGCACATGGACGGACGCGCTCACACGCACTGAACCACACGTGACATCTTTATCGCGCACTAGAGTTTTATAGGTATCTCAAGTTTTTGGTAGGAATGTTTCTTTACCTGAGTCTTAATCGCATACTTACTAATTAGGTAACTCTTATATTATTTATAAAAAATATAGGTAACTTCGCTTACAAGGGCCGCCATCTTGACACAAACAAAGCGCTTAGGCGCTTACAGCGCCTCTACCGGTAGTCAATGAAACAATTCCACGATATGATCGATTAAGATTGATTATTTCATGAAATAGCAGTGCGTCCAGCTGGCCCTATCGTCAAACGATTTCTTATCATTGATCTGGTCTGGGCACATCATGATATGGCCAATGGACAGTGAAATATTTCATGAAATGCAACCATTTCATTAAATGGCCGATCATTTCATGAAATGGGCAATTCTACGATGCGGCCACGACATCTATACATAATACAACAAACAACAACTGCAATTTCTGATTCCCAATACACATGCTAATTGCACAGTATACATATTTTTATGGTTAGTGAATATACTAACATATACTTCGACTTGAAACCACTTAATGACCTTCATTCAATTCAATGTAAACAATATTCGTTGCGAAAATTACGGGACCCTCCACACTAGCATCTTTCGAGCGTCGACATCGTGCGTCGCGCATATTATAATCATCCGCGCCCGTCTTTTGTTTCACTCGCTGTTTCATTTGCTGCCACTATCTGTGTTTGCTGCCTGTATGCGCAACCCATGACGTCGACGCTCGAAAAGACGCTAGTGTAGGGGGGTTTAAAAATTCGAAACGTATTTATTCATTACATGCTCCCTTAGAACACTTAATGACGTCTCTACAATATAATACCTTTTTTTTGATTTGTCTAAATATCAAACTACACCGAATTTTTGTATATAATATATATATATGAATATAAACAAACGCAAAGAGCGTACGTTGTTACGAAACAAATACATAGTATTATTATTTTCGCTTATACATTCAGCGCTTTAAAATAAAAGCCAAAAATATACGCAATCAAAATATATCCGCCGAATTTGTTCATTACTTGAATATTTCTTCTTCTCAATCGGTGAAAGAAGCTGCATCCATCAGATACTTTAGGATTTAGAAGGTACAGAGCACGATAAAAATAATTAGAAATGTATACTTACTAGAAAAGGAGCAAGAAAATATATCGTTAACAGCTCATATATGTATTATGTCCCCACCGAGGGGCTCGAGCCTACCCTGATATCAAGCCTTAGTCGACCACGCTGGCCTAGTGCAAGTTGGTCAGCTTCACACACAACCTTCGAATTACTTCGCAGGTGTGTGCAGGTTTCCTCACGATGTTTTCCTTCACCGTAAGAGCGACGAATAAACGTACATATGAATTCGAAAATCGAAAACACATTGGTACGTGCCGAGGTTTGAACCCGCGAACTACTGAATGGAATTCAACGGGCCTAGCCACTTGGCCACCGACGCTCCGATAAGAAAATATTATGGAGTGTTTGAAAATAATACACATTTTAGGGACAATAATTGTGAAAATAGGTTCATTGCGTGCTAGTATGGGATGGTAAGATAAAGTAATCTAATTCGCGGAAAATCCCAAAACACATTCGACTTATTGAAATTCACCCTTTCCCCACAAAGGGCGATGTGTCCCGATTGTTTACCTAATTCGAAACTCGTTTGCCCGAAACTTTTGCATCCTAGTTTACAAATTAAGGTATTTTCAGTGAGAAAATTTGGGAACTTAAATTAACCGTGAAGTTTGTAGCAATGACTCGGTTAGATTTATCTTTATTTAACGACTGAAGTTTAATAGGTTTTTTTTTACTTTTGTGCCTTTTAGCGACACAGATTGTAAAAAATAACGTATGGTATGCAGCCGAGTCACTATAATAATATAAACAAATCGCGCTCATCTAAAAGTAAATAAGCTTTAATAATCTTTTCAATGAATTATCAAGTAATTAGAGTCAATTTGAGTTGCCTTAGGTATTACTCGTACCCCAAAGTAAAAAAGTCAAACTTTTTTTAACTTTAGGTTATTTACTTACATCACCTTTTCTGCCCAGTTCAGAAGTTTGGATAAAACCTACAGGCGTTCTTTAAAAAAAAACATTATAATTGCTCTATAGGGACTCTGATTAATACATAAACTTTTCATTGATGCTTTAGTTTCGATTAAGAATAAGTAATCGATATCTGTAATAGCAGTAAAAGATACGTAATCATGGAACGTTACTATGTAGTTTAAAGTGTATTAAATAGACTTGCAGTTACGTTCGCCTTTCACTTTTCCCGGCGGTAATCTAGTTAACAGTTTTATGTTGTTTACTGTAAGAACGTTAATCTACGTTTGTATGTAGGTTGAATAAAACTAACTGTCCGCCTATAAATACGCTCGCTTTATTTTAATATTAATCGCATTTATCTATCTACGACAGCGTGAAGCATTCCTGAATTCCGGAATATCGGATCACTTAAAAACCAAACGTTTGCCTGCAGGTTTTTTATTTTGGTGCAATAAAGTATACTTCATCCATTTATAAGTACAATGTTTATTTGACCAAACTTATGCAATGACAAAAAAGACTGCGCAATATGATCCATTTTTTATTCATTAAACCCGCGTTCTAACATCGCCAACCATACAAAACAAAAACAAAGCTTCGCAAACATGTCACAAAAACTGGTAACAAAATACATAATGCTGAACAGAAGTTGGGAATTTTGTGAGTGCTAATGTATTGTTCTGATTGCTTCTAAAAAAGCGTTTGTTATTATACTCCCAAACAATGAAAAAGACACCTAAAAACTCGTAAACTAAGAATGTTAAACTGAAAACAATGTTTTTTGTTTTAAATACTCCTTATATACAACAGTAGAGTATTTCTTAAAGTAATTTATTTGACAATTATTAATTAATATCGTTAAGGGGCTCTACCATGCTAAGTGGCGCCGCCATCCTGAAAAAATAATAACTCGGGAAATGATCAATTTTTCAAAAATCCGGTCCACAGAACTGGAGTCGGGGTGCTGTAGGATATATAGAAGCAATCACATATGTTTATTATAGTTCAATGTAGTTATAGATAGAAAAAATGCGAAAAATGACCGTCTTTTGCAAATACAGCGAGATACAATAAATAAAGTTAAAAGCTTCTATATATCCTACAGCACCCCGACTCCAGTTCTGTGGACCGGATTTTTGAAAAATTGATTATTTTCCGGGTTATTATTTTTTAAAGGGTGGCGGCGCCACTTAGCGTGGTAGAGCCCCTTAAGTTTGCATTCTGATTTTCCGAAATTTTCATGACCTATTTTTATATCACCCGAATTAATTGCTCTTAAGCGTATTTATTTCATGGTATGAATTTTCGGTGGGGACGTAAATAAGCTGTTAACGATGAATTTTGAGATCGTAACTATTATTTTACTAGCCCCTCTAGCATGCCGGGTCCACGCGTGACAGACATAATTTTGTCGTGCGTATTCTCTTATCCTATTGGAGGATATGTCAATATGGCGGGTTTCTCGCAACTTATTGACAGTTAAATGTGCGACAAACCTTTGTCATAGCACTGCATGTTACGGGGGGTGTCCTATTTTTTTATTATTGGTGTATAAAGAATATTTTATTTGTATTGTATTGCTTTTACATTGTTTACTATTTTTTATGAAAGGATGTACCTATGCTATCATCACTGCCCACTGAGTCATCAAATATGATGTGTCATTTAAGTATATTCGATAAGCAATAAATTAACCTACTTATTTTTCATTTGTCAGTTGTTTTTTGCTGCAAACATCTCCTTGACATTACAAGAGCACAATGTGTGGCATTGACCGCGAGAAAACAAATAAATTGTTAGAAAATGTATTCACTTTGCCCAGTATTTACATTACATTAGATAGATCGGTTATTCGTTTAAACCAACAACAGTAATGTAACACACCTAGGGGCCTCCGAAAAACAAACTGTATTACATGTACATAACCATTATTTTTCTATTTGTGAACTTCGATTTGAGTATTTCGACCTATATTATATGCGTTGATGCGTTGATTAGAATCAAAATTATCATTCTTAATTTAGGAGACATGAAACTAATTATAGTTCATACTCTCCGATCAATTTAATTACTCATAAAAAGGAACCTTTAAGATTTATAGCATCATACGAGTATTAAGAATTGAGGCCAATGTTTCAACTAATGCGTCACTTGTTTTTAACTATCTGATTAATGTAAACAAAATAATGTAAGGTGATACTATACCATTTTGCTATGTTGATACTCGTATAAATACTTATTTAAGTACATACATACTTACTACAACTAAATAGTAGTATTGTGTTTAAGTCTTGTTTCTTGTGTGTATTTTGGTGTCAACAAAGTATCTTGTACTGTATTGTAAATTTTCCCGCAAACTGCTGTCCTGTAACATCTCACACCTGGACTAAGCCCTCTCCCTAGGAAGGGAGATGTTACCATAATCCCCACTCTAGGTTGGGTTGCGGATTACAGTTTTTTTTAAAGATAACTGTGTGTGTATATCCTTTTAGTCGCCCCGAACGGCACCCACAGGAAGAATTGGGTTGGTCCAATCCTAAACCAGGAACCACACGGGACAAGTTACGATAGGTCAATGTGCAAAGAGCGATAGAGAGTACTATGCTTGGAGTTTCCTTACGTGATCGAATCAGGAATGATGAGATCCGCAGGCGAACCAGAGTCACCGACATAGACCGAAGAATCGCTAAACTTAAGTGGTAATGGGCTGGGCACATTGCGCGTAGAACCAACTGCCGTTAGGGCAGAAAGGTTCTTGAATGGCGACCGCGGGCCGGAAGACGTAGTGTGGGCAAGTCTCCCACGAGGTGGACCGACGATCTGGTGAGGGTTGCGGGAAGCAGCTGGATGCGGGCAGCGCAGGACCGATCATTGTGGAGATCCTTGGGGGAGGCCTTTGTCCAGCAGTGGACTTCTTTCGGCTGAAATTATGATGAGATGAATGTATTAGGTATAGGAATCTCTCTCTCATCTTCATGATTGAATCGAAAGGATCAGATCATTGACTTTACAATAAATGAATTTGAAGCGTATCTTTTAATTCAAATCTTTCTCCAAAGCTGAGTATCAAATAAGCGGATTAAAACAAACCAAATTAAGCTAACAAACAAAAACTAGAGATTAACAAAGAGGCATGAATGTAAAATGGCGGGCGGCGGCGGCGGCATCGCTCCGCTTCGCGCTAAACTTTTTAATACTGCCACTAATTTTTATTCAGAGGCAAAGGCTTTTCGGACACTGCACCTTTTATTTGGTTTGCGTAGATTGCTTTCATAATTAGTGGTTCAAAAGCTACAGTTAAACGATTGTTTCTATTTATATGAAGTTAAGTGACTTTTTGAATGTCAAAACTCTACCCAACAAGTTCATTTTTAAAAGTTATGTATTTCTTTACATATTATAGGCACAAACTACCAATTAAAATGATTGCCCAATTAAATGTATAATGGTTCAGGTCGCTAAACAACTAATTACAATGCAAGAGTTAATAACCTTTTTCTGAAAATCTGTTCTGTGAAACAAGTGAAGCGCGCCTTTCACACCTCTCTGAGTGAAACATCGACGACATGAGTGAAATAATCTGACGACTGCTGGCTATAAGTAGTAGGTCGAAGTCTGGTACAAGTACATCTACAAGATATACCACAATGAAAAGGTTCAAGGGTCACAGCAGTGACGTACTATACTAAGCTCTGCCAACGCTGCCACAATATTGTCAGAATACAAAATAACTCACCGCCGCCGCGACGACGCCAGTGGCACTCAAAGTTTAGTAAGTTTGATGGGGTGCCCCATAAATTGCATAACATAAATATCCCTATTATGAAAATCCATAACAGACTTGCCATAACTTTAAATACTATAACAATTAGAATCCATAATTCAAAAATACATACCATTATTTAGCATAACTATTAAAATCCATAATTGTATAATCTTTCAAAATCATAAATTTAAGATATTTTGGTAAAAAAGAAGATAAGAGAAAGAGCATTTTTGGTGATAAAAAATAATAATTTAATATATGTTTACTATATTTGTCAAATTTATATTTCTTAATTATTATACATACTAACAGTATTCATATTAAAGTTAGGGCTTTTAAATATATGTATTTCAAAATTATGGATTTTAATCGTTATGACATTTATTGATTATGGATTTTCGATATATACATTTTCAATTATGGGTTTTAATATAGACCCAAGTTTGATGACCTTGTGGTTGTATATAAATATATTTAACAAAAATGATATACTTATATATGTAAAGACACGCTCTTTTCCGTAACAAGGGGGGTAAGTTCACAAGCAGTTCAAACTAAAACCAGTTTTAGCAAAGTTTAAGATTCGGTACGCATCTAAATAACATTAAATATTCAGACATATGTAGGTATTCTAAATGTTCAGATAAACAGAAAAACACGATGCCGCTCTCAACTTGCATAAAATCTAACGATACTTACACTACCATTCTATCCTATCCTATCCTCATCCTTCTTCCGCCGAGCGTTTTCCCGGCCCAGTGCCAGGGTCTGTTTTGTTACTAAATCACTTCTAAAAAATATTTATTATTTAGCAAAAAACAAAGGCTTTACAACAACTATCAATGACTTTGGCAAACTTTAGACTCAACGAAGTTACAAAAACGACATTACATCAAGATAAAAAAAATGTAGCTGCTTTTGGACTGGTGTTGTGTGCTGCACAGTTTGAGAGCCGCTGTGCTTTCCACAATGAGTAACAGTCGGCGAGATGGAAGCGGTGACTGCGATAAGGCACGCCCACCGACTGCCGACCACATAGCCCCCAATGCCACCTGAAGTATTTTTCCACTGAATACTAAGAAAATCTAATTTGCAGCTTTATAACACTGTATTGTACAGCTTGTGATGGAAAATATAGACAGCAGCAGCAGCGATGCGCGCGCTTTATGTATTTTCTGTTAATATTGCAAATATTTAAAACTAGCTGTCCGCCTGCGACTACGCCCGCGTTGTTTTTTTGCTTTTCCGTGCAGTTTCCCGTAGGAATGAGATGTTTTCCCGCGGTAAAAACTATCTAAGATATTGACCGGGTATATAAGGTACCACCATACAAAATTTCATTCAATTCGATTAAACAGTTCCGGAGATTAGCCTGTACAAACAGAGAAACAAAGAATTTGAATAAATTCTGGATAAGCATTTTTTTTCTATGCAAGCAGGTTTTCAACCTTTACAGTTTTATTATATAGTAAATAAATATTTTTTAGCGGGTACCTACTTCAATCTAATACACAATATTTTTAAAAGTATAATCTCTATATAAAATATATACCGACAATTTTTATTTCGAAGAATCACTTATGCCCCCTGCGTTGCAAGTTGGCATTTTCGCGTGTTTACTAAATGTACCTTGTGGAGACTCCCCATGGGGTTTTGGTCGGGTATATTTAGCACGGCGCTTTCAAAATATTCGAACTACTAAATATACCCGAGTTGGGGTATCATGATCGGAGTGAATGATGCGCGCCAAGTGTTTACAAATGTACCTTGTGGAGATTCCCTGTAGAGTTTTTGTCGGGTATGCTTAGTAGTGAATAGTATTTTGAATGCCAGCATCGTATATCAACAAAATGTACCTCCCCCTATAGGATTTTGGTCGAGAATAAACAGCATGATATAAATATTTGAACTACTAAGTGCACCCGACTTAGAATGCCATAAAGGGGTATGTTTAGTAATTAATTGCTAATTGTTACTTAAACACTAAGTATACATATGTGGTTAGTGATATGATATATGATGAGATGGACGGCCCCGTAGCCTAGTTGGTAGTACGTCTGCCTTCAAAGTACAGGGTCGCGGGTTCGACTAGTTGGTAGTACGTTTGCCTTAGAAGCACAGGATCGCGGGCTCGAATACTTGCCAGGGCAAACATTCGTGTGATGAGCACTTGTGTTTGCCTTGTGTCTGGATGCTATGTAATTATATACTCGTATGTATATCAGTTGTCTGACACCCATAGTACAGGCTCTGCCTAGTTAAGGGTCAGATGGCCGTGTGTGAGATGTCCCCACATATTTAATATTATTTTAGTATTATAGTTAAATATTTAAAAAAACTCTTGATATAATGAAAATAAATTTGATAAAATCAAATAGTACATCAATCACTTTATTTAGCAGTTAATACAAATGTTGGTGTCTAAACTTACAATTCACTAACTTTTTAGTTATTCAAATCATTTAAACCACGAAAAACCAATAAACTTGAAGAAAAAAACGTTTAAAGTAAACAAACAAATAAAGAAGGAAAAAAATAGCACGCGAAGCCGGTGCGCGACAGAGACGATTAGAGTAACGAAAGCTACGAATTATGTTCGGGTATAGATAGTAGCTACCAATAAAAAATGTGCAGTCCTAACTATACCCGATCAAAGCCAAGCAGGCTCTTGTAATCTAAGCAGGGTATGTTTAGTAACGATTTATTTTTAAATAGTGCTACTAACTATACCCGATGTAGGTCGAGTCGGCGTATCTTGCAGAGGTATATTTAGTAGTAGTCACTTTGAAAGTTGTTCCTCCTAACTGTACCCGAAGATAGACAAGCTCGTGACGTCACTGGCGTCTCCACAAGGTACATTTAGTAAACACGCGGCATTTTCAATGAAGTTTGATATTTTACTGGTACATTAGGCCAGCAGTCCTTATCAGCTTCAGGGAAAATTGAGTTTTCTGCGAATTGACTCATATATCGAATGGCTATAGATTACATTCAATTGGTGTAATTTAACATTTATTTTAGGTTTGTTTACTTAGTTTTTGTTGTCCTTTTGAACAATCTACTAAAACGCATAAAATAAATACTCGTACATATTTATTTTAATACTGGCGTTGTAGTTGTTTTAAGTCTGAATTACCCTTCCTGAAAATGCCCAAGGATGTTTGCAATATTTTACAGATCACTAGAAACAAATTAAAATGTTGTAGATGTCTATGAATCAAAGATCATACATAACTAGTATAAACTAAAGATAACGGAAAGAAATCGATATAAATAATTGTACATCTGTTCAAGCAACGGGAAGCTCTTATGATTTACGAGATCGAATAATTGTGGATAAAATTGAATCTTCTTAATAAAGTAGTTTGCATAAAAAGTATACTCCAAGATAATTTCTTCAGCTCACGTATTTTGCTCCATTAGAGGTGCAATATTTTGCGATTGACTACAGTCACAATATACGTAATTTGTGCTGTAGTAGTGTAGATGAGTGAGTCTGTGTGACGCAATGCCATTTTTATGGGCCAGCTGTGATAATGCCCGGTTGGTAGACGCACGCGCATAGGTGAGAAACCTTGGAATTGTTTTTTTAAGCACGGCCAGATTGGAACTTTATTTATTACTAGAACGGCGAGTTTATAAAATGTAAAAAGCCCAATACACACGCAGCTATATTCATATTAATATGCCCAGCTATAACTTATATTATACCTCGCCACCACACACGGTAGTTGTATTGAAATATATATTTTCACCCTTACTGTGTCTACTTACGTTCTACCTATAGTATGTCGAGATTTATATGAATGTAAGCCCTGCTATATATCGGTTGATATATTTTGGTGACGTCACGTGTGCTGTGTGGTCGCTTGCTGTATTGGGCTTGGTTCAACATGGCATAGCGTGCATAGAGGGTCTAGCTAACTGAAATCCAGCGTTGCAGTCATTTAGCTACGCTTTTTTGGGTCTTTTTGTTACTGGGCTTATCAAATATTGTTTATATCGCTGAAATGTATGTGAATGTACAGTTTGTAAATGTTTCAGCTTTGGCAAAATTTAAGTTTTCGTATGTTTCTGTCCATCTGTTCTTCTCTTCAAGTCAAATTTCTCCTGAAAATTCTGAGCCGGTTCGTTAGCTATGTAGTTGTTCAATCAGATTTAGTTTTTTTTGTTGGGTTTGACATTGCCAGCTTGCGAGGTCCTCTGCTGAGGCTGATTTCCTATAAAGGTCTCGTTTCTCAACCGATCCACGTGATTTAAGATTATTAGTATTTATTTTATTATTTTTTAACTGACTCGCGTGTGGTCTACAACTCTAGTCATAAATTTCACTAATTACATTCACAGCAATTATTATCCAACCAAAGAATTTTATCTACCACTGAATTGAACTTGTGGTTTTACCAATCATGTTGTGGGCGCGTGAACTCAGTAGCAGCGTGATGATGCAGTGAGGTGTGTTTATTGTGATTTAGGGGTACTCTTATTGTTTAATTGACTAGTCTGGCTAGCTTAGTTTGACAACAAAATCCCGTAGGAGCTTCCAGTTTCGTAACTCAGGACTGACTTATTTGGTAACAAGTCCGTGTTAAAATTATCCTGACTCATACAACTGGCCTCATTAATAAATAATGATACAATAAATACATTGATATTAAACTAATCCATTTTGTATTCCTTTACGGGTTAAAATAGTACTACGACACTACTATAATATAATAATCTAAAATTTTAACAAGATTTATTTTTTGTTATTAAGTACTTATGTCTATTCATATTTTAGTAAAACATTCTGATTCTGAGTTCAAAATAGTCGTTCGAGTCTGTATTCAAGCAACGCTGCTGGCTTTGGTTGAATTTGAGCATCATTCATTCATAACATAAATAAGCGTTTTAAATTACATTGTTATCGCATTGGTTATTTACTATGAACGCCTAGCTCAGGGCAGTTCTCTGAATTTCCGGAGCTGTTTGTTTTTGGGTATTTTTTCATTAACAATAATGAGTCATGTTACATCCGACGCTGGTCTCTTTGGCGAAACTACGTTCATATCGTGGAGTGCACCCGTGAACTACGGACGGATGTGCTAATAAAAAGAGTTATTTTTTAAATTTAATTTTTGTTTGTTTGTGTTTTAAAGGCCAAAATTCAAACGCAACGGACTTGAAACAAAGTGCGGTTTTTGTGTAGTGTGTGCATAAGCTTGGATTTGACTTAGATACCCATGTGTGTTTTTTTGTTACTTGTTTGTGCCAGTGACATTCACAAATGAGCGATTTGCAGCAATCGAAGTTTGCAGCTTTTTCTGGTGAGGCAGAATTGTTTTGTTTTGTAGTGTACTTGTTACATATTTTCCTACTTTGTGACGTACTTTATTAATCATTTTTGGAGTTAAGAGATCTGGAAATCAGAGCATAAGATAATCTATAACATTAAATGAAAAAATTAAATAACCCCAGCCACAAAGCCGTTACTTAACAACTACAACAACTAGAAAAGAGCTCTTCAAATGGCTGAAGATATTTTCTTGTATTATAGCTAACAACACTCTCGATTATGACACCTTGCAAACAAAAAAAAAACGATATCAAAATTGGCGCATCCGTTAAGTAGCTACGATGCCACAGACAGACATACACACACACACACACACACACACACACACACACACACAGTCAGTCACACACTGATAGACATACAGACACACACATCAAACTCATAATAGTACCCCTCTTATTCGTCGGGGGTCAAAAATTAAATTCCCCGGAAATGAAAGGATTTCAAAAATCGTTACACTGTTATATCTGTCATAAACTACTCACTGTCATATCTACTATAACATCTCCCTCTTTTTTAGCTTATCGCTTATTTTGTGTTTTTCAAGGTTTGATTCCTCACAAACCCTAGTGTCAGAATTATTGAGCCGTTTAAGGCTTAGAGCAACGCGGGCCTTCCGTACCGGACGGAAGGCCCGCGTTGCTCTAAGGTTTAAGGCGACTACATCTGTAGAAGCTTTACGTTCTTCCCGAAGAACAGAATATTTTATTCTTATCAGAAAATTATTGATTCAGCCTGCAATGTCCTACCCTACCTGCCCCTCTAACATGCCCGGTCCACGCTCTCTTATCCTATTGGAGGATATTTCAATATGGCGGGTTACTCGCGCGACAAACTTTTGTCATAGCACTGCATGTTACGCGGGGCGGGGATATAGTGTCACAAAGTGCTATTATTTGTTCGATAAGTGGTTCAACAGGATTCGAACCCGGAACCTCCGGAATGTGAGACGAGTGTTTTTCCACTCGACCACGGAAGCTGTTCATTCTATTCAACATGATTGTGACAGCGTAACAAACTTATAGAACCAACAAACATTCATACTTACGCATTGTAAAATATAAATAAATTAACAAGTAAAATATAACTTGTTAGAAGTGAACTTGTTTGTTTAATTCTAACTACATGTTATTTTCAAATCCTATGATCCTTTACTTCTTATAAGAAGGAATTAGTAAGTATAGCTAATTTAATTTAGCAATTACTAAAATTAGTTAGGTACTCAATTTAAATCCCCACTGACATGCAACAGGGGAACAAATCAATGCTTTAAAGACTCAAATACTAATAAATAATCGAAAAATCGACTAAAAAATAATAATCGACCTTGTAAGTATTTTGCAGTGAATCAGGATTGGAAAATTCGCTTGACGATAATGCAAGCGTTGTCACAGGCGTTGTTGTTCGAATCGTGAATAATCAAGATGGACCCGACATCCTCATAATTTTCGAATTAAAGCGCGCCGATGCAGGTGTGGATGCGTCATACATAATATGGCCAATGACTACTATAGTATAGTAATACTCATAAAGGGTAGAACTAATGTGTGTGTGTGTGTGTGTGAAGATCTGGGTTTTAAATAGGTGTAAGTTACGGCGCGTAGAAAACACTACCAAGATCAGCCATTTTATTTGTTTTCTTCAATTGTCGATAATCTTTATCAATAAGACTTTTCTTTATTTATTTTTTCATAAAATTAAATGTAATGACAATATTCTTTTGTTGATACGATTATCACGGTATGGCTTTTCTGGACTTGACTATAAATACCTAGATGAACATCATGACACATCATTGATGACAGGATTAACATTGCCTAAGATTTCACAATACAATACATTTTTACACGCTTTATTAGCTTCAATTGTAAGTAACTATGTATGTAAGAAAATCTTGGAATCTTAATCTGACCCACTTCCCGGTCTTCGATTAGGATGAAATTTTGCACACGCTCTGAGTTCTGATGACAATACATGACTAGCTAAGAAACGTCATTACAAATCCAATATGGCGGCCTCCAATTATTGTATCTAAAAAAATCTTGGAATCTTAATTTGACCCACTTCCCGGTCTTCGATTAAGATGAAATTTTGCACACGCTCTGAGTTATGATGACAATACATGACTAGCTAAGAAACGTCATTACAAATCCAATATGGCGGCCTCCCCATTATTGTATCTAAAAAAATCTTGGAATCTTAATTTGACCCACTTCCCGGTCTTCGATAAGGATGAAATTTTGCACACGCTCTGAGTTATGATGACAATACATGACTAGCTAAGAAACGTCATTACAAATCCAATATGGCGGCCTCCCCATTATTGTATCAAAAAAAATCTTGGAATCTTAATTTGATCCACTTCCCGGTCTTCGATTAGGATGAAATTTTGCACACGCTCTGAGTTATGATGACAATACATGACTAGCTAAGAAACGTCATTACAAATCTAATATGGCGGCCTCCCTAAGATGGCGAACTGGCTGTTTGAAATCCACCCCCATGATATGGGTATCAAATGAAAGGGTTTGCTGTCAGGAATACGAAAAAAAAAGTCACGTGACTTAAATCCAATATGGCAGACGTCCAAGGTGGCGGACAGGAAGCGTGTTTTTTAGTTTTTTAAACTATGTATTATTTCATAACAAATCATGGATAGTAAATAGTATTGGTTAATAGTGTTTATTAATGTAATGTATATTATTTTAGTCTACCAATATAAAAACCTTATGTTCGTGAACTAACCGCGATGTCAAAGCTATTAAAAACATTCCGAGGTCAGTGTTAATCTCTTGCTTCTATGAAAGATAACGCGTGTTGCGTAGGTTATGTATGAATGTACCTACTTACAAACATAAACTATGTTGAAATACGCGAATTCCGTTAATAAAATACCACCGTTAATAGGGATTCAGATGTCTCTTTTTTTTATAATTAAGGTTTTTCTATCATCTGACTTTACAAACATGTCGGTTTGGCATTTACACCCTTGTTCGGAATATTATTTTCGTAATTCTTAGAAAATTACATTCAATAATAAACCCAAAACACGGGGTCGTGTGTAGTGCCCCCGGCGTATTTTGCCCCCATGGTGGATGCTCCCGATTTTCAATTAATTTACAACAACCGACTTTGTCGGTATTATATTATAGTATATTCGTACTTATGAAACCACTATCATAACCTATCATAACCACCTGATTTTGATTATTCGGCGAATTTTTATGTATAACATACCTACATTATTGTTCTACAGATATATGTAAAAGCTTTGCTACGTAATATAGATAAACGAATGTGCTTCAAGAAATTGTTGGACACAATATTTTCAAAACTGCATGAAAGGTCATAGTTACTTCCTTTCTCTCCTTTCCTATATACTTACATTATAGTTTTAGAGACAAATATCTGACAATCACAGTAGAGAAAATTTGTATTTTGATTATCTTGAATAATTTTGATAAACTGCCACTGATAAAGTATAGTACCTATAGTACAACAAATTATATAGGTTTGTAAGTACACCGTGCATTTTTAACCGTCTTACAAACGAATCCCAATGTATATGCCCGTGATATAGAATATCTTGGCAATGTTAAATTTTTTTTATTAAGAAAAAAAATCTAGGTTTTTTTTTAAATAAATAATCGATTGAGAGATCGAGAAATGTGTTTATCTCATATTTTTCTTTTGTTGTCCCATTATTTATGATTCTCACGCATGCGCAAATTGTTACTAAATTGTAAATATTATGTACAGGTTGATTCAAAATTATTTTGCATTATTTTATTTTACGTCACGGTTTTATTATTTTATTGATAAAAAAAAATAACATTGCCAATATATTCTATATCACGGGCATATACATTGGGATTCGTTTGTAAGACGGTTAAAAAAGCACGGTGTATATCGAAAACTCGAAGATAAAAGCGTAAGCAAAATATAGATAAATAAATCATAAGTACGTACTTACTTCTTGCGTTTTCCAATATCTTCCACTATAAGAAAACCACACGCGGAACTATTCCTTACATGTTTACAACCAACAACAGAACAAACTATTTCAGAGCGAAAACCAACCTTATTGCAGTGGTACAAAGAATTCCTTGTTATCCCTTATTGTTTCGACTGCACCTACTGTACTTTCCGTATAACCCGACTTAGTGATAAAACTCCGCTTACTAGTGCTTTAGAGGGATTGGGTGTTCTATCCCACTCGGTCGTGTAATTCCAGGTAGCCTGTCATTGTCGGTATTCCCGGCTGGTCCCGGGGAATTCCTTGGGCAAATATTTACAAATATTGTTAGAAGTAGCCGCTTGTGTTTGACTTCAAGTTTTAGTAATTGGAATTTTAAAGTACCTACATAAACAATGTCATCTAGCATAATTTCGTGTTCGGGTAAGCTCTAGATGGTTTTTGTTTAGTTATGAACGGTCTATTTTTGTTCTTATTTTATTTTAGGCCGGGAGATGATGACAGAAATTTTTAGGTCATTTGTTACAGTATGGCGGTTTTACAGGGGTCTTAGTACGCAATGACAAAAAGAAAAATGATGGTCATAGCGCTGGTACTGGCGGCCCAATCGCGAAAAAAAAATTTGCAGATTTTCGGCAGTATGGCGACCATTTGGAGCCGTCCGAAAAGTATGGCATGGTGATTTTCGTAAATGGCTGCACGAAGATGATCAAACTGTGCAAAAATAACCCTGGTACAAATGGTTGAATTTTTATTTTTCGCGTCGGTATGGCGGGCTGTAAGTCACACCGGAGAAGTATGGCATGACACTGTAGTCTAGTTATTTTTTACGGGCTATCGGAAAATACTAAAATTTTTGTGGTAGGTACAAATCGTTTGACTTTCGTAATTTATCCGACTAGTTCACTAACGCCCACGTGATTGGGCCGCCAGTACCAGCGCTATGACTATCATTTTTTTTTTTGTCATTGTGTACTAAGACCCCTGTAAAACCGCCATACTGTAACAAATGACCTAAAAATTTCTGTCATCATCTCCCGGCCTATTTGTCAAAGTTTAAATTTTGTACAAATAAGTACAATAGTGCTCAAAAGGGATCCGTAGAATAAGCGAGGTTTGTTTTAACTATTACCTTTAGCTATTTTTAACCCCCGACGAAAAAGAGGGGTGTTATAAGTTTGACGTGTGTGTCTGTCTGTCTGTCTGTCTGTCTGTCTGTGGCATCGTAGCTCCTAAACGGATGCACCGATTTTGATCTAGTTTTTTTTGTTTGCAAGGTGTCACAATCGAGAGTGTTCTTTGCTATGATCCAATAAAATATCTTCAGCCACTTGAAGATTATCAGCTCTTTTCTAGTTGTTGAAAGGATCAAGTAACGGTTTTGTGTCGGGGGTTATTAAATTTTTAATTTGGTGTTATCACTATTAGCTCTCTCTCTCTACTCAAGCCATATTTATTCTGTGCTCAATATCTTATAATTTGGTCTCTATACAATATGGCTTTTTTGGAATCACACAAGACCGCCCTTGCACAAATTTTCACTTTTTGTCGGCTCCGTCGCCTAGTTGGTAGTACGTCTGCCTTCGAAGCACAGGGTCGCGGGTTCGAATCTCGCCCAGGGCAAATATTCGTGTGATGAGCACTTATGTTTGCCTTGTGTTTGGATATTGTATATGTAAATCAGCTGTGACACACATAGTACAGGCTCTGCCTAGTTTGGGGTCAGATGATCGTGTGTGAGGTGTCCTCGCTATATTATTTTTTTAGGACGTTTTAGGAAGTACGTAAACTACCTATCACAGTGTCATTGAAATAACTGCTCGCAAAAACCGCAGGATCTCATCGAGTTGTTTGAATTGATACCAGTGAGTATCAGTTCAACAAACAACTGGTTCCAGTGATAATCCGACCACAATTGTTATCACAAAAACTTTCTTTTTTATTGTATTTTACAATAGAACTCTATATTCGAAACTTTCTAGTTTACAACTACTAGGCCTTGTTATTTCGGCAGGCGGCGGCAGGTTAGATTTGGGCTGGCTAGCCTAATAATAATTGTTGCAGTAGGTTCCATTCGGATCATTATTCATACTGTAATGTATAGCCACTTTTGCACACAGCTAATTACATATTGTTAAAGTCGCGTTTAAAAGTGACTTAAATAAAAATTAACTTAAAATACATATTGATAGAGTGACCATGCTGCCCATGACGAAATCTAAAATGAAAATTTTAGAAACATTATAGAACTATTAGTCAATTTATTCGACTTTCAAAGATGTAGAGTCGAAGCAATAACAATACCATCTCGGTAAATAATTCGCTTGCTTGTATGCCGGACGGCATAATTATTGTATTATCTGAAAGACTTGATTTAGATTATCAACGCAATTTTGATAACCGGGAGAAACCCAGTTTGTAAGTCACATGACTCACCACGTTGTTGGCATAAACCAAAATCACGAAGCGGGAATACTGAAACTTGCATTGGGAATATCCCGTTAAAGTTTTAAACAATGTTTGTATGCATTCTTTATTGTATTCTGTTGACGCTAGTACTACGACGGTAGTATGTATATTATTTTTGCTATATATCCTTTTATAAATTTTATTTGATTTACATTTGTATTAGATAATGACAATGTTACACAGAAATAATGTAGCTATAGCTTATATATTTTTTATAACAAAAATTAAGTACCAAATGTAAATTACATTGTTTAGAGTTGTAAATTAATTGTGACTTCTTGGAAATAGAAGTGTGTAGTGTCTCTTAAAGAAATATCCATACCTAGTATTTACGTACCAATGCTGTCATAAACCTGTACAATATCGGCTAGTCTCCGATAGTAAAGTGGGACTGATCCACGTGCTCCAGAAATAGCTCGGTGACTCATTATTGGCCGTCAGCAGATACAGCCACAGAGTACTATAACACAAAAATTTACAAAATACTGTTGATACTTCGTTCTCATCGTCATCCCTTTGTATTTGTATTTTATTTGTTAGAGGTTTGATTGTTTGTTTGCATCGAATAGGCTTCGAAACTACTGAACCGATTTCTTAAATAAAATTATTTCACTGTTGAGACTTGGGAAGGTACACTATCCCCGGGTAATACAGGCTATTGCCTATTTTATTTTCATAAAAAAATGGGATTCTTACTACAACTCCAAATGACTCCAATAATGTATGATTATGATTTGAGTGGAGAAGGAAAGGGCAATAGATACCCAAAGACCACTACGACCCAAGGTGGATCTATTGTAGTCAGCCCTCGATATAGCCTCTTCCAAGCTTTGAAGAAGCTTACGGTTTTGGTGGGACTTAGGGTTCGGGCTTCTTGGGGGGCAAGTTTGTGCGCTCCCAGCACTCGACTCCTTTTCTTGACGAGAGCATTACATTCGCAGAGGATGTGAAGTGGAGTTTCCTCTTCGTCTGCACGGAATCTACAGAAATCCAATAATGTGACACAAGGTGTAAAAAATTAATTAGGTAACCCAAGCTCCCAAAGCTTCTTCAAGCTCTATTCTATTTTTGAGTTTATTAAAATCAACCAATCAATCAAATTTTCCTGTTCATAATATTAGTATAGACTATGCATGCATGCATGTTGTTATTGTAAATTACATAATCTATTGTGCACAACACTACTTGGTATTTTTTATTATGTTCTTTTGACTACATACATAAATTGTTAATTTGATTATAATTTGTATCCGTAACCAATAAAACTGCTTTCTCATCAATTTTATAGTTTCGCAACTCTTTTAATAGATAAGACTAAACTGGATAAATTTATTATATACAGGCAAGAGTAATATGCGAAAGTTGTAAAAGCTTAGAAAGTTCCATCCTAAGTACCTCCTAGTTTCCTTCTAGTAGTAGTGGCAAACGGTTGATGGGCTGCTAATGGAGTTAGCTTATTGACTGGATGTAGGCCAGATAGCTCGTTTACTTTGTCAAGATAAGGAGAAACTTATTATATTACATTTTATTTACAAAATGTTTTAAAGATTACAAACTAGTAACGATAATGATTCTGTAGATAGTCCAACCAATTAAAGTTAGTTAATTTCATTTGTGATTTGATTGCTTTTTACTAATAGTCAATATTTTTGTTGCAGGTAAGCAAGAAAATCTTTATCTTTTTTTAAAAGTCTTCGCTTTGGAGGTAAGTAAATTTAAGTTCTAATGTAGATCAAATCTGATACTTTGGTAATGTATGAGAAGCTGATCATGCAATACAAGCAGGTAAAAGCCCGACCAGGTAAATTAGAAAACTCGCCATATTGCGGATTTTTGGCACTATTGTTGCCCGAGCTATAAACAAAAATCTTGTGGTATTCCCAGAGCAGGCTTTTTATATTAAAACAGCTTTAAAAATTTTTGAATATATATTGTATTAAGATAATAAGAATTCTTTCTTAATACAAGATTACAACAAGAAAACTAGAATAAGAGGAACGATACAATAAAAATGAAAATAAACTAGACTTTACTGTCTACAAATCATTTGTAAGTACTAGGCAAACATGAGTGTGCAGGGAGTGGATTGATACGTCTGCGAGACGAGCGATGTCCCTGCGGACAAAGGGAGGTGTTTTTATTCCTCATTGTAACCGACAAAGCGAACCCACAATCGAGCATTCACTCCGACTGAGGGCTGCTTGCTGCACGTGAATGAAAAAGGAAATCATACGAAATTGATCACAAAAAATTTTTAGATGCGTACAAAAAAATTACTGCTATCGCGATCTTAAAATTATACTAACTCGTATTTTGAAGAAAAAAAACTTTTTTAAAAAGTTTGTTAATCTCGCAACAAACCTTATTCTTACATAAACATAATAAGTAATTTAATATTAATAAAATGATAGGTTTATTAAACCGAAATTGATTTTTATCTTTTCAGGACTTTCAAATAAAAATTTTTTCGTCTATTTACATCCATTCCCTTTGCCTGGCAGAGATTGCAACTTTAGCAATGAGGCCGCCTTTCGACTCTTATTTTGTAATGTTTTTCTGTATTATACGTTTTATAGTTTCTATAAATAACATTGTATATAAATGTATACTAAAATCACAGCGCTGTAATAATACCTTCAAAAGTATTAGGTGAAATGATATTAGGTACAGTTATACAGGCTACGTGACAGAAGGCACGCGTAAAAACCGCACTGGCTAAGCGATTAGCTCAGCCGCTAATGGGGTTATATTACCTAGCAACTTGTACCACAGAATACCAAATAGTAGTCCCCTCTTGTACCCTAAACTGCGGTAATACAGTTGTCAGACACACTCACCCATTACACAATAATCCACACATTTCTATGACAACTAATTAATTACACTACTAAAAAAAAATTAAATAATTTTACCAGGTATGCATACATAAGTGTTATATATAATGTCGTGTTTTACTCATGTAAGTTTAATAAAAAATATTGTACATAATATGTTTCAAGTTAACTTCTTGTGTTTGAGTGATCTTAAGTTGATCTAAACATAAACGAATTCCCGTATAGATATTTATATCAAGTTCGAGTCCTCTCGAGCTTTCTGGCAAGTTCGTAACAATATTTTAAAAATAACGCATAATACATTTTTGCTTTCTGTCCTAGAGGTAGATTTTAAAGGCTCCACCCACCTTAGTTCCCTATCTAAAATGTAGCACGCTCCCGCAGTATTATACGATCATCCTTGATATAAACGTAGGTATGTCTGTCTATATTGTCTATATATCTGTCTCGATCTTTAATTCGTTGAGTCGTTTGAGTCGTACAGACAGACTGTTACAAAGATATTTATTTTCCAAATAATCCACACACACTAATTAAAAATTCAAAGTGTTTGCTTCTTTGTCCATTTTTACACTGAAACTGAGCAATGATTGACTTGATTTATTGCACACAGAATGCCGGAGAGTAACATATTATGCTACTTTTTACCGCAGGAAAATATCTCATTGCCACGGGAAAGTATAAAAACAACAGGGCAGACAGCTAGTTATGAATATTTTGATATTTTTGGAATGCGACAAAAGTGTACCGTCACTCAACAGAATTAGGTAGAGACCTACTTGCGAATATTAGTTCGTACGACTCCCTAGGGCCTAGTCTAGTCTTGTCCGACTAAATCTTCCTGCTTATATTATTAACCAGTTACATAACATAGCAGGCAACATTAATTCCCTAGAGTTTTATCACCACTTTCTTCCAAACTCGAGCTTTGAGAGGAAGTCAATCAGAAGTAAGTTATGCGAGCAATCTTTGTTCTTCTGAATGCCTAGTAGTTTTTCTGACGTCTCCCATGGGGTATATTGTAGTACTTTATTAATATTGAAACATGTTTGAAACACGTTAGGTAAATTAAAAATGTAGCTGCATATTACATGTATAATTCAATCCTTTAAAGGAATGTATATTTTTAAAACACGTAGTGAATTCAAAACTTGCAAAAACTAAAGCTGACTAAACTAAACGAAATCTTCCTGGTAATATTTTTTTATTAGAACCCTTTTAATAAATCATCTCCCGTAAACATCTTCACTAAAAATCGCCATGCAAGCAAAATTTTTAGGAAAATTATATCAAAGCTGAATGAAGCGATTACCAATACTTATCCGATAGAAGTGCACTCTCAAAGCAAAAGGCATTCTAAGCACGTGGCAAGGGTCTTTGATGTTACTGTATTTAAAACTATATCGATGTCGATGCCTGATTCTGATTCTGATGTCTGTAATATTAAACTCAAAGAGATCAAAATTATTTTTTACGTTTGGATCATCACTTAGTTAAGTTAGCAACATTTTCTTTTCACGATATATGTAAGATCCTTTCGAAAAGTAACAGAAGTCAAAAAGCAGTTTGTAGATATTTTTCTATATGTTTGTTAACACATCACGCAAAAACCACGGCACCAAATTATTTAGTCTTTTTTAAAGTTATTTTCCTGGACTTAAAATTGACTATTTTTTACCGTGGGAATGACCGCATTCCCAAAAATTCAATACGCGGGCAACTGCTATTACATTAAAAAGACGTTTTTAAAGAGCTTTGTATAAAGTTAGTTATATATAATCTTAGAGCAACGCCGGCCTTCCGTACCGGGAAGGCCGGCGTTGCTCTAAGTATATAATATATCCCTAATTCTCTGCTTTAAAGAAAAGTGAAACAATCCCCATCAAACATTCTGTTTCGTTATAGAATCTTTCAAGTCTTTCTATTTATCATTTCATTAGTTGTAAGTATTATAGGTACTTCCTTTGTCAGGTAAAAGCATAGCTTCCATTGACAATCTGTGAGACTTCCTTGCGTATAGTTTGTAAATTCCTTTATAGTATATAGTTACATTCCTCGGCACACTGGCTTACTCAACTGAGATAGTGTGACCTTAACCGCGCTATCTATATCTGGGATGGACTCAGACTAAACAAAACAAAACAGTACCGTCTATTCATTTAATAGAGTCCTTATAATGTAAATAAATATGACAAAGTAGTACATAATACGGTAACAACATTTTGTTATTGTAACACTACCAAAACACAGCTATAGAAAAAAAAAACAACACAAAAAGTGTCAATTAGGGTGTCTCTAATCCCTCTATTGTAACGTCCTTTGTGAAAATTATCTATTACCACTTTTCGTATCTAGAAAAAGCTTTACAATAAGATTATAACTTATAAATTAAAGCCAAATAAATACGTGTTTATTAAATGCTGCTGTGAAATGACCAACCCGCACTAGGCCAGCGTGATCGAAGGTCTATTTATCCTGATTTCAGGGTAGGCTCAAGCCCCTCTGTGGGGACATGAGCTGTTACTAATATTGCAAATGGAATGGCGCGTGGAATTTCTGATTTCATCACTTTGTGACTGAAATTCCCGGGATTCTTTTCCTCCCCTCTTCCTCTAGTATTTAATCCATTAACAAAGCTTATTATTAGCAAACAAGCCAAAGCAAACTAAATATGAAATAATACTTTGATTAATCTTCAATCTTGACTAAAGTACAGTAGCAAGCACATGCGGCTGGAAATGTTGACATTGAGATGTCATTATATTTTTTTTAACACTCCATCATGCCCGTAACGTCTACTTGAGATTTTTTTATACACAAATTATTCTATTCCGTAAGTTTTTTTTTTCAAGTTAAAAAATAATAATTGGTCAATTTTCCATACTGAGAATCATTATATTTAAAATGCGTATTACGGAACTACATAAGCCCTCAAACCGGACTCCAACGCGTTATCGCTATACTTATATGGTTCATTATGCGATACCCTACAGCCAGGGAAACTTTTCAAACGAATTATCGCCGCCGTGACACATTATGAACTACTACGATAAAGCCGTTTAACAAATTGATTTCAAATACGTCGATTTGGCATCGAATATTGTTGTATTAGTTTCTAGTGATTTTACAGTTAAGTTCTCTGTACTTTTGTAATCTTGTACGTAATGCTGATCGGCTTTGAGTATTATTTATTTGTCTAAATACCATTTTGCCTACTGTATTGTTTTGTCTCTTCTTTATATTAAGAGCCGCGCTTTTGTCGGTGGAGTCTACGCCATTCTGTTCTGTCTTCCGTCCTCTGTTTCATCTCCTGATACGACACGACATCTATTCCTTCCTTAATTTGGTCTATATATGTCCTTCTAGGTCGTCCTCTTTTCTTTTTTCCTTCTATCTTTCCTCCAATGATGTTTCTGACAAAGTCGTCGTGTCGTATCAAGTGACCTAACATTGTTTTGTATGTAAGTATATTACTTTTTTTCTTCCGCCTAGCGTTTTCTCGGCCTAGTGTCAGGACCTGCTTTTTTGCTCAGATCCATACTATCTATTACTTACTAAAATTCTCTATACCAGTGTTGACGCTCAAAATACCAAAAGACCAATAAAAAAAAGTTGAAACATAAGATATATTCTGAGCTTAGCGTATTTACAATATTTACAACAAAAATCTTGATTTATACACGGAAATCTTGAAGGAAATCTTGCTTGCTGCAAATCTTGTAATCTTGCGAAATTCTTGCGAAATCTTGAATATCTTGAATTTCTTGAAATCTGGATCTGAAGGCTGGAAGCTGCTCCGTTTTCTTCTTGCCGACGAAAGGTGAAGATCGCTTGTGTCTGACTCAACTACTACGCCTTTTGCCGCTAGGAGGCCCTTTTATCTGGCGGATGTAATGCGCGCAACTAGCTTACGCCTCGTCGAGCTGCGTCGCGGCCTCTGATTGGCTGTTGCTCCGCGCGGCTCCGCGCGGCGCGGGAGTTGCTTGCTGTCCGTATCATCCTCCCCCCGGCGTAGATCTTCGCAGCCTCTTCATTTTGTCGGGAGGACAGCCAGCTTTCTGACTGCACCTGGTCGTCTATTCCCGGGTAGTTCTTGACCACGCGCTCGTTGTTAGCGTGGCCGACACGCTGATGTTTTCTCGTGACGAACAGCTTCGTGTAGTGGTGGCGACCGTCCAGTATGATGGGTCGCTTCGCTTCTTCGCTCACGTTGGCCGCTCCGATTCGTCCCCGCAGTCGTAGGATCCCGTCGTCGTCTATTGCCGGGTCGAGCTTGTATAGTTTGCTCGACCTTGGCACTGGGATCTTCTTCTCCAGTCGGGCGATGTCATCAGCGAAGGCGTCTTGCTGTACGCGTTGTATCCACAGCTTCTCTGCTTCCTTGATGTGACGTAGCTTCAGTGTCTTCGTTCGTTTTCGGCATAGCTCGATGAATAGCAACACGTAAGCGGTAGCCCGTATCAATCTCTCGTGTTGTGAGAAACGAGAGACCGAAGGAAGGCAGTCTGTCACCGCTGTTCTGACATGTTGCACGTGTTCTTCATCTTCTTGCTTAGCATCTTCTTCAGTGGGCCAGTGAGTTTCATGTTGGAGTAGAAACTCGGGGCCCGTGAACCATCGGTCGTTGGCTTGCTTGACGTCGTCTCCCATGCGCGTGGCGTCGTCCGCGACGTTGTCAGCCGTCGGTACCCAGCGCCATGATGCTGGGTTGGTGAGCTCGGTGATCTCGGTGACTCGATGTGCGACATAAGGCGTGAGCTTGATGCTGTCACTTCTTATCCACTGCAGCGCCGTTCTTGAGTCGCTCCAGTAGACAACCTTGGTCGGCATCCAGCGATGTTCTTGAATGATCGTCGCGGCTAGGCGGGCTCCGATCAGTGCCGCCTGCAGTTCCATTCTCGGGATGCTCTGTGGTCGTAGTGGTGCTACCCGGGCCTTGGCTGCGGCGAGGGTGATCTTGACGCTTCCGCTGCTGTCTTCTATTCGCCAGTAAGCCGCTGTAGCGTAGGCGTCTTCGCTCGCGTCGCAGAACACGTGGAGTTGCTTGTTAGTGATGGCAGCTCCCCCCGTATGGTAGCAGCGGTCGAGATGCAGGCTGCCGATGTCGTCCATAGCTCGAAGCCACCTCTCGAAGTCGTGGGCCACTTCTTCAGGAATCGCTTCGTCCCACCCGGTCTTCAGTTTCCATATTCGTTGTAGCAGGATCTTCGCTCGTACGGTGTAGTAGCTAAGAAGGCCGAGCGGGTCGAATACGGACATAACCGCGCTCAACGCCTCCCTCTTCGTCGGTGTGCGTAGCCCTCGCCGTACTTCGTCGTGGACGCGTGCCAGCGTTGTGTTGAAGGCTAGCTGGTCGGTTGAAGCGTGCCACTTGATTCCCAGCGTCTTCTCGTAGTCGTGCGCGCTCTGTCCTAGTTGCCGACCCGTCGCGTCGGCTCGTAGCTCGGTGGGCAGTTCGCGCAGCACGTCGTCGTCGTTGGAGTACCAGCTTCCTATGGTGAAGCCGGCGCGAGCGTGAACTTCTCGTACTTCTCTCGCGACGGTCTTGGCTTCTTCGGCGGTCTCGTAGCTGTCGACCAGGTCGTCCATGTAGTGGCTGCGATGATGGACGAACCTGGGAGAGTGTTAATAAATGAGAACGCGTGTTACTCTTGAGACGGTCGTTTATTGACTACTACTAAATACTTATAGCTACGTACATATGTGTATGTAGGGGTAAGGTGAGCCGCACACTACACCTCCCCCCTTGAAGAAAAAAAAAAGAAATACTTAGTACATTTTCTTTTTTTTATCCCTAGTAATAATACTACTTCTTAAAATTTAGATAGTTTACATTTCCTAAAATTATTGAATACATCCCAAATATAATTGTTTGTTTTAGACAGATTTATATTTGATTTCCTTACAAATTCATTACGAAAAAAAAAAAATATCTAACATTTAAAATCTTGCTAATTTCTCTTATTTTATGCCTCTGGTTATTCTAGATAATTTCCACATTTTAATTTATTACTTTGAATAAAAAGAAATACTCTGTACTTTAATTAAACCGTCTAACAAAAATAAAACATTTTTGTAGTACTTAATTCTATTTTATATAACTTTCTAAATCTATCTGCTGTTGTTGGTAATATTTTTATAAAATTATTTCATTGTCATTTCTTTGTCTTTCTAAGCATAACAATATTCTAATATTATCATAATATTAAAAGCTATTTTCTTACATTTCAATTACTATTACTATATTATTTTAAAAGTCATATCCGAGTTCATATTCTTGTTTCCCTACTGCAGTTAGGTTTTTACAAGTCTAGTCTTTTCATAGTTATTACATATTTGTCACTAAAACGCATTTATTATTACATTCGTATTTAATATTCATTATTTATAAATTGCGTTTACATTATATATAAATTCCGTTTACATTATTAACTCCGTTTACATTATTTACTCCGTTTACATGCATGTAAAAGATGGTAAGTTAGGATCCTAAAATAGTCTTATTAGCATGCTTTCTAATACTTTATCTCATAAACTTCTGTGCACTTTTTCATCGTTATTACATTTATTTATTTATTTTCTTTGGCCATTTATACATTTTTATTTTTACATTGGTACATAACATAGCATGAGTCGACTCTATAACATTATTTTATGCATCTTTGTGCTTTATTTTATGGGTCGCGCGCGCCCTTATTTATTTGAGGTCATGATTTAAGCCATTATAAGACTCCAACTATTCCCACTGAGCAAACTCGTTGACACCATGGTCGAATGAAGGATCTGACACTCTATGTACCATTACTATACAGGGTCAATGTTTTAAGACATTTTTTAGTCTCCAACAGTATTCATACCGGAAGCTCGTCCGCCCTATGATAAGACTGAAGGATCTGATCCCTTGTGTACCTTTGTACCTCATTAACTCTCTACTTTATTATCTCTACAATTCTTATTATTCAAACTCTATTTATTACATTCCAATACACATCTGTTATTCCTCACCATTTGAATATTTTGATAATCAATTCTTTGATAAGGTTTTGGGTGATCAGTCCTGCGCTTATCAAAAGTTCATTTATCAAGTTATTCCCTTACTTACAATAAATACTTTACTTTGCAAATCATTCCTAACTAAAATCATCATACACAATTACAATCTCGTAAATTACGTTACTGCTTATTCCTTATCCATTACTATCTAAAGACATTCCTACACATTCCTTATATAGAAAGTACCTAATGCACACATAATGTGGAGACAAAAGAATTTTAATACTTTCATTCGACCAAATAATACTCTGTTCCTATTCCATACTTTATATTCTCAATCATAACCTACTCTTTTACAATATCTATATTTCTCTCTGTACTTGTTATTTATTTCCTTAGTCAATATTATAATAGCTAATCAGCTTAACTCGACAAATTCATTCATCTGTCCTGTCCTGTCCTGTTGACATACTTATTTGGATTGCTAATTATTATCATAATTTCCACAATTGTATTGTTTGTTATTTATGAAAAAAAAAGTACTGATTATTATTACAATAGACAACAATGTCCTATATTATTACACAATTTGTTTATTTTTAAAATTTGCATAACATTTTATCTAATCTTTTTTTAATTGATATGATACCTGTACTATACATATATTATTTTATTTTTAATCATGCCTGTCAAATTCACTTTACATTTTCATATTAAAGTTTCATGGTACGAAACGAACTACATAACAAAAATAATTTTGTTATTATTACATTGCTTATTCATTAATTGCAGTGCAGTGCATCGCTGCATGATATCATTCTATTTCTGTGTAACGACTGCAAAACAATCTACCTACGGTTTTGGATTACATTTCTTTCCTACGTGGAACAACCTACATTATTAAATATCTGTACGGTAGTTACTAAGGCCAAGTCTAAATTATTTTGACTTGTGTATAATACATTCTGGGTGCATTATTAATAACTTCGGAGAAAATTGAATACCTTCTGAATTAATGATTTCATTAAAATAAAATGTATACACTTGTTACACCATATCAATTAATATATGATTCTCTATGAAACACAACCAGCTCTCTTTTATGTTAAAATATACATAATATCAAAATACACGTTTTATTATAATAGTATCATTAAAATATCACGAATGTTACTTAATTGAACATTTTATTTCTGGTATCAAAAATTTTACGTATTCTATCCTTAATATGACAATTTAATATTTATTAGTATTAATGCACCTTTTTTAGATTACATTAAATATATTTTTTCCTGTATTTTTCTTTTATAATAATTTTGTAATTCAAAATTAACAGTTCAAACATACAAACTTAGCAGTTCTTTTTGACGTTATTATATGTTATGATGTAGTTAAATAATAGGTACATATTACATTCAAATATAATCATTATCATAATTTACAATGCAACACAAATCAAGCTCATGTCCATGGTGTTCCACAAAGTCAGCAGTAATTGAATAGCATGAGATACCAATTCGTTGAACACTTACTTAGTGTGAGTGTTACTACATAATATTATAATATGCTACTTAGCTGTACTTATTTTCCATCGAGTCATCATGAAATTGAATACTATTTGTACAGTTCATATACTATATATATACTATTATGCATCATGGTTGCTATTAAAATTAAATATTTCACAGTATTCGTATATTATTACGTTTGTAAAAATCTGACTATGTGCTGAATGTAACATGATCTACAGTCGTCAAGCCGTCATAGATAGGTATCTAGTGGACACAATACATACCTTTCCATTTGTAAATTAAAATAATACAATATGTTTCTACATAATATTAGCCTGAATCATATTAGAATACCCTGCAGGTGCCATTTATGAATAGAATAAAAATATATTCTATAATTATTAAACAAATAATTCAAAGTTCATTTGACAAAGTTTGATACTTTTTATATTTTAATAGAAATATTGTAATATAGTATTCCTCTGAAAAATATAATTACTATTTGCAAAATTTTAATGATGTTCGTTACTCAATCAATTTACAGTAGGATTAATCTATTTTTATCGTATGTATAGTCGTGACAATAATAAGGTAAAGTTTCGACAATTTTTGTTCTATTAATTCATATTATTTTAATATTTAGAATATGTTCTTAGATATTCTCCATGGAAGGTACCAACAATTATAATATCAAAATATAAAATTTGATCCTCATTATTCAATCCAAATAGTTAGTTATCTTATTAAGATATTATTTCGTCAAAGTTGTTATTATTATTTATTAAATTCACTCGCCAATGTCTCGTCCGATTAACTTATTTACTATTTACCTATATTACACTTATCGCAAATTTAATTTTTTCCAAGCATGAAATGACAATGAATTGCATATTCGAAATTAAATATTTTAAATTGTATTAATTTTTGTAAGCATCTAGAAATTACGTTATTTACCAACAACAGTTTATTGAGCTCACGGATAGTGTAAATTTAGATTTACCTTTTTAACGAAAATAATTTATCTTAACTATGAAAAATTTATTTAAACCGAATTATAAATTTTTTTTTTTACTTCTTACATGATCCGTGTCTCTAAATAAATTTACAAGTTAGCAAGTAACCTTAAACTTACAGCATGATGAGATGAGTCACTGATGAATTCCGGCACTTTGCTCTTCCATGTTTCCTACGCTCACATACCTAATTCTTCCTGATTTCCGTTGTTTATAAGAAAATGAATCTACTCTAAAATTTCTTCTGTTGCCCTACTCTACAAACCTAAAATCAATGGATTTGGCTGCGACCACCTCGGACACGATCATCTCCCAGCTGCCTGCACTCTTTGTACTTCCGACTCCTACAACTCCCTGCGCCCAGCAACACATCATCAATCATCCATCTGTCTCCAACATCACCCTGCGCCCTGCATCTCATCATCTCACGTCATCCAATTGATCAGTTGGTCACATAATTTTTCTGCATCTGGTTTTTGCTATCTCATTTTTTGTGTCTACTTCCACCGTGTTGTTGATTAGTCTTTTATTAAAATTTTGTGTTTTCCATGATAATATGTAGAGCTTTGTGATAATTCTTCTCTGTTGTCTTCAATGGTGTTTTTAATTTTACTTTACTCGTCCATCCGGTTAGAATAGGTAGGTTCTTGTTTAAGTAAATTTTCTAAAATCCAATCCAATCCATTTTTGCCAATTTGCCTTAATTTTTCTTTCTAGTTCTCAGTTAACAAATTAGCCGACAATGACTCATCCATGCTTCCATTTCTTTTTTCCATTTTTCTACTGCGGTTTTTTTTCACATTTTATAGTCCACGATGTCGTTTTATTTTACACTTTTTGCAAAAAAAAAAATCAAATCCAAATAATAAACTTCGCGATGCGCAGCGCTGCCTATTAAGGCAGCCCTGGCGGGGTCGCCATGCGATGATGGACGAACCTGGGAGAGTGTTAATAAATGAGAACGCGTGTTACTCTTGAGACGGTCGTTTATTGACTACTACTAAATACTTATAGCTACGTACATATGTGTATGTAGGGGTAAGGTGAGCCGCACACTACAGTAGTGTGCGCGCGGGAACTCCCCCCGGTGTTGCCTCGCGTTGTAGTCGCGCACGCTGTGCGCCAGGAACGGTGAGCTTCGTGCGCCGAATATCATCGCAGTCATCTTGTACTTGGTCGGTGGTTGCGCCGGATCCTCTCGCCATAGGAACATCTGTGCTGGTTGGTCTTCATCGCGTATCTTGATGCGTAGAAACATCTCGCGAATGTCCGCTGCTATCGCCACACGATGTTCGCGGAACCGGAACAGTATGCCCGGCAGTGATTGCAGCAGGTCGGGCCCGTCGAGTAGCGCGTCGTTGAGGCATGTCCCGTGACTCTTGGCTGCAGCATCGAAGACAAGCCGCACCTTTCCTGGCTTGTTCGGGTTCGTCACGGCGAAGTGCGGCAGCCACCATGCTCGTGGGCTGTCTCCTTCAGGGCCGGTGCAGCGCTCGGCGTATCCCTTCTCCATCAGGTTGGTTACTTGCGCTGCGTAGGCTTGCTGGAAATCGTTTGAAGCTTCCATTTTCTTCTCGATTGTCTTGAGTCTTCGTAGCGCCATAGCGTAGCTCGGCGGCAGCTCGACATCGTCGGTGCGCCACGGTAGTCCAACTTCGTAGCGGTTGTCGACTGCCTTGATGGTGCGCTCGAAGATCTCCATTGCTCTCTTGTCCGTTTCAGGTAGCTTCGTCTTCGTAGTGATCCCCAGTGCGTCTATGTGAAAGTGCGCCTTGACCCTCTCGTGTAGTTCTTCGTCTCTTGTTAGGCTTCGCTCGTTCGGCTCGTGTCGTAGGTGCAACACGATGTGCTGATCGTCGGTCGCGCTGAGTGGAGGGGGCACCGTTCCGTGGATGACCCATCCTAGCTCGGTGAGAGACGCGATCGGTTCGTTGGGTCGACCGAGGAGTAGTCTTCTTGACACGATGAGGTGCCAGTTGTCGGCGCCAATGAGCACGCGAGGCCATGCGTACTCGTAGCAGACGTCCGTTGTGCTCAGCTCCCGCAGGTGTTCGTAGCGCAGGCAGTCTTCCATCACGTGTTGCCGTCCAAGGGTTAGCTTCTTCACGGTGCGGGCCTTGATTTCGTGAATGTCCCGCTGGCTCTTCCCTCGTACTAGCAGCTTCACTCGCTTGCTTGCTGCTTCGCGTTGCGGTGCTGTCGCTCCATGTATGTGCATCGCGCTTGTTGGTCCATCGACGCCTATCTTCTCTGCGAGCTCTTCGTCTATTAGAGTGACCGTAGATCCCTCGTCCAGTAGTGCGTAGGTGTTCACTTCCAGTCCCGTTGGCCCTTTGATCACAATCGGGCACACCTTCAGAAGAACCGCTCCTCGCTCCGGTGTTGTAGTGGCGGAGGCAGAGATCACGCTTTCCTCTTCGTTTGGTGGTGGCTCGGTCGCAGCTGTGGTCCTTGGCTGCTGTGGCGGCGGGCTGCCCATGTGAAGTGACGCGTGGTGAGGTAGGTTGCACTCGTTCTTGCCGCATTTCTTCGCCTTGCAAGCGAAGCGTCGATGGCGTTTGTTTACGCATCTAAAACAAACGCGTTCATCCTTCAGCCATTGCCAGCGCTCGTTGACAGTCATTCGCTGGTACTTGCTGCATTCCGGTACGCTGTGTGGCCCGCCGCAGCATAGACACGACGGTGCGTTCGTAGTCCGCTCGTCTGTTGTCGTGTATGCAGCGTCACGTGGCCGTCGTTCGGTGCGTCTCGGTGTTTCCATCTTCTTATAAGGTGCCGGCGAGGCGCGCGCAGGCATCCTTGTTGTTGCACGGGGTAGCGTCGTAGGTGCTGCAGGTTCGTAGGCGTGCTTCAGTGCGTAGTCCGCTTCCATCATCAGGAACTCCGACAGGACCAAGATCGGTGCCATGTTGCGATCTCCCTTTTCTTCAGCGTACTGGCACCATCTTGCTCGCTCGTGTCGGCTCAGCTTAGTGATGACTTCTCGTGTCAGCATCGGGTTCTCCAGGTAGCCGCGGTCGTCGATTGTAGCCAGCACGGAGACCAAGTCTTGAACCTTCACAGCGAAGTCGTTTAGCTCGTATGCTGAATCCCCCGGTCGCCGTAGTCTTCGCAGCTCTTCCATCGTCTTGTCGATGAGGATTTCCGGTCGGCCGAATCGCTGCTCCAATGTGCGCATGATGATCTCGGGACTGCTTGCTGTGTAGAGCAGCGCTGAGACTGCTTGCTTCGCCTGACCACGTAGACAGCCGCGTAGTCTTGCCAAGTTCTCCGCCTTGGAGTACTTGTAGAGGATAGTGGAGTCCCGAAAGGCGGCCTTGAACGGCAGCCATTCTTCCGCTAACCCGCTGAACGTAGGTAGATCTTGTGCTTGACGTGGCGGCGGTCTTGCTCGGCTGACTTCCTCCAATGCTTCGGCGAGCCGCTCCAGTCCCCTGTCCCGTGACCGCCCAGGCGTTGTCGATCGCGCTCTTCGTCGGTGTTCGTCCTTGTTCTCATCTTCGTTCGGAGTCTGCAGGCGACGGCGCTCATCTTCGAACCGCGTTCGTTGTTGCTTGTCCATTGCTCCGCCCACGTCGTCGTCAGGTGAGCGAGTGATGGTCGGCATCGGAGGGGTCGGTCCCGGATTCCCTTCCAGGTACCGTTGCCCGTAGCGTATCCATGCGTCCGTCGCAGCTGCATTCTGTTGCGTTCGCTTCTCTTCAACTTCGTCGCCGCCGTCTTCACTATCGATCTCAGATAGCGCCAGTGCGAGATTCTTCCGTACGATCTCCTCTTGCAGCTCTAGATCACGGCGACGTAGTTCTGCGAGTTTGATTTCAGCTTGTAGGTTCGCCTGCCGCTCCCTTAGTTGTCTGGTTGCCGTAGTCTTGACTGACCGACGCGACGCCCCGCAATCCGCGCCCCCTTCACCCCGCCCGACGGCCCCCGCGCCCCTCTTCTCGTAGGGCGTAGCGGCGGGTCCGTGTAGCGCAGCAGAGTGCTCTTGACGCACGGTTGCTTCCGTTTCTTGAGACGTCGTTGGTTCCGGCCGGTCTTCGCAATCCAGCATGCTCCTCGTCTTCATAGGCATGGTGGCAGACGATTCCCTCGTAGTTGACGGACGGTTTCTTCGTAGTAGACGGACTGCTTCTATACGCTTCCAGTCCTTCGAGATCCGGCTCGAAGGACCAGTTGTTGACGCTCAAAATACCAAAAGACCAATAAAAAAAAGTTGAAACATAAGATATATTCTGAGCTTAGCGTATTTACAATATTTACAACAAAAATCTTGATTTATACACGGAAATCTTGAAGGAAATCTTGCTTGCTGCAAATCTTGTAATCTTGCGAAATTCTTGCGAAATCTTGAATATCTTGAATTTCTTGAAATCTGGATCTGAAGGCTGGAAGCTGCTCCGTTTTCTTCTTGCCGACGAAAGGTGAAGATCGCTTGTGTCTGACTCAACTACTACGCCTTTTGCCGCTAGGAGGCCCTTTTATCTGGCGGATGTAATGCGCGCAACTAGCTTACGCCTCGTCGAGCTGCGTCGCGGCCTCTGATTGGCTGTTGCTCCGCGCGGCTCCGCGCGGCGCGGGAGTTGCTTGCTGTCCGTATCAACCAGTATGAAAGTTTATTTTGGTTTCCGTACTTCAAAATGCACGTTAACTCTTCAGTCAGTACCTTGCATTGGTCCCGACTAGTCCCGAGGAAATAGAGAAGCTGTTGAATTGGGTAAAATTAAAAATGATAGGGCTACAAAAAGGGATACTTTAATAAGTTGAAGACAGGGTCTACATTTACTATACTAAAGCAACTTAAACAACATTTAAACAAGCATCCGTCCAAAAATAAAACCTGTGAATGCTCGCAATTCTTTGCCACTCCAACAGAACAGCCAGTAAATCTTTTACAAATAAACTGTTGAACTGGTCCTGTTATGAAACAGTCGGTAAGGGTTGCATCACAGTGCCACCGATCGCCACCGTTGCAAATAATACCATAAGCAAGCATCATAATAAGAGCCTTTGTACTTCGATGATAAGCAGCCAGGAACGGCGTCAGACCGGTCATTGTGTCATAACAAAGACAATCTATCTACAATAGAACGTCTTTATTTCATCCAAAATCCAGACCCTAACACACCAGGCGAAGAAATAAAATATTCACTAAAGGAGAAAGTTAATAAATTGCTATCTGATCTAATCTAATCTATTTATATAATAAAACTGTAGAGGTCAAATGGCTGTACATAGAAAAAAAAGTTGAAATCCGAGTCAGGAGAATGTAAGAAGTGAAATAGGTAGAACATATCCAGATTATTTTATTTTATTTTTTCTCTGTTTGTTTATACGGGCTAATCTCCTTGCTTGGACCTATTTGAATGAAATTTTGTATAGTGATTCTTTACATCCCTGTTCAACATCTTGGATACTTCGAATCCCGGAAAAAGAAATTCCCGTGGGGTAGTTAAAAATTACTACGGAAAAGTCGGAAAACAACGCAGGCGTAGCCGCGGGCAGACTGCTAGTGCAAAATATAATGGTACTGTTGTTGCCTTCGATTATGTGATTTATTTAGGTAAGTCCTTAGAGTATAAATAGAAAAAAATATTCTCTAAGGGTAAGTCTATTATGTATTAGCAAAATCTATGTTTACAATTACCACTACTCTACCACATCGCAGCCTATAAACCAGTCCAGGAAAAGCGGCCGACAGATATAAAAGTTGTCCAATCTCCAAGCTTGGCAGGCAGGTTGGGGATCGCAGTCGTTGCTGGTTACACCCGTAACTGTGCTGCTAATTTCCTAAATTATGCTCGACTTACAACCTTACGACACATTTTAGTAACTATCTTTATTTTGATAACATAATGACTTTTATACGCGATGACTGTACTGAAATTAAATTATTGTAATTAAAATATCGAGTAGTATTTTCCCTTCTAACAGCAATAATGGCTACGTGAAGACAAAATTACACCCTTTGCTTCTGATTGACATGAGAAACCCGTAATGCACGCTCCTACAGACGCCGAGCGTTCTAGATTCCTCCAGGCCTGTCTCCAACAAAACACCATTATCAAAGAACTCGGCTCTCTGCGGAAGACTACCGTTATCTTGATGTTGAAGCTGCCCTTTATTGTCATCTTTGTCGTCCCCAAAGGATTCTGCACGGTTAGAAAGAGACGTCAACACGTCGTGTGATCAATGGACGTGTAAAGGTGTAGTGACGTCGTCGTCGGACAGGATGCTCGCGCGCAGCTGGCTGGAAACTTTTGTTTCTTTTTTCTTTTTGCTGACAAAAAGAAGGTTCGTTTCGCGCGGTTAAACTTCGAACGAGCCGCAATGTTTCCGTAAATGGGAATGGAAAATGTTAATGATGCATACCTCACGTCGAATGCTTAAATTATAAGCTTGCACACTGCGAGTGTATAATTTACTGGTGTAATGGTCTCGAATGCTAACAAATAATTAGAGTAAATGTATCGATTTTATGAGAGAGCGGGAAGTTAATAGGTCAGGCGTGAATACGAAACGACCAATAGTTCGGTGTTTTCTTAATAAGTAATTATCTTTTATGGGCAATTGGAGCAGATATAGGTCTCTAACAGGTAACCTGTAACCCGTCTAGGAACGAGTTTATAAGGTAATTGGTTTAAGGAATATGACGTCGTTAAGGAAGCAATTATAATCAATGAAGCGTGTAGTGTCTGAGGCGTCAATTCCCGCGTTGACAGGCGTGGGTAGTCGATGAAAACATTAGCGATCTGTCGCGTAGCTCGTCGGACGTCGCCTGCGGGTGTCGCCGGGTATCGCGCGACGCGACACGCGGCAGAATGCCGAACAGACAGCCTGCAGCGGTTGTTAAGGCAATATTGGCGGAATCCAGCTTATTATAAAACGATTTCATAGACAGGGTGAGAAGTTATGAATCATTCATGTTTTATTGGAACTACGCATTTAATATCGTCGTTGTCGGCCTCTCTCAACGATTTTGTACCGTTTAAGATTGCTTTTACAAAGGCAATTTACAGCCTATTGATACTTTTAATATTTAAAATAGGTTTTATTTCGTTACGGTATTTTTTTAAGTATTATAACTAAAAGAATTATAATAAAAGCATACCTTATAGGTTTTTATTATTGCGGAAGAGAATTTTAATTTCACGAGAGAATCGAAAGACAATTTGTTTAAGTAAATTAATATGTATCCTGTAATAAACGAATGGGGTATCGTTCTTGAATGTGGTTGGCAGGCCGGCACAGGTTGGACCGCTGATCTGGTGAGGGTCGCAGGACATTGGATGCGGGTCAAGTAGAACCGATCGCTGTGGAGATCTTTGGGAGAGGCCTTTGTCCAGCAGGGGACGTTTTATCGAGTCACTAGCAATGGTCGACAAGAGGTTAGATTTGTTTCTCCCAGTACTCCGCAACCCGTTGTCACAGTCAGATGCGCCTTGGTGCAAGCTGGACATAAAGGCCATGAGAGAAGGTGCGTCATGGTTTGCCTGCGGGCTTCACAGTCGTTTACTTTCCTAGTAAAAGAAATAGTGTCTCTCTCTCTACCTAACCCATTTGTCCCGATAGCTGAAAATCTCCCCCCTGGTCATAAACAGCCACATCCTATCTGGAAGTCCCTCAACAGACTCCGGACCCAGGTGGATCAGACTAGGGATAACTTGTACCGATGGGGATTCTTAGGGGATTCCAATTTGGAAAGAAGGTGTGGTACGGTTCCCCAGAAAATGGACCATCTCATTTCATTACCTGCCCTTCTTTTCCTATCGCCTGCACGCGAGAAGACTTGATGAAGGCTACTGACTACGCTATTCGAGTATCTGGATTAGCGGGATTCGAAACCGCGACCTTGTGCTTCGTAGGCAGACGTACTATCAACTAGGCTACGAGGCCGTCTGAGTTTGCTATCGACTCGAAAAGAGGAAGAAGAAGTAAAATAAATCATTTTGCAATCACAATCATAGTAATGGACAATAAATATCCATCACCCAGCAGAATGCGGTGCTCCGATCGCGATAGCCACTCGTACGCAGATAACGTTTATGAGGTGCTAGTAAACACAGTGATAGATAAGATAAACGAAACGCGTAGAGAAAGTGTAGCGCCGAAAATATTATCACTACATGCTATTACTGTGATACAATTTAACAACTATATATAATATACATTATTTGAAGACTGATATAATGAAATCATCACGTTGATAGGTTATTTAGGTTCCCACCGAGTAGGGGCCCTAAATCACATGAATATAAAATATTATTTACCATATTACTGCAATTGTAGAAGTACACAATAAATGAATCTTTTTTAAAAATAAAAAAAGATGTAGAAAGACGCGCATAAAATATTTAAATTACTTGTAAAACAAATGCACCTATAAATTTGTGCTGAAATACATAATCGTTATCTCATTTAATTTTAAAACAATAGAAAAGAGCCAGCTTTTTCGTGACTTTTCCCCTTTTTATTTGATTCCTCAGTATTTGCTTTGCAAGCGTAGCACTTACCGCTACGAAATGGCTACGACGCTATTCATAGACCTCCCACGCTACACTCACACTACTCACGACTATGATTGTGGCAAGTGGGTATACACAAACGGAAAATAAAAAATAAAACTGTAGTAAGGAATACATATAATTTAAAGGCAGAGTGGAAAAATACTAGATTAGGATTATAAAAGGGATCATCAGCCTTAACGAAGTTCTGACTCACTCAAGATTCATTTAACTCAAGGTTATGATATTTTGTGCAGACTGTGCAGTTTTTATTTGTTTCCAAATTATTGCAGGATATTTCGGTCTTTTTATCGCGCGATAACATAGAGGATGTTTTTGAGTTCGGGATGAAAATTGAGATCTTTAAATTGACTCAGACTGAGTGGTTTACTTTTCAAAAGGCAACTTATTTTCCTTACTTGTCAATATGCCATTTAAATTGGTAAGCAGAACTTTTGAAACGAGGTCGTATTTCAAACGCTATCGAGTCCAAAATATGCTTACTTATTAATTACTTATGTATTGAAATCTATGCTAAGTTAAATGGTTATGTAACAGTGAAAGATTGTAGAGCAAGGAACCATTTAGTTTTATATATTTTCACGTTACTTGAAAAATCATTTCTGTTTCATTTTATCCTTCTTTTCCACCCAACCTCCTACGTCAGATCAGAGTGTAACTTTATTGCATAATATTAGAATGATATGAAATACGAGTAAATTGTTAATTACATGCTATGGAAATTCTAATGATGAAATTTCGAATTTAATATACTTATAAAAGTTTTTTTACAAAAATACAAAGCCTATTTTGCCTGCTTAAGATTAGTTACCTGCTTCTGTTAGGTTATTATGGCAATCCTAATAGTTATTTCTCCCACACGACATTCTAGAGAATGATAACTGTTTTTAAAATGAAGTTGTCTATACTACTTTTACACAGGTTTTTGACTTACAATTGACATTTCTTTACGTATAAAAATAATATGGTTCTTAGAATCCATTAGCTAAAGAAAATACCTTCTATCGTTCAGAGTACTTACGGGTGCTCTATAGAACCGTTCTGCCGAGACGACGACAGCTAGATTACCTATCGACTACATTGTTTACAGTAAATTGATATAAGTACATAGTACATTGCCTTCGTGAGCACATAATACTGTTACACGATATTGTGATGGGCCATCAATGTAGTCAGTAGTATTAGTCACAATGTTGCGAATAGCCACCCACGTCTGCAGTTTTATTCAGTTTAACTTAATCGGCTAAGGTTTTGTACAGATAGTTTATTTTTTATAACTACTGAAGTAATTCGTTTTGATCCTCAGAATTAAGATTTCCAAGCTTTTTTTACCTTAAACAGCATAAAAGTGTTTTGTTTTTTATTTGGCGGCTTTAACTGCATCTATAATTTCACCTTTTCTGTCATATCCTTTTTCTTTTTTCTATTAAGTAGAGGCAACTTGAAACATTTGACGTTTGACATTTCCCTGATGCAGTCATGTAATAGTCACTGCACACGTGTCTGCCCACGTGGGCAGTACACGCGGCTAGATGCAATTTAAGACATTCAAGTGCATGTCTATCTGTATAGTGCACATTGTTATGTAGTTTATGTCCTCGCATCCAATGACAATTTATGACTTTAATCTAATCGGGGCTTTTCTGTGCTCTGTTACGCAAAGTGACTCACCAAACAAATTGCAGTGTGATTTTTACTATGAAAAATACATACTTTGGGTTAGATATTGTGATCATGATTGTCATTCTGCAAGTTTGAGAAGCTTAATAAAATCACCCTCACATATATTTTTTTTAACTACGAAATACTGTGCAGTCATGGATATGACTAGTTATTGAGTTATTTATTTTTTATTTTATTTAAAAAGGTATTTTCTTGAAACAAGTATGTATGCATCATACCTATAAGTTTAATTTAAAATAATTACTTGTGGGTTATGAAAAAATCCTGTTGAAAATTCGCAAATTATGTAGGTATATTCAGTTCAAAATTAAGGTTAAAAGTTTTTATTTATCATGTAGGTAGAGCATTTAACATTCACTTGCTTACGGTAGGTTCCATTGTGATTAGGATTTGCACAATTTTGTACTTGTGTCACGTAAAACACGTTTTGTTTATTGAGTAAAGTTGGTATTTCCATTTTCATTTCTGCACTAGAAAAACGTCTCCTCAAGTATAATTTCAATGAATGACATCGAAGCTCTTTGCAGCTGTTATTAATTATCTGTACTGAAATTAACATAAGCTTCTGTAACAACCACCGCACCGGCGGCGGCGCAAGCGCAGCGCAAAGTTACACTCGCGCACGATGAGTGAACTGCACACGAGTGTGAATTGCTTGCACGCATGTCGCACTATTGCATTAAAATGTGCACGCAGGAACGAGCTTACGGTCACACGGTTAGGCGCGCCTAATGAGAAAGTTTATTGAGCGTTTATTGCGTAGTTCAGCGGGAAGCTTCACCGCGCTCGCCGGCTCGCCGCTAGAGGCGCGCAGGTGTGCCTCCCGCGCGTCCCGCCCCCCTCCCGCCGCGCCGCGACCGCCTTGCAGCTTTCTTTCCTCTCCGCCAGTTGACTGTCAACCACGGAGGCGAACGGTCGTTTCGTGCGCTGATTGGTAAAGCGCCGCGCAAACTGTAAACACGACGTTATCTCTACAGCGCTTCCGTTGGAAACATAAATTCGGCGTTTATTTTGTACAAAGTGCAGTGTCGTGACGTGCCAAACCTGTGGATTGATGTGGAGCGTGGAGTGCGCCGTGCGTGAACTTCCTGTGCATGTAAATGTCACTGGTGCCGCGCGTATGTGCCGGTGTGGTGTCTGCTGAGTGCCGTTGTTCAGATTGGGGTAAAGAGACATTGTGGATTTGTGTGGAACGGGTTCGGTGAGGCTGTTGGAAGCTGGCGGATCCTCCGCTGGTTGGCACCGGCCAGCTGGCGGCGGTCGCTATCGCGCCGGTATTATCAAATAGGCTGTTGACGTAAATGGAGACAGCCCGCGGGTGTCGCATTACCATTTTCACGGAACGTTAACAACCGATTAAAATATTCGTTTGGTCAGCGCATACCTACCGACGACGACGGCGCGTAAAGATCAAAAAATCTTGACGTGTGCGTAGGTACTCGCCTGTCCACTTATCTAAAGATTAGGTATGATAATGTTGGAATCTACCGAAAAGTAAACAGTACATCCAAACGTAATACGCACAAAAAGTAAACAAACTTTTACAAAAGTTTCTTCAATCCGCTTTTATCTATAGGTACTTAAATGAACTAGGGTAACACAGAAGAATACATAATGTAGAATGTATGTAGGTACTTATTTGAAACATAATGGACAAAAACAAAAATCTTTTTTGTATTTTCTTTCCGAAAAAGACTAAATGGCAAAAATCTATCAAAAAAAATTTCAACCATTGCAGGAAACGAAAAAATCGTTTTAAAATTTACAAAAGTAACCTAATTTGAGGAAGACCAGACAAAAAACATTAAATTAAAGAGATATCGACTAACATTTCTCAAACTAATGTCTTCTAAAAATTTCAAAACTTAATTCTGTACCAATAAGTATGAGACAGAAACTTTAGAACCTTGATCTTTCAAAAACCTAGACTTTCAATTTGCATAAATAATGATTGAAAATCTTATCGCAATGCCTACTCTTTAATTTATTGCTATTAAGTAGGCCCGAAGTTGACTCTCTGACCGGTACCTCATCTAAACTACATCTCTACTTCTCTACCTTTATCTTGCTTTAGATTGTCTCTAACTACATTTCATGAGCTGAACTGAATGGATTTGTTGTAATTGCTATTACCAATTGTATAGTAAGTACATATAATTTACCTTAATAGGTATATTCGATGGGTAATAATGTACAAAGTACCTAAAATGGCATACCTATAAAGTGTGTACTAACTTAAAACACGTATGTAATATCGGTTTGCCCTTTTAAAACAGGAAAATGTTGAAAAGAATGTTATGTATGATAGACTAATTTTATTCAAGAGTCGAAACATCAAATAAATTTAGAATAGGACAAGGCTAGCCAACCGAAAAATAAACCTAAAAGAAATATCGAAAATAAAGTCATCAGTCCAAGTCATATGCAAATCCATGATGAAACAAACAAATGACAAAACGATCCAACTTACCAGTAGGTTGCTGTACGTAGATGATATCGCAAACCGCAAAGAAGGTAGGTGACTTCTAAAAAAATTTAATAGCAAAAAAATTACAAAAATATCAGATTGTTTCCACAAGCAAGTATGGAGTTGTCAACAAAAATACAAATTATAAAAATCCCAAATAAAATCTGCTTGGACTTCACTACTAAATTAAAAAGCTCTGAAACTTGAGTCCAAAAGAAACATCGTACTTGATGTTACTATTTCATTCAATAAACTATTTTGGAACTTGGATTTGTTTTATTTAACCAGATGAGTGTGTTTTTATTAAAGCTAGGGCTTGTTTCAACAATGGATTTAGCCTGTTAGTTGCGAACCAGGTTGCACTTACGTCCATGATATTGTAATTCATTAGCTGGCCTTTGTGCGGTCTGGCCACCGCGAGTTTGCGGTCGGCTACAACGGGCTGCAAACTTCCACCTTTGTAGTCTTTAAACTTGTACCCGCAACTCCAGAGTTAATCTCCCACTTGCGGTATAGTTTTAATAGCAAAAGCCTGTTGCACTATTCTCGCTATAAAGAGCTACGAACACCGCAAAGTTTTGCATAGATTACTTATTCATTGATTTTATTATGTACAAGATGCCAAAAAAATCAAAATAAAATAACTTTATGGCAAAAGGTTTAATCAAGTAAATGTTTAAAATCTAAAGTTACATCTGTAATTAACTACAATTATAAATATATATATATTTGACCACGAAGAATAAACTGTACCATGGCACAGTTCAATCAATTATACAGGAAAAAACATTGATTTAAATTCATAATAGCTGTCAAACCATATTTTATACAATGTTGATTTACATTGCCTGCGATTAGAAGTTCGCTAAATACGATAACTGTTACTTTTCCAATCGGTGTCGGTCGAGAAATAAAAGATAAGGTCATTTGGAAATCACCCTCTTCCATTTAGAGTTCCGAATGTACGCCCGAATAAAAACTAGGTAAATATAACAATAAGAGTGATTGCGTACGATTGTTTATATTAGTGCCGGTCCGCGGGCACACAGCGAGTGAAAGGCCTGCTTTCTCCGGCCCTCTAGCCCTCTTGTACGTTGTGGCTCTATTGCAAAATTTCACACTCCCACTACAACGATAGCCATCAAATTACGCAGATAAATAGCTTTAGAAACTATAACCAACTTTCCAAAGAAGCTCAGCTTCTGAAACTCTAAGTAGAGCGACTTTATTATACGCGGACGTACCAACTCGTAAATTGAGCATACTATTATGATACTCAATTAATTTGAGCTTTATATAAGTTCAACGCGTTGTCGGCCCGGCTTACGGTGTTCAAAAGTAATCTCATTTATTTAAGTAATCAATTTACATATTGGCCAATTACAAGAACACTTATAAAACATTATTAATAGCGATAGAAGCTAGATATCGAAGGTCGTCGGACTGTATTTGACGCGGCGATGATCATAACTAGCCGACCTACACGAATGAGTCGTAGTTTCCTATACTGTCGTGACCCGTTAGTCGTCAGTCGCGTTTTTACCACTCTCTAGCTCACGCTTTCGTATGTGGGTCGACACGACTCTCTTTGTTCAGATCCAATTTAGCTGATTTATTATCTCTATGATAATTCCCTAATCAAAGCTTTTGTTACATCCCCAGTCTTATTTCTTTGGTTAAATGCTTCACAGCAATTGAAATATGAAATACATTTTATTGGTAAATAATTGGGCAATTGACAGGGTTCGATACAATCGACCCGTTGTTCACACGCCACACAGTGCGTGAACTTAAAGCTTACTTACGATTGGTCTGTGCAGAAGAGGGTTTTACGCAAGCTAAACTTATATAAGCAGTTTCTTATTCTTGTGAAACGGTGCCGCGTGCTTTCGTTACTTGTGTTACATAGCTCCGTTTGGCATCAGCAAATTGATAATATAATAAGCGGCTGACGCTCTTACAACAGAAACAATATTAATGGCTCTCCGTTCAGCACAACTCTATTTTTTGCTTGTTTTGTTTTAAGAGCCTAAATCTTGTCGGTGGAGTCTAGTCTACTTACTCTTTCCTATTTTCAGTCTTCTGTTTAGGCATACGATACTGCATTTACTCTTCCTTAATTTGGTTCAATTATTGTCTTCTTGGCGTTCGTTCTCTATATTTTTTACCTTGTATGTTTCCTTCGATGTTGTTTCAATTTTGTTTAACCATATATTTTGTAGAAAAGTTGTCAACTTGGTGGCCAATATAAAATTAAACTTTGTTTCAATTATACATATTAGATAAGTAAACGGATTTGTTTAACATCAAAACAAAAGAAAGTATTTAATAAAAGATAACGACCTCAGGGAGCACTATAAATTCGCTTTATCACGATATGGTAATCGATACTGATAAATTGAATCATAGATAACACAGTCCTCTTTTAGTTGAATATGAAATGTAGAACAATCGAATCCGCCGACTTGTGATATACGAGTTTATTCTTGTTGAACATTGTAAATGCATAATAACTTGACCATTCAAGGTAAGCATTCCCGACAACGAACTATTAGTTTGCATTATGGCGGTTCAGATTGTTGTTAGCAAACAATCCATCATAGTATTATCTAGGATCGGCTCGGTCCAGTCTACTGAATATACTAGTCTAGCCAAAGTTGGCGCGAATTGGGCACTCGCCAGCAATGGATGCCAAATGCTCCGAAGGATGTTCTTTAAAACAATTGCATCGATTGCTAATCCATTTCTGACTTCTTAGAAACAAATTAATATGCGTTGAGCTCCAACTTTGGAAAAGAACAATAAAACTGCATCAGAGATTCCTCATGATATCCCTGGGCAACAGCTAGGATTCTCTGCCAAAAGACTTAAATATGAAAGCTATGGAAGTTTAAGCATACTTTATATGGAAACATTAGGTATTTACCTGACCTTTTTCTGTAATTAATTATATCTCGTATAACAGATAAAAAACACTCTAACAAGTACGATTAGAGTCCCTAAACATACCTCCAAAGAGTTCTACATTAAGTGATAGTCTCCTATTACATGATACATGTAATGCTTGCTTGCTTATCGTGTGGGTTTCGAGGTTAACCTACCATGGTGTCGGAATTATAGAACCGCCTTAGGCTTCCGACATGGTTCCTATAACGACTACATCCGTAGATAGTAGCCGGGACCATCGGCTTAAACATACATGTATTAAACGACTATTATACAGAGCAGTGGCCCTACTGGGTGATCGCCAAATACCATTGCCAAATATTCGCGACGCTGCTGTCGCCATCCCATAACTTATTAGTATACTCGTCTTTCGCTACTGCTTCTACGATTTCTCATATACTGATACAATAATGCATTAGAAATTGGTGTTTACGCTTGGAAGGAAACTTGCGTAACGTTGTTACCTCCAAGTTAATCGTATCCTCCAGTTTACATAACCAATCAGTCGTTTACCTCGCGTCTCCGAAACATAGAGTCGAGTCGGTGAATAGAAGGAAACTAAATAACTAGACAAGGAGAAGTTTTGAAAGCAAGATCAGAACTTATATAATCCTGCAATATGACGATCATTAGTGGTCGCTTAAGTAAGATACTGTTAAAATACCTATGATAATGATTGGGCATTATCTTTTTTTCAGTCAGATTGTTAAATACCCCAAATTTTCTAAAATAATCCTGTTTGCTTAAGCTCGAGAAGTGACGATTTACTTATTGATCATGGGAAATAAGACAATCTTGATTTATCTCAACTTTAGGTACCTTCTTATCTTAGTGCTATTAGTAAACGGTGACTTTGGCTTTATACAACGTGGTCGTGTATTGCGTGGTGTGAGATGTCAGGTTAGCAGGTAACAGGGCCGGAGCGGCGAGGTTCCCGCGGGGGGCCGGGGATTTCCGTCCAGCCATCTGTCGCGGCAGCTGCCGGATCGCACGTGCGGCTACACCTATTATTAAGGTCGTTTTTTTCCAACTTGGGAAGTGTTTTGGAAGATTCCAAAAGGATTTGAAGTTAGAAGCCGAGTTCTTTTATTGTTCCATTTTTAACGGAAGATTAATTTGAGCGTTTGTTTGGCGTCCTTCGAGCTTCGTTCGCGGCAGATGTTTTGCTTTTGGGGCGGAAAATGACGTTAATGTCCTGAGTAACAAGTCAAAAGCAGTTTCCAGGTTTATACTAGAATACTACGGTATTGTAGGTACTGGATTAAAGTAGGTACCTAAACGATACTGAACGAACATTGTTATCGATTATGAATGTACCGACCGGGTAATGATTGCAAGAGTTTCCATGGCTAGAGCACGTGACACATTGTTTACAACTTGCTCAAGGTCGTGTGCATATTGCGTCGATTCCTGAAAATCTAATTTCGTTATATAACAACAAAACTTAATGCTTTCATGTGTGTTTATTAATAGATTGTCTTCCCTGTCTATCTAGAACCATAAGTAAAAAAAGGAAATGTGGACACTTTTCGGTTAACTGAGATAACTATGATGATTTCTATTCTATAGTTATCTTCATATCAGTATAATAGAATCTCAAAATGAAATTGAAATGCTGCTTTGTTACTTATATGAATAAAGGCTAGTATTTTAAGTACTCCTCTCTCTTTCAATCCTTTTCTAAAAAAGTCTACTGATCTACGTTTGTTGAAAGAAAACCTGAACAACTCAGTATTTATTCATAGAATTTTATTCCATGGCCTTTAATACAGGAAATACCTACTTATTGACATACAACCATTGGAAGCTATCGATTACCAAGCAACACACAAACACGTGCAAGCCAATAAATAGACAAGATATTATAGATATTGCTCATGTTTTTTCTTCACAAGACATTTATTCCTTCTGTACCTACAATAGTTGACGGATTCACAGACGACAATATTTGAGAACATGACATGTATCTTTTTGAAGACTTCTAAATCTTCTAAAGATACCAATATCATCATCTGTGATCCCTTTGTTTTTTGCCATAAATTCCCTCTTTGTCCTCTTCTTGTAAGAATTTACTGGAAGAGTACAGTTTGTTACCTCCTGTTAACCACAAATTTGATTGGTGTTCTGATCTACTTCTAGTAGATATGACCAAGATTGAACTTCTAGAAGTTTACCTAGAATACTGGTTGTTATTTGATGATTTTCGGTAGCGTCAATCGATTGATCTGGCTGCAGGCCTGTTTGGCGTATTGCATGTATTTCGTACACGTGACCGTGTTCGCCGCCGCTCAAGGCCGTGCATATTGCGACGCGAGTTCAGCCGCTGCTGTACGGAACCCAATGCATGGCAAACGGAAGCAGGAAAACAACTTCGAGATGTGAAGAGTTCAAAAAAGATCACATTGATGACCACGACAAATTTATTTGCGATTCGTAAATGCGTTAAAGTACTAACTTAAGTTTTATACGTAGAATTATTTTATTTATTAAAATCATAATTACAGTCTAAAAATGTCCAAATAAATGAAGCAAATTAGATATCCTTTGCTTTATCACTCTGCTTTAATTGAGGAAAATTTAACAGAAACTGATAAAATCTCTTACAAAATTTTGTGTAAATATCCTGTTGATTAGGATAAACGAATGTCTTGGGAAAAATAAGACGAATAAATGCAAGATGTTTACAGTAAACAAACCGAATGAGTCACTGTTCTCCGAAGCAGTCGCGCTGCGCCGGCAAATGGTCCGTTAAAAACATTTGTTTTGCAGATTATACAAATTTGATGATAAATGACCCAAGATAAAACAGTTTCCGCTCAGCTATTTCGATACTCTTCTAGATATAGGTCAAACACGTCGTCGAAGATTTGATCGATGTTACAAATTGTCCCAGAGAATCCAGAGATGTCTTGAAAATGAACTGAGCTACAGATTTATTGAAGATTTTAAACATGAAAAGTAAAAAAAAATATTAAGTTAGTATAATCATTTGTTTTGATAGCCGTTTATGTAAGTAGCTACATTATTTTGAATGTAGTGTAGATACACAATTTATCGTCACGCGGCGAGCCAAGGCCGTCTGGCTTCAGACCTCCACGGGAACACGGACACCTACCGCGAAGCGCGTCATAAAACAAACTCTAAACATGCAATAAAACCGAGCAATGACGTCACAGATAAAATCGGCCAAGTGAAATATGAGGATAAACAAAGCGGTTCGTTTGAAAATGGTACACTAATCGTACGACAGCATTGCACCTCCAGCCACAGCCGCATTGCACCACCGCCCGACACCACACCGGCCCATATTATGCTTACTTAAGTTTGTTTACCATCGCATCTTCTATGTACTTAAAACTTAAATCTATATAAATTATCTATCTATACCTTCAAAAAATCTTCAGCATTTGCAAATATTTTAAATATGTTCCAGGAAATTACTGTTCCTGGATCTATTAAAAACCAATTACTTATACATCGATATATTCATAAAATATGTATGATGAAATTACGGATTTGGAGCGCGATGACATTTTCAATGATACTCGTAGCTAGTCTATAGTTCTATACTCTAGAGTGATATATTGGTAATTTCAAACTAACGATGTAGTCCAGTAGATCGATTGTTGTTCTATCGTGTAACACGGTTGATTGCGCATGGTAAACAAACCTAATTAATCTGCTGTGTCCTCTATGCTCGCGGACATATGGGACACACATCTAATAACACCGTTTTTCCAAAAGGTTGAGTCCTAACAACTGACGCCGGACGTACGCCGCCGAACGTTGCTGTGATATCTTCTGTGATGTGCGAGCCTGACGTATATTTTTATATGTGATTTACCAGTGCCCAGTACAAACCGAGTACAAAAAAAACGGATATTAGATTATTTATATTTAGTGTTACTATGAAGGAGGAGTGTAAACTGTGCAGTGCGGGTTGGGGCGGTGCGACGCAGACCACGGACTTTTCCATTTCGTCGTTGATGAGGCCAGCTGTGCCCCACGCGGGGAGCTCGGGGCCCTTGGGGCACTTGGGGCCCGCGGACCCGAGGCAGGACGCCGTGCTGCTCTCAGCGTACCTGTTCAAACTAGGTGACTATCCCTTGTATACGCTTCACGATTACTACGCCAACGCCGGTGAGTATCGTGCACTTAGCCCAGAATCCGAGCACCCTCGTTAACACCCACTAACAAGTAGATAATAGACAACAGTTTGTTATAAATAGCCCGCGTCAGTGCTCGCTTGTTCCTACTAAATAAACTTCACTGTTCAGTAGCGGCTTGTGATGGTGATAAACACGGCTTATTCGCTTTAGTAGACTAGTAACAGCGATTCTGTATTGCGCATCAAACTGTTGTAGGCGAACAGCGCTCTAGTATTTATTGCTATTTTACGACAGTGTTTTAAACTAAAATATTACACTGTAGACCTTGTAAACGGTTTGAAAAGAATTTTGTGTGAAAAATATTTTCATTTCCAGCTATTATTAATCACTGTAATCAGCGTTTTGGAGGACATTTATGGGCTACGGTTTAACTTTATTGTTAATGTAACTGATATCCATGTAAACTGGCGTCAATTAATTTTATCATGGAAGTTTTAAATAGGTGACATGCACGCGATAAATAAATTATTGTGAATTGTTTTATTCGTTACCAAAAAATATGAAAAACCTATCGGTAAAATAACTTCGGTCTTTTAAACAAAGCAAATAGTTTATGTGAAGTAATTCATACGAGAGTCATTGAGATATTATATTTAAAAAATTCCCGTATAAAAATAATAAATAAGTCATGAAACATTTGAAGTAGAGCCATTTCTTCCATTTGTGTTTTAAGTTATTGATAAGTTATTGATTGACGAATGCAATATTTAAAGAGTTGAATTGAAGTTGTTAACAAAAAATAATATTGGTCTGACTATTATATGACATAATTATAATAATATAACACAATCTAACCCCCTAACCATATACTAATCTCTCCATTTTCCTGCAAAAGCGAGTACAAGTTCATTAAACCAACAAGTACATCAAGGATACCAATAGCGGTCAATTTCCCATGATTATTGCAGAAAATAACGATGAAACGAACAAGCAATGAAGTGCCATGGTATGCAAAGTGGGTTATTTTATTATAATTACAGCCAGTCCTATTATGTCAATGCGGTGACTGTTTCCGACAATTTGCGTCACTTCTTTGTTTCCGTTTAGTTACTCACTCACCTACCCTGTACGGGTAGTACTATTATTTTCTTCTGTGCCAGTACACTGCACTTCTTGTCGTTGCAGTACAATAATTAATACTATATTATACCTATCCTTTTTGTTCTCGATTCAAAATTTATATAAAAACTAGCTGTCTGCCCACAGCTACGCCCGCGTTGTTTTCTGACTCTTCCGTAGTAATTTTTAACTATCCCACGGGAACTGTTTAATTTTCCGCGATTAAGTTGACCAGGGATGTAGAGGACCACCATGCAAAATTTCATTCAAATCGGTCCAATAGTTTCGGAGATCAGTCCGAACAAACTGGCAAAGAGACAGAGAAACAAAAAAAAAGAAAGATGTCTGGATATGTTCTATTTCACTTCTTACATCCTCTTGACTCGGTTTTCATCTTTTATTTTCTATGTACAGACATTTGACCTCTACAGTTTTATTATACGTACAAATAAGTTACAATATAGATAGATAGTTTGCTAGTAGTACATAGTATAGTGAGTTTTAGTTAGCTAGCTATCGACTCGAAAAGAAGAAGTTACTTGTTTTCTTGTAAATCAAACTCATCTTTGCTTGTTGCGTCATAATATTTCCAGAAAGTGACCTAAATAAGGCTTGTCTAGACATTACGTCAAATATCGGTTAAAAGACGCGAACCGGGTTCCACCTAGTCCGGATATTAAAACTTTATCTACCGCTATCGAATATATTTTATTGACTTTTAAGTTGATTCTTAAACTTAGTTTTTGAAATATTTTGTATTAAGTAAAGTAAAGGTTACTATTCGTTATTTTCCTTTTATAAGATCTTTTCATAATTTTCTATACATAATTTGTAAAGAAAATTATTGTTGTTGGTTGTTGTTTTTTATTGTTTGTTTGTGTATAGTAAATATGACCAGTAAGGTGCTCAAATTTAGAAGTCCCTTTTCACCCTTTCAGTTTTACCGCACGAGGAAAATAGGGCTCCAATATATTGCTACATTTATAGTGCTGGATAAAATAAATAGTTCATAAAAGTTGATGTTATTGTGTGTTTAGTATTATAACCGCATAAGTAATGAAGCTCTAGTGATCGAATCACGACGCCACCGACCTCGCCGGCCTCGAATGCGGATCTGTGCGGCGACTGTCATCTCGCCTTGCCGCGACTAGCCCTGAAATGTCATTTTCCTAGTTACTGTCTACCGGGTTTTTGATATAAGCCTATTCACTTAAAATATTGTAATTGCCTAAACCATCTTTATTTTGTTACTTAGTAGGCCGAGAGTTTCCTGACTTACCTAACTATTAGAATTGGAGAAATCTAACCCAACCAGGGAAGATACCTACTATATTTCTTATTACAGTAGGCCGGGAGTTTCCTGACTTACCTAACTATTAGAATTGGAGAAATCTAACCCAACCAGGGAAGATACTATATTTCTTATTACAGTAGGCCGGGAGTTTCCTGACTTACCTAACTATTAGAATTCGAGAAATCTAACCCAACCAGGGAAGATAGTTTATTTAAAAAAACTTATAGGATTGAATAAGTACCGATGAAATTCTTAAAAGCACCAGCTTATTATTTTCTCGTTGCCATGAGTTGCCATGGTTAAAATCTTGGTGAGGTCGGTGGATGATTCTAAAAACCATAAACAAGTCTCTTAGAAATCCTCTTTCGGCAATCCTGAAAGTATCGGTAGTAAAATTCAAACAGTAGGTAGGTAACAAAGTACCAACCACTACAAGCCTTAGGTACAAAGAGCCATTCACACTTGTTTATTCGTCGATTACCCGCCGCATACGACCGACATACGACAAAGTAACGAGTGTCAAAAACAATGAGTCCTTTCACTGCGTCACCGCTCCCGTCAATCGATAGGGAGTAAAAACGGTGGCTGATGACGTCACAGCTCTGGATGAGTCAGCCCTCCAGCCTCGGCAGTTTTTGTCCATCCGGAGGGGCGCGCGAGTACTCACCCTAATATACTCGTATTTAGTTAATGTTTTTATAGGTATACTAGCGACCCGCCCCGGCTCCGCACGGGAAAATGGTTATTGTGGGTTATTTTTAAGTATATTATGCATGTTTTATACATATAAACCTTCCTCTTGAATCACTCTATCTATTAAAAAAAACCGCATCAAAATCCGTTGCGCAGTTTTAAAGATTTAAGCATACAAAGGGACATAGATAGGGACATAGGGACAGAGAAAGCGACTTTGTTTATATAAGTAGTGATTTAGTTAATGTTCTTATAGGTATACTAGCGACCCGCCCCTGTTCCGCACGGGAAAATGGTTATTGTGGGTTATCTTTAAGTATATTAAAAGAAAGAAAGAAAGAAATTAAATATTATGCATGTTTTATACATATAAACCTTCCTCTTTAATCACTCTATCTATTAAAAAAAACCGCATCAAAATCCGTTGCGCAGTTTTAAAGATTTAAGCATACATAGGGACATAGGGACAAAGAAAGCGACTAATTTGTTTTATACTATGTAGTGATGGGTAAGACACAGTTGGATACTGACTGACTGAGGTTTAAAGACTTAGGGTAAAGAGAAAATTTATGCATTTATTGGATTCCCTATAATGTAAATAAACAATATCGAACCTGTAGAAACTGTATACACTGAAAAAAAAAATTGATTACATTAATCAAAAAAATGATTGCGTCTAACAAGAAACTTGTTACAATACGAGCGTATAAAGTAATATGATTATGGCGATAAAGCTATGTTGATTAAATAACAATCAAGTTGTCTTTATGAGATAAAACAAGTAAATTGTTGAACCTAATATGATCAAATAAATATAACCAATCAAGTTTGGTTATTATAACAATGATTTCTGCTGATTGAAGTTATAATGAACTTGATTAAGGTTATCAAGTATTTTAAGTAGTTTCAGATAAAATTGCTTTATGCTAGCTATCAAAGGACCTGATTATTGTGAATATGAAAACTTGATACATTTGATTATGTTCCACATTAGAATCATATATTTAGATGTTTACTTCTGTTATATAACTTGTTTCGCTTTATGAAGCTGTCTTTATTATTTGAATGAAGATAAGTATTAATATTTAATAAGATTTTTTTTTCAATGTAATCAACACAATTGATTGAATGTAAAAATTAATAATTGTTAAGTTATTCAAATAACTTGTTTAAAGCTATAAAGTACTCTTATTGGGACTATCAAGAAACGTGTTTATTTTTTTATTATATAGGGTCTAAATTTACGTTTAGATGCAGAATGTCCAAGTTGCAAAATGTCCAGCGGGTGCAAAATGTCCAGGTCGCAAAAGGTCCAGGTTGCAAAATGTCCAGGTTGCAAAAGGTCCAGCTTGTAAAATGGTAATAATAAGACATTCTGCTGCATCTAAAGGAAATATAACTTATGCTACTATTATGAAACAAAAAAATTAATAGCATAAGTTATATTTCCTTTAGATGCAGGTCTTATTATTACCATTTTACAAGCTGGACATTTTGCATCCTGGACCTTTTGCGATCTGGAACTTTTGCGACCTGGACATTTTGCACCCGCTGGACATTTTGCAACTTGGACATTCTGCACCTAAACGTAAATTCGTTTTAATAGTTACGTTTCTTATAACTAGTGATGGTGCTGCTCTACAGGTGTTTGGGTACGTACTGCGCTCACGCTTTAAAAGGAACGCAGTACTTTTCTCTGTCAGCAGATCACTTGTCAAAAGAAACATATTTATCAATTATTTTTATATAAAATGATAATGTCAGAAATGTTATTAAAATGTTTTATTCATGGTTATTAATAACTGTTTAGAGATCAACATTTTTCCTTATGCTAATTTATGAAATATATAGGTATGTTTAGAAATCAACAGTTGTGTATAATATATCTAAATTGAACAATAGTCTCATAGAGAGGAGGTATCCCACGATCATTAAAGGAAGAAGGTGAGCGTCAGAATGGCTGGTTGTCTGTGGCGTGAGTCTATGAGAGTTGATACAATAATTGCTTATATTTACTTCATAGAATAAAAAAATGCTACATATGATATATATTTAGAAATGACTTTTTTTTGACCAGCGATCCTGATGTTTGGTTGGCTGGTCACCTCCTAGTTTGAAGCCCAGCATGCAGTATTTCCCGAAATTTATTGCGTCAATAATTGCTTCATATTTACTTCATTTATCTATTTTAGTTGTAACTTTAAACACTTTTTCTTGTAGACACTTTTCCTTGGGATAATTATTTAAATGATTGCTACATCTTTTATTTAACGTACGATTGAAGTTACACTTCAAATAGACAAATGAAGTAAATATGAAGCAATTATTGACGCAATAAATTTTAGGAAATACTGCACGCTTGGCTTTAAACTAGGAGGTGACCAGCCAACAAACATCAGGATAACTGGTAAAAAAAAAGTCTTAAATTATATCATATGTAACAATATTTTGTTCTATGAAGCAAATATAAGCAATTATGAAGCAATTATTGAATCAACTCTCATAGACCCACGCCACAGACAACCATCCATTCTGACGCTCACGGAAGAAGTATTTTTATATTGAAAATATCAAAAACAATTTAAAAAAAAACCTTTAGTTGTACCTTGTAAATTGTAAATCAATAAGGATCATAATATATTTGCACCTTGTAAATGGCATGATCGTGGGATACCTTCTTGTAGAGAATACAATCCCGGGATCCCGAATATGACATCACTCATAACATAACATAATATTTGTGTTCATAATAAACAACCTTATACTAATTAACATAACATGCTATTTGTATTTTTTAATAATAATAGTCAAGTTTTATTCATGGTTATTAATAACTGTTTAGAGATCAACATGTTTCCTTATGCTAATTTATGAAATATATAGGTATATTTAGAAATCAACAGTTGTGTATAACAAATCTAAATTGAACAACGAAAAGCTTCATTATCTTCCACCAATAAAGATTCAACATCTGCATCAAAATATTCGCAAGGAGCTGGTACAACAAAGTTATTGTTACTGTTATCCTCAGTGGATACGTCTAACGAAACTAAACGATTTGCTAAGGAATCATCGTTGTGAGTTATTAAATGTCGCCTAAATGAGTTTAATAACTGGAACTTTCTATTACAGTTTTTTTTACAAAAAAACAAATAACCATTGTGGAGTGGAGTGAAAAAAAAAACTGTTCTTGATGTTAGTTAGTTAAGTACTCAAATTACAATCTGTTAAAAGTGACTCGGCAGATGTTGAGCCTTTATCATAGGGACTTGACAGTTTATAGAAGCCTTTTTGTATAAAGTACCATGGACCATAGCTTGAAGGTGAATATTCTAGGTTTAATGACCATGTGAGCTTGAAACATGCATCTACCGACGCCATGATGTTGGCGACGTTGTAAAAATGGTTTGCATTTACTACCACATAATAGGCTTTGATGTTTGCTAAATTAGGGCCCACTATAATGATATACGGTTGTGGGGTAAAACCCATCTGAATGGTCTTTTGATGTTTTTTATCTACAACTAGTTTCAAGTAACTATCGTCCTGTACGTGGGTCACAAATGCGTCACGGCTTTCGGCTTTCGACGGTTTCCATTTTTTTTCTTTATTTACCTTCCTTTTTTTCGATGGGGGAGAAGCTCCTTTTGAGCTCGTGGTAGCGATGGGTAAGGTGATTATGCTTGGGTTAATCAGCTCTGGCAAACTCAATATTGCTGCAAGGTTGTTTTTCTCTTCATCGCTCGAATCTGAAAGAATAAGAATTTTACATTAAAAACAGGCATCACCAGACACAATTATCAGATAGACTATCTATACTCCATATTATACTATACTATAATAATTATAATCTAGGCCGCGGGTAAAACCGCGGGGCGGAAAGCTAGTTTATAACGAATTCTCCTTCCTTGACCGGTACATTCAAATTGACATGCAACACAGCATGAGACACCAAAACACAGTTTAGTTTCATGGTCAGGTTCAACCCTTGAAAGGGATGCAATATTTTCGTTCGTTGCAAAAGGTCCAAGTTGCAAAATATCCAGGTTGCAAAAGACCTTTTGCGTCCTGGACATTTTGCGACCTGGACATTTTGCGACCTGGACATTTTGCACCCGCTGGACATTTTGCAACTTGGACATTCTGCACCTAAACGAATATTTTACATAGCATACTGAAGTTTTGGTCTGGGGCATTTAGGAATAACCGGTCACTAAACACTTACCATCTGCCAATTGGATAAGTTCTTTGCAACTAGCATCTTTAGACTTCTTTTCTTTCAAAAGTTTTATTAATGTTTTTTTCACTCCGGGAAAGTTCAAATAGAAGTTGTTTTGTTCTTCAGGGTAACAGGCATTGAAGTCTTCTTCGAGCTGTAACAAAAGGTAAAACAATTTTTTTTTTTGTCGAGTATAGGGCGTCAAAAAAGCCCTTGTTGTCCCATACAATTTGGGGCTTGGTTAGACTATCAGCCTAGGTCCAAGCCCAAAATTGATAATGTCAAAAAGAGCGCGTTCTACACCTCGTAAATAAAACAAAAAAAATTAAAACATCAAGTCCCAAATCCGTCGGTCTTATGATGGGAGATAGCTAAGCGAATGAAATCAAAATTAAGTATCTTATTTACACCAGATACCTACTAATGTATATCCTTGAGGTTTTTGTAGAGCAGGATAATCTTTAAAATATTGTTCAATTGAATATTTAGATTCTCTTAAATCTTTGCCACGTTTTTGTAAAGTCCCTTTCCATTTGGCTAGGACTAATGCCCAAGGATCTGAGCTGCTTTTGAGCCACGTTATATCATCATCTTCGCTGTTGGAGTTTCTAGTATTAACACTCAGAGCAGTCAGTGGAATAGGTCGTGGTAATACTTTGACAGGTTTATGAGGAGTTGGTGATTTCTTTAGTTTGTCTAGTACTCCATGTTTTTGATACTTCCTTCTCAAGTTAAGTAATTGACTGATTAGTTTTCCTCTGGCTTGGTATGTCACACCTTGCGCAGTGATGCATGCTGGAATGTAATAAGTTGTAATCCGCTCATTTGGGAAAATTTCTTTTATTTGTTTACTCCAATTATGATAAATTTCTTTGGTGATCTTATCATTTTTATGGCTGTTCAGTATTTGCTTGCAAATAACGCTAGCTAAAAGATTTCTGGATTGTTCATTATCTAATGATTTTCCGACAAATTTTAGGAGACCTGACGCTTCGAAATCTTCCTTGAGTAACTTCAGTAAGCTCTGTAAAAAAAACAAAATAAAACCATTATTCAATAAAATTAAAAATAAACAGTAGGTATAGGAAATGGGTCAAAGAGTCAAGGTCAGGGCGGGGTGCGGTGGGAGTTGTGGCCATGAGACTTCAAGAAAATAATAAAAATGGATTTTATTTCCTTTATTCCCGTACCTTTAATCACCACTAGTGTGTATAAAAAGTCCCATATGACTTTAGAGGCGATGCACAATTTTTTTTGTCGAGCTTTAAACTTGGTCCCCTAAAAAAATTTCATGGACCTAAACGCTAGACTTCAGGAACAAAACCATCATACATAATTACAGGGTGTAGACTTTGTACTGTTTTTATGTCACATGCAGTAAAATTTTGCCTTACAAAATATTGTGCAATATTAACCTAAATAAAACTTATGTTTATGTATGTGTGTTGTTTTTATGGGCTAAATGATTATCTATCTATGTAGGTATTTAAGAGTTACAATGGATCTTTGCGTGTTTAACCTAACAGCCAACTGTACCTACAAATACAATACAATACAATATACTTTATTGACAAAAGATACAGCATACAGAAAACAACACAGAACAAAACAAATGAGTCAAAAGGCGGCCTTACCTACCACTTATCATCAACTCACAAAAAAGAAGTATGAAAGAATTAATACTTACATTATTTTCAATGACATAGAAACTTGTTGTAGTTTTTGTTGAAGCTAAATCAAGGTTGGGGGATGTTTTTGATTGCTCTGCCACTAACACATGCACATCAGCTGTTTCTGTTTTTTCTTCAGCATTAAAGTCTTGAACTGTAATGTCCTGAAATAGATTAAATTAAAACCAATTACTTACAAATTTTCTACTACGCAGTCAAAGTTACAGACCTCATGGTTATCATGGCATTTGTAAGCACTAACTAGCCTGTAATACCATAACTTGTCGGTGTTGTGCTGACTAGTAGATAGGTATTACCTAATATTATTATTTAGTGAACAGAGACTGGTATCAAATGGAAGCCCAGAAGACATTGCAACCTAGAAGTTCTAGGGTTCTAGGCTAGAACCCTTTATTCAAATAGGTACATATTTTATTTATAGATTTATTGACTATATTGCACTGCATACTAAGTTCTAAGCTGACCTACATAAGTATAGGTACTTTCCAAACCAAACCAAGGCACTGTAACTAGGGTTAACTTTATTCAATAGTACCTACATTATCTACTTACTAGGTACCTAATTCCTGTACAGGTAATACCTTTACATATAGGTACTTACACTCAGACTTATAATATCTAAATTACTGAAGTCTCCTCCAGGTAGACTCATATCGATACCTCTGGGCTCAAAGGGCGTAACCACCATTTTGCCGAAAATGACTTTTAAATGCCATTCTATTTCTTTTTTTCTGCTCTATCGATCAGTATATTTAAAATTTTGATAACTTAAAAAAAATGGTTTATACGACCTAAAATTTCAAGGTTTCTAATCAAGATTTTTTTAATTTTTGGGTCGTAAATTCCTTTACCCTCGGTCATCGCAAATTTTTAAGACGTAAACACCATTAATGAAAACACAATGGCGTTTACATGAAGAGTATTTAGACTGTGATTATGCAAATAAACGATCTACATTCAAGTGGTTTTATATATTTTCATTGCAGGATCCCTTTCAATAAACATAAAAATGATAGAAATTTAATATTTAGTTAAAAATTGGCTCATTTATAATAAATATTAAAGTTTACAAAAAATTATGACATACAAAGAGATAATGCCGCTTTAAAATAGGTTTTAAGAATATCTCCTTTTGTATTTTTCTGCTCACTAGACTCTCACTAGAAATTACGTTACGTGTAACTGTGAAAACTTTACTGGTTTATTATTTTTTTATGTTAAGAAAACGATAGAAAAGCTTGAAGTTTTTATTAGTGATACAAAAAGCTAAATTAAACGAATACAACATACAAAAATGTAACAAACAGAGTCTTTAATATAAAAAAATTGGTGGTTACACCCCAAGTTTGTTCAAAAGTAGTCATTTTTCGGGGTGTAAACGTCACATTAAACAAAAAATTTAGGGCGTAAAAGACATTTATTTTTGTTATTATTAGACTTGCTCTAAATATGATTTTACTATCCTATAAAGCAAAGAATTCTAAGGAAATGGCTCCAGGTTTCATTTTTATAGCTATAAAAACAAAAAAGTTATGCCAAAAATTAAAAAAAAATTTTTGTTTTTTGGCTCTCCTGAAAAGTCGTGTTTTGGTGATTACGCCCTTTGAGCCCAGAGGTATCGATATTACTGTCTATAGTGGTGTTGATGTTGGGATTCCATTCTTTCCAGTTCCGTATAAATAAGGTTCTAGGTCCTAATGGTGGAATCAGCTCTTTAATATCTTCCGGGGTAAGCGCAGAAAGCGCCTGCAGATTTATTTCATTTTCTGCAAAATAATTGTTGAATCAACTGACAGCAACAACAGCAGCTGCCGGCACACTACCGCAGAACAGGAGCAGTAGCGGTCCAGCCTTACCGCCTCGTGTGGCAGGATTCATATTATACCTATACAAACTCCTAAGATACAACTTTTCCTGCTACCGCTCCTCTACTGCACCGTATGCGTACCGCCTACAGTGTGCTGGCACCAGTCTTTGTACTTAGATGAGTAGGTAGGTAGGTCTCACACCTAAAGTAAGTAGATAAATAGCTAGTAATGAATAGGTAATGGTCGCATGAGACAGGTAAGTAGGTACTTACTGATAAAATTTTCTTGTAAATCTGGGAGGCCCCATGCCTCCAGCAGATCTGTAACTTCTTCCATGGTACACAGTCACAGTTGTCACAAATCACACCGTATATTTACGTAACCCGACGGACGTACTTTTTACGTGGCGCTCTCGCCGGCCGATTCAAACAAAATGACAAGTTCCGACATGCAATGCAACGGTTCGCGACGCTTCGAGTATGTTTACATTAATCAACTAGTAGTATACAATCAAACTAGACAATGTTTGTATTAAAAAACCGACAACATTCAATTTTAATAAAAGGGTAATTGTTTTTAATATTCTTGCGTTATACCATGAAACAAAATTTACTTGATCTATTATAATATGATTTCATTATAAAAACATTCAACTGTATTATAAAACTAAACATTTAACTTGATTGACTTTTTCGCTTCGGGTATGTTTACATTAATCAACTAGACAATGTTTGTATTAAAAAACCGACAACATTCAATTTAAATAAAAGGGTAATTGTTTTTAATATTCTTGCATTATACCATCAAACAAAATTTACTTGATTTATTATAATATAATTTCATTATAAAAACATTCAACTTTATTATAGAACTAATCATTTAACTTGTTTGAAATTTTGATAATTTCGGCTTTAATGAAACAACAAACAGTTAGTGATCATTTTTTGCAAGTTTATGATTGCTTCATTCATTTTTTTTTCTATCAAGTAAAATGCCATACTTGATTGGCTCGATTTCTCTCAGTGTACTTACAACGCCATTGCGAGAAATTGAGTTCAGTATTACATAAACTTTCAAGTAAACTTTCTTTATTTAGGTACTAGCTTTCCGCCGCGGATTATAATTTAATAGGTTTCGAAACTACTTAAACGATGATGAAACTTGGTGCAAAGATTGAATAGATCTTGGGAAAGAACATAGGCTACCTTTTACCGCGGAAAAAATTCATTTCCTCGGGAAAAACTGTTAACGCGGGCGGAGCCGCGGCGGAATGCTAGTTTTAAATAAAACTATGGCAAATGTCTCTTTGGTTTTGCCAAGCGCTCCAGGTATATTACTTACATATCCCTTTTCCCTTTCTTCCTCTTTTTAGAAGTCTTGAATGTTGCCTAAAGCTATAAGAACTCATAACACTGAAGCTGCTATTGCCTATTGCTTTGTATAATATATCAACACCTTACCTTAAAAGTGCAAATATCTAACTGGAATTAAAGTATTAGGGCATAGATCCAGGTTTTCGTTATATTCAGAATCCTTCATGATTAATAAATCCCGTACTCCCAATGTACATATTTTATCTGTAGTTAAGTCTTTTCGTCCAATGTCGGTGCGTGGTCGGTGCTGAATTATTTTAGGCCCCGTCTAACTTGCTAAACGGATTAGGTCCGTCATAATCAGATTCTTCGCGCTGAGATCTAACTGCCTTATGCGAGAAACTTTCGTGACGAAATTGTAAAATCTTTGCTTCATTTGTCTTTGTTATTTTATTAATAAATGTAATGTAATAATATAATTACATATATGATTTGAAGCGGGCCTTAGAACATTTGTTTTTTTTAAAGCTTAAGTACGTATACAAAATAAAATGTTTATATACCCCTTAGGCATTAATGGTAATACCTAAGGGGTTTATAAAATATTAAGGGTAAATATGAAAAACCTATAGGTATTGTAATGTTGTACCTAGTTAGCGCACTTCAACACAATCTAGATGAAAGTATTAATACCTACTTATTAGTCATACGCTAACACGCATCGTACAATGTTAAGACCTGCGATCTTAACCATTTATTTCATAAAGGTACGAGAAGAGAAACCAATAAAAAATATTCTGTTTATTTATGTCAAATCAAAGCAGACTCCTGGCAGGTCCTGGCAGGTCCTGGCAGGTCCTGGCTAATAACTGCTGAGACAAAATTTAAATAGTAGACAAGAAAAAACATGTTCAGCCATAAGTCGTGAAACGTCGCGGTCTATATTTGGCCAGCTATAAATAAATGTTTCTAATCTTACCTAAGTAGCCATAGTATAGTGTGAATAGGTAGTGTTAGCACTGGGTGTAGCTAACATTTTGGTATAGGTAGTGACTTCAACAAGGATATTATTGTCCGATTTTTCCGTAGTAATTTTTAACTATTCCACGGGAACTCTTTAATTTTCCGCAATCCAAAATGTTGACCGGGGATATAAGGTACCACCATGCAAAGTTTCATTTAAATTGGTCTAGTAGTTTCGGAGATTAGCCCGTATCTCTGCCCGTAAATCTGGATATGTCCTATATCACTTCTTACATCCCCCTGACTCGGTCTAAAGCATTTTTTTCTGTGTACAGATTTTGGAGCTCTAGGTACAGTTTTATTATATAGAGAATACGAGAGAGTCGTAATGTCATTGTTTTATTGGCGAATAACTAATTTTCTTAACTTATTCATCGATTTACATACATTTAGCTTTAGTAATTAAATTTTATGTAGAGACTACTAATTGTTAAATAATAATAAACATGAAATTCATCTATACTTACCCACATTTGTAAAACGAAATTTTTGCGATCTTTCTGACGCGTGTAACTTGTGTAAACATTGTTGTTTGAATTATGTTAGACATTAGCATAAAATGTAAACATCAAAAATAAAAGCCTCATTCGAATAACATAAAATGAAAATGTTATTTCAAAACTTACGAGCTTAGGATTGAGAAAGGCGGAGTGAGGCCAAAAGCACATCAGTTCACTCGGGTAGTTCTCTCAATAGAATAAATAGTGAGCTTGCTTTCGCTCCAACTTAGTGCCGCCGTCGAACGGTGCGCGCCGCCGCCGCCGCCGCCGCTGTCCTATTGGAGCCCGCCTCGTCTCGGTGGATGCGTCGAGAATGTACTAGACGCACGGAGAACATTCCACAAAGCATAAATTTGCTCCTTTTTATCACATTTTTCAAGTATAATAAATACTATGTCTTACTAAATCTATTTTGTACTAATTGGTAGATATTTTAAATTTGTTTTGCTTTAGTTTAGATTGGTTTTACGTTTGTGTTAGTGTTTCAGTTTATTGTTTAGTGTCTTCTTATATTTTATTAGCCTAAGTAAGTACTTCTCTGTTCGTCTCATTAGGAAAACTGTGTGTGTAACATTGATTTTGTACTTACGCATATTTTGAAATACAAAATTTTCCTTTGTTGGTAATATTATTAGATCAGAGAACCACTTACAAAGATAATGATCAAACAAATAAAGTCTTTACGGCTATAACATCAAACAGAAAACCAAGCAAAGAGCTTATTATGTAAGAACAGAAACAAAATAAAAAGTAACAAATTGTGGGTAATTCTTTACGCGAGTAGTACCTATACAAAGTACTTAGCCTTAGGCTCTAGGGGACACGAAGGGTGCGCAAAGAACGATATAAAAAGTTAAGTGAAACAATAACCAGAATATGCATGCAGTAGAGCGGATACATTCCCCTGTTTATAATTTTTAAGCCTATAATACGATCAGTCTATGAAGCTTTGAAAACAGTTATTTACGATATTTTCATGTTAAAATAATTATAGATAGGTGTACAACGTAGTTCATTCTGATTTTACCAGGTGTTGCAATGTCTTTAGACTTGTTTAATTGCGCTTCCAGAGAAAACTGAAGTGCTATCCAAAATTAAGTTTATAGCACTATATTCGAAGATACATAATGCCTAATCAATAAAGTGGTAATAAAGTAGAAACTCCCCTCTTGACACAGAGTTTAAAGTTCTGAAACAGCTGCGCGGTTTGGAACTGTGATTCATTTGTGGTGGATTGAGTAGAATTATGGCCTTTAGTAGAATTTAAGATTGTTCAAATAGTGTTCTCAAAGATCAAAGTTTGAGCTAACTCTAACAAAACGTATTTATTCACGATTGGATTAAAATTTGTCAACAAATCACGACCAAGGGCGTTTATATCTGCCATTAATATGCGAAAATGCAATAGGTATTTAAATATATTTTTTAAAGCGATAACGTACTTAAATCGAGAGAAAAGTTACAATTATGTAGGTATAATTGAGTTCAGGTGTATGCGAAGATGATATTTTTAACTCAATATTAAATGAAAAGAGGAATTAATTATCACAATTTCGTCACGTGAATTAGGGATGACGCAACTTTGGAAATAATTGAATAGTCGGTTTTTATTAAGTGTGGTCATTATTTAATTTAATAATAATAATAATAATAAAGGCGCAAATATTTTAGTGCTCTTTAACATGTACTACACATAAAATCAAACCGAAATAAGAAGGTATATTTTAAAAGCTTTACCTATTTATATTGCGAGAGGAAAACACGAGAGAGGCTAGGTTTATCTAGTGAACTGACGCCGTATAATCCGTTTCACATTTCATATATCCCTCGACACCTTTGAGGAAAATTAAAATTGTATGTATTTTTACAACGCTATTTGCGGCTGAAAATTGTGATTTTGCTCTTGTTCATTATGACGGTTAATAAAGCTTTATTGCTGTTCCTTTTTACACGCTTTATATTAGCTTCACTTGTAAGTAACTATGTATGTAAGAAAATCTTGGAATCTTAATTTGACCCACTTCCCGGTCTTCGATGAGGATGAAATTTTGCACACGCTCTGAATTCTGATGACAATACATGACTACCTAAGAAACGTCATTACAAATCCAATATGGCGGCCTCCCCATTACATATACGTAAAAAATCTTGGAATCTTAATTTGACCCACTTCCCGGTCTTCGGTTAGGATGAAATTTTGCACACGCTCTGAGTTTTGATGACAATACATGACTACCTAAGAAACGTCATTACAAATCCAATATGGCGGCCTCCCCATTACATTTACGAAAAAAATCTTGGAATCTTAATTCGACCCACTTCCCGATCTTCGATTAGGATGAAATTTTGCACACGCTCTGAATTTTGATGACAATACATGACTAGCTAAGAAACGTCATTACAAATCTAATATGGCGGCCTCTCTAAGATGGCGAACTTGCTGTTTGAAATCCACACCCATGATATGGGTATCAAATGAAAGGGTTTGCTGTCAGGAATACGAAAAAACAGTCACGGGACTTAAATCCAATATGGCGGACGTCCAAGATGGCGGACAGAAAGCGTGTTTTTTAGTTTTCTAAACTATGGATTATTTATTCAAAAATACTTTGCAACAACTGGTCATTTCAATATTTTCTTTTTTTTTAAACTCTACCACCTTTTTGATGACTGGCTAGTGTAATGCGGGTAGAATAAAATAAATAAACAATAAGCAGCCCTTTCCTCAATAAAGCCGACCCTTAGACTTTATAAAACTGGTCCCAACCTTTGAGTACAATTACGACGTCACAGTTCTATTTAAATACAACACAATGCACTGCAGGCTCTAACTGAACGTCAATTCAATTGCTTCCCTTTTTAAAAAGCAATATCCATTGCTGTGGGTTTTCTTTCATCTTTTTGGATTGACGGAAGCCAAACAGCGATGGATATAAATAATAAGTGTCGTCGATAGTCTTTTGTAGAGCGGCGCTCTCTCCCATTGTGCACGCTCGATAAATACCATATTTATTAGCGTTTCATTCAAGTGACGCTTCTCGCATACTAAATATGCGGATTAAAATTGCTTTGTGAATTGTAATTCTATGATAAATTAAAGCTATTTTTAAATCATTAAGGTTTAAACATTTGTTCCATTTTTATTTTTGTCTATCAAGAGACCAAGATAATTTTTTTAGCTTTAGTTTTTTAATCATAATATGTAATAAAGGTTCAACTTATAATAAGTTGATACAAAGCGGTATTTATTATCTCTATCCAATTTATCAAATGTTTTATCCTTCGAGATTACATTAGTTTTTGTAACGTACTCAATTTTAATTTTTATCTTTGATTTATGCTTTATCTCGGCGCGTCCGTTTAGGAGTTACGATGCCACAGAATCAAAATTAGATCATAAAAAATGATGAATTAATTAATTAATGTATAAAAATATGCCTTTTTTTAAACATATATCACGAAATTACAAAATCAGAGTAAAACGAAAATTATCTTGCTTTTTCTGGTTTATAAAAAGTTCAATGGCCATCACATTCACTCTTTAAAAATCGAATTAGTTTATGACATCCGCAGCCAGTATTTAACACCTTTGATCTCTAAGCAGCGCAAGCTTCTAAAACCATTTATATAATTTGACGTCAAATTGTCGTTCCCTAAACAAGCAGTTTAATCAAACTTTTACAGGTTCAAATGGCCAGTGCCTTGCAAATGGCACCAATGTTTCTTAAACTTTAATACCCGATTTTGAAAGGAGGGTTATGTTTTTCGAATGAGTACTTATACCTATGTGCGTTGCCACACTCTAATTCTTTGACTTATTCTTTGACACACTCTGTTACCTAACCTAAATAGCTTATTTTGGCCATTTATATAGAAATAGCAAATACAATATACTGAGATTAATATTGGAAGGAAAAATAAACGGAAAAAGGGGAAGGGGGAGAAGGAGGATTAACTGGCTCGACAATATTAAGACATGGACTAAAATAAAGAACGCGGCCGCACTGACGAGATTGGCTCAGAACAGATGCGAGATGGCAATGGTGGTAGCTGACGTCCGTTAGGACATAGCACCTGAAGAAGAAGAAGTTACCTAACCGCCTCGATGGATTTTGACTTGACAGTGTCGTTTTTGTATAGTGAGAGTAACATATCAAAAACAATTTATTTGTCTAGTGGCGTGTGGTATCAAAGTAAAGAGCTTCAACTTCCTACTTACAGAAAATTTTTTTTTGTGCCTATAAGTTTATAACTTTTGTATTTTTTATAAAACTACTAAAACTGTAAAAAAATACCCATCTGGAAAATCTGTTTTTCACTACGTCTATGCATAGGACAAGCAAATCATTTATGAAATTACTACGAATATTGGTATGTGATTTGTATAGGATATGAAATTACTACGAATATTGGTATGTGATTTGTATTTGTATAGGTAAAGCTTACAAAAATATATGACACTTAAAGTTAGATCGTAATCTATAGGGAGCCTGTTGTATTTCCTAATGTTTATAGTCCTAAAGTCGATTATCCGAACATCATTTTCCTAATATTCGATTGTCCTAATGTTCGATCATCCTAAATATTGATTATCCTAACGTAATACTTGGTCCTAATATTCTTTAGTCCTAATATTAATGTCACTAAAGTTTGAAATTCCTAATTTTGATCCTCCTCTCTTATATATCTAAAAAATCCTCGGTACGTTTGAATAGTAGGTAATAAAAATCTTATTATATACAATACAATACAATACAAATATTATATTATATATATCTCAGTTCACACGCCCAGTAGACATTACCGTTATGTATGAGTTCTATTTTTCTCGTATAGGTACATTACCGTTCACATTGAACTATAATTATAATTGTCCTTTAATTGTTTTGAACACTTGATAATAGTTATTATTCGACATTATGAGCAACCAACTAAAATTTTAACAGCGAGACTGACACGACTGACTGACACATATTAGGTATTTTGTAATTTTGTATTTTAGTAAACCAATTATTTCTTCCTACAATACAGTTTTATCTTTGTGGCTGGCCAAAATAACGCCAAAAGTTGTCGTGTATAATTTGCTAATCTGTTTTTGCTAAGTTTTTTTTTATTTTTTTATTTAGGAATAATAATAATAATAATAATAATAATAATAATGTCTTTATTTGCATTAAATGTGGTGACACTGTGGTGGTATTTAGGACTATACATTTTAGGAATATAAAGGATTATAACTATGGACATTAGGACTTACCATCATTAGGATGAAAAAAAAATAGGGCAATGAACAATAGGAGTTAAAAAAATAGGACTAGGATCATTAGGACAATCGATATTTAGGACTAAAATGCTAAGGAAAATAAAAAGTAGGATAACCAATTTTAGGGAATACAATAGAGAACCTAATCTATAATAATATAAAAATGAATCGAAAAATGTGTTGGTAAGCGCATAACTCAACAACGCCTGGACCAATTTTACGAATTCTTTTTTTTAAATGTTTGTTGAAGTCTTCTTACGAAGCGAAATTAAGAAAAAAACTTCATTCCCACGGGAAAAATTTTTAACGCGGGCGGAGCCGCGTGGCGGAAAGCTAGTTTGTTATAAGAAAATTTTTACATAGTTTCATGTAACACTTTTTGTTCACAGGTAAGCCACCGGACTGCAGTTTATGTGAGTCGGCACGACTAGCCTCGCTCGGTAAGTCCGATTATGTCAAAGGAAATTTTACAGCTGCAAACGACACATGTTTCTGACGATGATTTGTTTCGTCTTTTAAAGGACTCTTATTTTGGCTTTGTTGATTGGTTTTAGTAGTTAATAGTTTTTTTTTTATATACCTATAGGTAGTTACTTTAAAATAAGTTTTATATGAAACTAGTCTTGCTCCCCGCCGTACCGTACTGTGACCGTGTGCACCATTTCATCAAAAAACCAAAGAAGCATGTTTATCCATGTCCTTATGTCCAATTTAAGTAAGGTTTCGGTAAGTGATGATTTTCATAGCGACGATGTAAAGACACAAAATCACGGGCTGAGTATGGGTCACATATTATTTATTTAACCTTAAAAATACTTGCTACGAAATTTCCGGACAAAGTACCTACCTACCTAGTACATAATTTGGTACTGGCAGCTTTTTGCCAAGAATTCCGGTATTTCAAATTTGGAATGGCATGCTAAAGATATTATATTACTAATAAATTGCAGAAGCCGAATAATAGTCAGTAAATTAATACTGTTAATATGACTATTATTTGCCACCGCTGTTTATTTTATAACGGTGAATTGCGCTGAAAACCTGACATGAATTTCAGTAGCGAAATGAAGCGGGATTTCACGAGTTTTCGGGCGCATGCTAGTGCTTTTGTTAATCTTTCAGAGGAAACTAGAATTTATGTTTCTTTTCGTGACCAACATATTTATGCAAATAATATTAGTTAGGATTGCGAAATTTAGGGGTTACTGTGTTTTATTCATTTTAGACCTCGATGGTCTTGCTTAAAAAATTGCGAAATATCAAGACATTTTCTAATTACAAGTCAATTTGAAATCACATTTAATCCCGCTCGGTGACTGACTTACTTTTTTATATATGTTCCCGAGCAAAGCTCGGTCGCCTTACTAGTATATAATTAAATTAAAGTAATAACACAGTTAATATAATTACTTAACACAGTTAAATATAATTACTTATTGAGTTTCAAAACACTTTTTGTCGACTGTAGGTATCTGTCAAGATTTACTTTTATTCCGACGAAGTCGGTTGTCATAAATGAATTGAGAATCGGAGGAATCCACCACGGGGGCAAAACACATGAACCCCAATTTTTGAACTTTCTCTCCCTGTAAGCTTTATTTATTTATTTAAGCTTTATGTTTTTTTATTTATGCTTAATGTACCTATATACTCTTAAAATAAATACCAGAACGGAATTATAAATAACCTATAGTTCTCAATATTTCCATAGCAAATAACGGGACCTAGCGGGAGCGCAGTATTAACCGTGTTTTCAGCATTTGTCCAATTGAATCGTCAGAGCAGTAATCAAGTACGATAGTCTAGTAGGTCATTGGGTCGTTCCGGCCCAGTGCGGCCGACTCCACTACTCACTACCACTAGTACAATGCTAGACAAACACTCACATGCAAAAAGCACATTTAATGTTAAACCCATAAGATATTGTTTTAACTGTTACCGATTCACACCCGCATGGCACTATCCCTCGTTCCGAATTTTAACTAATAAAATTGTACTATTAACGCTATTATTATCTCACCCTAAAAAGTTTGATGTGGACTTAGACTCGCGCTAGAGTGGGATAGAGAGAAGTGTATTTTTATTGTGATTTATTATTGAATAAAAGAGTTTTAGATGGTTTTGTATCAATTTGAGTAGCTGGTATGTATTAGAAAGAGCTTTTAATTTAGTTTTTTTGTTCTAGTAGTTGCTTAAGACTACCTACTCCTACTCCATTTCCTTGGAACACAACTCGTAGGTAGGTACTTATAAATATGATATTGTTATAATTATCACCTACAATCCTCATAAAATTATGTGTACATTATTCGTTAAATAAAAGCTTGTAAAAGGGCGCGAACCCCTGCCCAGTATAACAACCTTTACAACCTACTCATGCTCGTTTGAAATAAATTAAACCACTCCTACACATACTTATTAGAGTTAATATACGACAGCCTATTTGAATTTAGAATGCCTTTCACGATTTCTTTGAATTCTGTGCGTTTTTTTACCGCGCTCCACTTAATTCACTATTTAAATTGAGACTATAAAAACTGTCTTATATGAACTAGGTATATTTCTAATCGGAACGGGTAAAATTCAACCTTCTGTTTTAAAATATATTCTGCAATTTCAACTGCATTTTAATTACGAGTACAAACAAAACAAATTAAAAGCGTGGCGTAACACCTCAATTATTATATCTTGCTTGCCGAGAACTATTAATATCAAATTGGCCTTCGATATCAAAAGAATTATAAACAATTGACAGCTCTAGGCTCCCGTCGAATAATAAATAGCTAAACATTTGTTCAAATCCTTTCACGTCTCCACATAAACCTAGTACGATCTCCGAATACTTATTAGCTCTATCTACACCCCAACATCATAACTAGTGCATGTCATATGATTGGTCGCATCGCTGTGCAGCAAGTCACTATCCAAATCGCTTGCTCCAGTAGCTAGCTAAATCCACTGCTACAAGTTACAAGTGCAATTTGATGTGCAATGCGTGGCTAGATAGTCTCAAAAATGTGAACCATGTTTTTTGTCAAATCGACTACGCAATGCACTGAATTGTATTTGTAAATTTGTAGCTTCGTGTAACACTGCCCAGGAGTAAACAGAATATTAGTTGATTATTTTCTCACATCAATTTCATACTGACCACCACGCTCAAAATCAGTACCTACTCTTCTAAATAACAATAATTACGAGGACGAAGAAATGTGCAATTTGGTATCTAAAGAGCACTGAGCGACTGTAATAAAAAAAACCTAGCTATCTATTCAGTTTTCTTTTTCCACTGTCAAAGTCAAAGTATGTTATTCATCATAGGTTTCGAAAAACACTTCATGACTAGATGAATATTTGTACGACGGAGTTCTGAGGGTATATTTAGTCAAAATAATCAATTTAGTCCAGTTGGTGTGTGAAACCCAGTTGGAAGACTTAAAGTAAGTGGTTCAGTCCCACTGCAGAACCGTCTTCTGCAGGCACCAGTCGCGGTTTAAGGAACCACGCTTCAGTACCCACCCTCGACAGCAGGCCTGTTTCAGCACTGGCGACGTCGTCGTTCTATTTCATACAAATAAATTTAATTTGTAATATTGCGTCGGACCGTACTGCGTAGTTATGAAAATAATTCACATTTCTACGGCGTGGGATGAACTTGTTGTTGTAGTATAGAAAATATTTTGATCATAGCGAGCGTAGGATGAGCTTGACGCCGGGAAATCTAGAGTTTATATTCCGCTGAACTATAACTTTTTATCAAAATAATTTGTTAACCATTTGATACTAATTGGACGTGCTATCATCTGTGGATAAAAATGAGTACCCAAAGTAACTTCACTTCTTATACATGACTGGAAACCGACTACAGTTAACTCAAGACATAGATCTATTTTATTAAACATTCTAAAATGTCTTCAGCTAATGTTTTGCTGTAAAGAAATGTATCTGTCTAATGTTTAAAATGAACCAGCCAGTAACTATGTTAATAGCGTAGCGGGCTATTTGTGTCCCAAGCGACACTTTCTCGATTAATTGCCGATATAATTAGCCGAGAGACGCTTCTCACCTCTTTTTCTAATACCCACCCACACAAGTCCTTTTTATTTTAAACCGAGCCGCCGACCCCACGCGAGTATTTTAACGACATGAATACTATCTAGATCTATTCAGTGACCTGTTGAATAGATTTACGAGACAATTATGAACATTCTTGATCGGAAAGTAGGTACTCGTGTTATAAAATAATTGCAAGAATAATATGATTTTGAAATCAAAATTATGATCAAGCTTGTAGTATTATTTACGTCAGTTAGGTTATCATGAAATCAAGATCAAAGTGGCACCGCGCGGCGGAAGCGACAGATCGCGATATAAAAATATGATGAAGTAAAATATTACTTTTGTCATTACCAGAATAAACATGTTCAGATGTTTTTCATACACAAGTTTCTTTTAAATAAAATATGAGTTGTCTTAATCTACTTTTATAAAGCTAGTTTTCCACTGCAATCCCCACCCGCCTATCAAGCGTGTGAATTATGGCAAACAGTTCCCTTCTAAAGGTATTAGTCCAACAGTGGACTGTCAGATTTAAATAATAATTGTCTTTTTTGTAGCTTTTCGCCCTGCGTTTGATATTCAAATTTTCCGAAATTCCAATAATTTGTCCGTTACACTGGCCCGTATATGAATCCAGTACCATTCTTGTAAACTTTATTTTTATAATAACAGTGCCTTTCTTCGTTTGTAATATGGAAAATCCCTTTATTTCTCATAATTAGGTTTTGTTTTTATATCACTATTATATACCTTATTACTAATTACACTATTATATGACTTATTTGTGTTCTAACTTTTAGATGATTCCAATTTTATCAGCGGCAATTTTAACATAATATAGCCATGGCATGTAAATGCTAAAAGTTTAAAGTGACAATAAATTGTCGTAAAGTTGCCGCATCATAATTAACGCGACTCTATTTGAGGGTAGAGAGCTTTTTACAGTCCATAGTGAAGTGAGTATATAAACTTCAAATGTTAGCATTGTTATTTTAGAGCCTTATTAATTAATTTACTTATCTAACAAAAATAATTTTAATTTGTTTTAGGTGAAATTTTTTATAAACTTTTAAATAAAATTAGTGTCACATTATCAACATAAATATGCATGTATAGATATTTTCCCGGAACTGGGTGAACAGGCCTTTACAGACGACTGCACAGACAAACAAACAAAACCCCACAAAACGATAATGGGCTTACCTTAAAATTAAAACTACGTTAGACGGTTGCCTAAAAATCCTGGTATAAAAATCTACGATATTTTTAGTCACGCGCTCAACTCGTGTTTATTTTTGTGTTACTAATATAGTAAATCTTTACAAGGTAAGTAAGCATAAGTTTATCAATATGTTAAATACTATAAGTCCGTGTCCGTGTTACGTGTATATTACAACTTTGCAATAAAAAGGAAGGTCGCAAACACTTCCTAGTGATCTCAGACGTTATCTTTAGTCTAACGCCAATATCCGTACTAAGTAAATAGGTACCGCGCGATTCGCGAATATGCAGATGTCGCTAATTTTGCGCGGAAAGGCTGATATGTGAAAAGCGACCTTGCGTTTATCGCAATAGTGATATTACGATATGCGCAGTAACACCTCATAACGTGTGTTTTAATTTTATTCGTGACAATGTTTAACGGTGGTAGGACGCGTACGATATGAACACTTTTTCACTTTATCTGCGACAGTGATGTGGAAGAAATATTTTGCAGGTGAGTAAGTACTTAGACTAGTACTTAATGTAATCGTCCTCCCAGAAAATTTCCTATTTATACTCTAAGGTAATCGTTATATGCAATGAATAATGAAATCACTAGGTACCTATCTACCCGCCGCGGCTACACCCGCATTGTATTCCTATTTTTCCCATGGGAATATTTGCCAGCAATATTAGAAGAGTGAGTTGAGACGAAGTAATCTATATTTCTCGAGTCTTTCTTCTATTTATTTAAAACTGGTGTAAACCTTCATTATAATGTTAAATGAAAAAAAATACAGTATTCTTACTTAGCTAAAAAAAACAGTACCTAGTCCCACTCAGACAATATCTTAAAATTCATTCATTTTTATATTTACTCTTTTTTCTTTATTTAGCACAAAATGAATGAATCTAACATGAGGAAATAACCGTATTTCAGCATATACAGCTTTATTTATAAAAGCTTTTTTATGGCGCATTACTTTTACGCGTCTATTTTTAACAATACAAGGTATTTCCAAAGCCAACGTAGTTAATAACAATCATTATTTTAATCGTAAAGTTTTCCTCAATCGAGTCGATTTGAAACTGAAAGTACCAACTTTAGGTACTTACTATACAGCTTGCAGTTAGCTAGCTATTATTATAGTTAGTTATTATTACTGAAAACAGGAAAGTCCGCTATAAACCCAAACTAGCAACACTAAGTATATTATTATTAAAATATCGATAGAAATAATCAACATGAGTGCAGATGGAAGATAAAACTGTCAAGCTTTCCATGAAACTGTGAATACTATACTATGTACAGTATTGTACAGTCAAGTTCATAAGTGCAGTCAATGCAGTCATATCATATCACGTGTTTTAATACTTTCAAATAACTTTTTTCCAAAAGGCTTGTTATTATTATGTTTGTATGTCACATATTAGGTGTAAGAGACTCAATGACATGTTTTACTTCAAATTGAAAGCTTTTGGAAAAAAGTTATTTTAAAGTATAGGTGCACGTGACATGACTGGACTTAACGTGACCGTAATACGTGAAACCAAGAGCAGTAGGCTCACTACATAACGAAGTAGAAGCTCATGAAGTTCTCTTATGTCACAATGTCGCGTTTTACACCTTTTAGAGCTTTTCCTATGCCTACAGAATAAGCTCTTTGCAACGTTCTTATTACGGTTAAATAAGGTATAAATTCACCCTGGTTCAGGGTAGGTCAGAGCCTCTCGGTGTGGCCATATCTTCACCCGGGTGAGAAAACCACTTAAATGCTTTCAAAAAATATTTTACAGGGGATACAAAAAACTACCTACTGAAAAAAAAGTATGATAGGTAAATAATAATTCTGTAGTTTTTAGTTACTATATGTTTATCTTTAGAGCTTAAAAACAAATGCGTAAATTTTGTAGTGCAAATACTGCGCGTTTTTTTGCCCAATTTGTAAAAAAAGGAATTTGACAAATGCTGTCCTTTACGAGGATTTCTCAGCCGGGTGACTGATATGTGAGTTGTTAATAAGAGATAAAATCGTGAGACGTATATCCAGTATCCAGCCAGTCTGATCGGTTCTTAACGGTACCTAACCTAATGCACATTATTATGTGTGAGGTTCTGTTAAACAATATAAAACCAATATAGGGTAATATTAATATTATACTTAAAAAAGCTGTTATTGCAAAATGCTGCTAGAAAACTTGGCAGAATAGAATAGAATAGAATATACTTTATTGCACACCAGAATAAAACAGAACAGTATAATTCACGAAAAAATAATAAAGAAAGTGTACACGTAGGCGGCCTTATTGCTAAGTAGCAATTTCTTCCAGGCAACCTTAGGGTGAGGAGATTCATATAAAGTGTGACGGGTCAAACGTCACAAAATACAAGAAATACTGAAATATTTAACATGCTGTACTTAATGCATACTATACTGTAAAATTATATAAATATAAAATAATTACACTTTGTACCTACATACATACGCAATCTAAACACACATACATATAATTGATTTGCAGATTGGGGATTGCAGTTGTAGTTAGTTACACAAGTAAATTAATTACTTTCACATTATACTAGTATACACATCATAGAGGATACTTAACCCTTTGTACACGAGAATTCACGTTTTATTGTGGCGTTACTTAGTAAATGCCATCGACACAGCGTATCCAATTTAAAAAGACCTCTGAATTTCAAGCGGCAGGTAAGACCTGTACAAGTTTTAAAGGAGGTAAAGTCAAAACCGTTTTGTCAGAACTCACGATAAGCTGGCTCGGTGATCGTCTCCAAGCTCACTTCGGCAAGAATTTCGTCTTGAGAGTGAACATTATTATAATGCTAAGGTCGTATTCATCTTGTGTGCTTCGAAATCTGCTTGCCTTTTAGGGCGATGCGAGCTGGTATATCAAACCTGCGACTTTGCCATTTATTTAAAACTGGTTGTCCGACAGAAGTTACGCTTGAATTATTATTTATCTCGAGATAAAAACTATTTTCTTATCATTCCCAACCCAAGCTTATTTCAAACAGAAAAGAAGGGGAATAAAGCTTCTCTTAAACAATATTATTTTCAAATCCATTCGTATTCTTTTTTCATCATCGTTATATTATAACCATTTTTATTTTATTTTTTCTGTGATTTGCTTTTGGCAACCACTAAATCCAGTTTCCAATCAAAATATACAAACCAGAGATCGCGGTAACCTTGTCAAAGCGCTCAAATAAAATACGAGACACATTCAACTATCAATAACTGAACGTTGTTTAAAATTCGAAGCCCGTCAGGGATTTGGCACTTCGCCGCCGGTTCGGAATTCATAATGCTCTTATATTGGCTCCTTGATTTACGTTGACAACTTTGACAGGACCACATCTGGAGATCTCGGAGATCTTTAGATGTCCCCGCACAGCTGTTTTATAAGTATAATATTATTGCAATGTAAAACGATAACATTTTCTAATTTCAAATAATGTTATTTGACAAAAAAAACAATGTAATATTTTGTACGAGTAGTTGACAACCGCGAAATTCTAGGAATTTTCATAATGTTATTTCTGGTACACTTATCTACAAGGAAATATAATAAAATCTTGTTAGCATACATAAACTTATAATGATGATCAAATAGAAACTATATTACAATATAGATTTTGAATAGTTTAAAATCCAAATACCTAAAAGAAGACTTATAACTTTTAAAACTAATCAAAGGTCGTTGCCGTTATTAGCTATTAAAAAAAATTAAATGTTATTTATTCAAAACATTGTCCAGACACCCACGATGGCGCAATCCGGTACGTTGTCGTCGATATTGCGACAAAAGCGTAGGTGAATAAAAAAATAATACCACAGATTAAATAAATAGTTAGTTACCTTTATACAGGTAGCCCCGCTGGAGTTACATCACATTATCCTCGACGCATTTGATATACGACGTATAGGTCGTAATACCGGTAGTCTCAAGATGGAGGGGCACGGTAGCTGGCTATAATTCAACGAAACCTCTTTTTCTCATTTGGCCAGTTTATCGAAAGGGGCATCTTTGATGAAGGATTATTATTTCCACATATTATTAAGGTTTTCTGATTTGTTAGTTAAGTAATTTCTGTAACCAATGCTATGGAAGTCTTTACTTAATTCAACTACTTTCGAATGAAGGAAAATAATGTAAAAAAAACTTTTTTTGCTTACCATTTAAGAGGCCTAGAGGTCATTTGATATTCCTTATTTACTGAATAAAAATTGGAATTAATCAAAAATTGGGGGCCGCTATAAAATTTGATAATCCTTAATTACTGATTGATAATGAACGAATATCAAATGCATAGTTATAAATTAGCTTAACGTGTTTAGCCATTAAAATAAGACGAATACTGAAAAGGGGGTTATATCTGTATTTACAAAGTAAATGTTAAAAGGTGAAATCAATAAAAATAATAATACAAAAATCTTGCTGTTAAGTGTTAATAAATTACATCCTACTCGTACAATCCTGTATCGTGGAGGCTTGATAACAAAATTAGTAGGTGTCCAGTTACAAAAGCCTATCTACGAGTAGGGTTGTCATTCGTCAGGTATTTTAGTTCATTGTCCGGTGTGTTGGGGAATTCTTAGCCATCTGAAAAATCCACAATTTAAATAAGGAATAAATTGAAAAAACCCATGAACCTCAAATTTACAATAAAAATGTAATGTTGTAACATTAATACACATACCTACGAGTAAGTTAATATACATATATCAAAAATATACACAGTATAAACGCTTATTATCTAAAAATAGAGCTAGGTATGTAAATACCTTTGAATAGTACCTAGGGCATATTTATTTGTTAGAAAGGCTGGATATTTTTAGATAATAAGGGATATTCTCCGGATTTTTTTTTATCTGGTAACCCTAATTAGGAGTAGGTATAATCGCGTCAAATCACATGCCGGCTTGTCTTGTAAATCATAAAGATGTAGAATTTTAGCTCAAGGTGGCTCAGTAAGCAGCCATACTTAGATTAATGAAAGCAAACGTATATCTTTGTAGCTTTATCGAGCCTTGTTTATAACGATCTTATATTGATAGAGTATTGGGTATGTAGAGGAAATTTATCTTATTTCCCTAAAATTATTTACTGCGTCTTAAAATAAAATACTATGGCTGGCTAGTGTGCTTTCATATAAAGACTTAAGAGAAATAGCAAGTCCTCTATTCAGAAACCTTCTAAGCAATCTAATTTTCAAATTATAGCTTCTATTCTAGAGCAATAACTAGCAGTTATAACGCATTGTTCTCATAAGTAGTGTAATAGCGCTTTAAGCTATTTTTTACCGATTTACTTTATTTTTTCTCTCGAGTCGATTACTGATTTAAATTAGGAGATTTTAAAATTAGATTTTTTTTATACAACTGTCAGTCATCTTATAAAGATCGGTAGTATGAAGTAGGTTAAAAGTCGCATTCTTCTCTGTGTCTCTTCAATTCTATTCTCCGTCTTCAATCATACTAATATTATAAAGAGGTAAGATTTGTGTTTGTTTGTAATGAATAAACTCAAAAACTACTGTGCCGATTTCAAAAATTCTTTCACCATTAGAAAGCTACTTTCACCCTGAGTAACATAGGCTAACTTTTACCGCGGGATAGTGCCTTTTTCCCACGGGAAAAACTGATAACGCGAGCGGAGCGGCGGCGGAAAGCTAGGTACGTACTAAATATATTTCGATATTTCTTCTAAACGCAATTCAAAAGCAAGAGATACAAAATGATTTGTTTACCTTTTTGTTTCCTCAGTCTCAGTTGATGCTTCTTGGCCTTGATATGATAACCGATTGATAAATAAACACTATCTCGTTGCTTACTTACGTGATTCATAAGATATTTACAATTATGTTTTCGTTACTTTCATCAGTTTCATCATAGTAAAATATATTACATTACTTTGTATAAATTGTATGCAATGAGGTGTACTTTCAGTCTCTTTTGTTGTTGATGTTAACATTTAAAAAGGATTAAGACTTTTGAATGTAATGACTAAACTTAAAATGAGAGTAACAGGTTTTCGCAGTTATTTCTCTATTAGTCCAGTACCAGATCTATCTACGCTACGTACCATAATTTCATATAATATTTAATATAAATTTTAAATGGGTATTATAAATTCAATTATATAGCATGTTTGCGTATAAAAATGGTAAATATGTTTTAAAACAGCAATTTAATAGTTCCACTAGCTTTCCGCCACGGCTTCGCCCGCGTTAACAGGTTTTCCCGTAGGAATGAGGCATGTTCCCATGATAAAATGTAGCCTATGTTACTCAGGGTGAATGTAGCTAACTAATGGTGAAAGAATTTTTGAAATCGGTTCAGTAGTTTTTGAGTTTATTCATTACAAACATACACACACACACATACACAAAAATACAAATCTTTCCTCTTTATAATATTAGTAGAGTAGAAGTAGATAACAACTAAAGGCCGACCTTGTTGTTTCATAACGAACATAATAAATTCATTTTATATTTTAAGTAAATGGATTCAAATAGCAATAAATATGTTGATTTATAGCTTAATCTTTAACATAAACAGGAAATATTTGCTGATAGAAATAAGTTAGTTCTCGGTTCAAAAATCTCCTTATCTCGTTGTTATTATTTCACGACTAGAATACACACTTAACTGTTTTATTGCTCTACTTTATCTTAGTTGACTCTATTAACCACAAATATCATAGGCAATTACACTTTGAAATGTACATACTTAAATATTTAAGTAAATAATTGCTATTAATATAAAATTTTAGAAACGCGCGCTCTATCTTTTCAATCTTTATTTTTTCTTTTTTTTAATATCGGGCACTCACACAAAACCAATACCACGGTAAATATCCCGTTTTAAATCTAAATAGTTAATCAATCTTTTGTTCATTAAAATATGTAATATTATACTGATAACTTGTATTGTATCTGTATCACGGAAGTTTTAGGATCTTTCCCTTCTTCCTTATCTATTCTTTTAATGGATCGTGAACTATTTTAACAAATCCGAGTACGGTTATTTTCAAGTGTATCTTTTTAATGAGGAGAGAGAGAGGAGAAGGAGGAGATTAATGAATGTGGATGAAGCGAAAGAAGTATGTTTGGATCGTAGCAAGTGAAAGAAAGTGGTCTCTGCCTACCCCTCCGGGAAAGAGGCGTGAGTTTATGTATGTGTATGTATCTTTTTAAAAATTAAAATTTGTGTCTCCAAGTTGGTAACTAATAAACAAAATTCAACGTTTCACTATCACTATCACTACATAGTATAAAACAAAGTCGCTTTCTCTGTCCCTATGTCCCTACCTTTGTACGCTTAAATCTTTAAAACTACGCAACGGATTTTGATGCGGTTTTTTTTAATAGATAGAGGGATTCAAGAGGAAGGTTTATATGTATAATACATGCATAATATACTTAAGAATAATCCACAATAACCATTTTCCCGTGCGGAGCCGGGGCGGGTCGCTAGTTATAAATAAACCACTTGAGGCCCGCGGTCCGCGCCTGTGCGGGCTCTCGTGAAGATTCCTCGGCTCGGCTTGTACAGGTGTTCGTCACCAGACGGCCTTGGACACTCAACTCAACCTTATTTTGCAAGTCAAACAATGCCACGCTATAATTTTATTCACGAACGACAATTACACCTCGTTATGTTATTTCCTAGATTTTAAACATTCCGAGTTATCAGGTTTTGAAAAAGAGGCGGCCGGTTGCGGTTACGTCATTTTATTGCGTTAGGCTTTTAGTCGTCTTGTTTCTATAGCTTGTAAATTGAGTTTGCAATTTATACTGACCTCGAAACTTTATTTTATTTTATTCGTACACTGGTGCTTTACATAACAAACAATACCTACTTGCTTATTCTTTATAATAGGGAATATACATGAAAAATTAATTATATATGAATTAATTTTCCAAAAATATACCAAATTCCTTGGAGGCCTTTGTCCAGCAGTGGACGTCTACAGGCTGAGATGATGATACCAAATTCTAATAATAACAGTAAAAACAGTAACAAAATCGACTGAATAACTCTGAGATATGCAACTTATAACCAAAAAGGCAAAACAACTTTTTGTATGAAAATAATATGACAAACATGTACAGTGACGTCATTGTACATACTCGTCGGATCTCTCTCTAATAACTCGTAAAATAATTTATATTTTTGGAAAATAATTTTATCGAACGGAAGTTTTTTATATTATGTACAACTCACTGTGATTTGGTCTGCTTTAGAGCTTTTCTTTTCTCTACTCAGCGTTCAATGGTTTATTTTATACTAAGTTGAATTGGTTTGAACATTATCCACTAAATCCATATTTGAATAACCCATTTGCCATAATATTGTGAATAGAAGTAATATAGGAAAGCCCATTGACCGGGGCATTGGCGAAAATGAAAAGATTTACCGCCCTATGATATTGTCTGGCGCGACTGCCGACCCAATCCGTTTCTAGGATATAAGGACAGGGTGTGCCGGTCTCATTTGCTCGTTTTCCCATTACGTCCAATTCCTGCTAGTCCCACTCACCTTCGCTTTTATAAAACGCACTCAATACCGACAACTGAATTCACTATTATGACTACAATACCGATCATAAACATGAGCTAGTATAATTATAAACTTGATGCTACAGGGTGTCAGTCAGCTGATATCGTAAGCGTAACGACTTAATTCCTGGCTCTCTAATATATATTACATGTTTTTTTTTTTCATTTAGTACTGTAACGGAAGTGCGCGCTAATAGGCTGAGCGTGCAAAAGTACCTAATCTATGAACGACGACATCCCTGGTCAAATGTTTAATTTTTAGGAGTACGTGACCTCGCCTACTTGTTTATTTTTGCTGCGCAAAACGTGTAAGTAGAGATAAAATTTCACGTGATTTAAAGCTCACTATCACCACTATCACTGAGTTATCATTATGATTGCATCATCTTTATCAATTTAATGCAAGTGGTTACGAAAGTCCTTTATTGTTGTCCTTCTAGGAAACGTGCATACCTTCATAAAATATACTTTTTATAATTCCTTCCTTGACATTAATCTGATAAAATTTTTAAGGATATTGTACAGTCATAAGCCGATCAAGCTAAACACTTTGGACTTTGTATTATTCTCATATCCGTTGAATATCTACGTAAGTTTTTTCTTGAAACAGAGTCGCTAGGCGCTTGTTCTTTCAGCTTGATTACCGTACAAGACGAGTAGCTTAAAAATTAATGTAATTCTAGATACTTTTAAACCTTATAGATATAGGTATTTCTTTTTATTATTTGTTTTATCAACGATATAATTTATCATACAAACAAATCTCCCAATACCAGTGGGCATCAGGAAGTAGGTCGCGTTAGGAGTGACCCGGTCAGGCCGACGCCCAAGGAGTTCATTTGGATGAGACGCGTCTGGCCGTGTTGACAAGCCCACTCTATTGCCGGGAGCCGGGTTCGGAGCTCGGCCGATGACATACTTACCCACGCCTTTCTTGGTATTTATTCATCCTAGATTCCTAAGCAGATAGCGGTGTTGTGATTTTGTTTCGACTGAATTTGAGATGTTACGATTGTTTTTGTCCTTTTTTAGCGACAGTAATTATTATTTTATGTATTAAAAAGATATGACCTACATATGACTATACATGATCTAGCTTCGAATACTTTAATAACATAATATTCATCCATTTAAATCAATTACCTAAGCATGTGAGAACTGTTTACAAACCAATGATAACATTTAATTTTGTTTCTAACAGAAGCCATTTAAAAAAAAGATTCACTATCTCTCATCAAGCTATAAAAGTTTGAATGTACGTGTTTGTAAACCATAACAGTGTAGAATGCATAGGGGAGCAACCCTCGGCTTCCAAGGTCATGGGGGCGCGTCGATATCCGATTTCCAAGTTATTTATGTACCTACTTATGAGAGTACATTTTTAACTGGCTTCAACAAGGACTTGAACCAGTATGTATTGTTTAATAAAATGCTTTTCTGTTACTTGGCTTATCCTGGCATTTCGTATGATGCCAGTATTTTTAGTAAAGAAAGGAGTAAATCTTAATGTCCTGTAAAATAAACAGCACAAGAGATAAGGATAATTTTGCTTTTTGGCATAGAATACACTATTTTATAGACCTAACCTTCTTTAGACGTTTATTTCTTTTTAAGTTTGCTAAATAATAAAAGTTTGCTAAATATTTGATCATGGTGAATATTTTAGCTAATTTATATTATTTTTGTGTATGTACCTATTAGATAAAATTAAATATTCTTCAACATTTTTATTTTAATGGACCTTAATGTACTTAAATAGTGCATATTACCTTACCTAATAAAATAGAAAGAAATATTCTACTGCGATCTTGTATAAAAAATACTGACTTCCGTTTCCATTTCGTATAAGATAAGCTATAATATAACACAGATTTAATAGTTTCTGCGCGTTTGCCATTAAACTTGCTACCATAAAAATACGTGATTGCTATGTTAACACGCTCCAAGTTAGTGCCGCCTTTCAGCTTGCGTGCGCGTTCGGTTTCAAACATCAATCAGTCGAGGCAAATCAAAGTAGAGACGCAACGAAACGCACGCTTCGGTGAATGCTAAAATGTTTCCCGCTAAAATTGATCACCAGCGCCATTTTGTAAACAAATCAACGGTTAATGCGTAAACTGTTTATCTAATAAAATTAGCCGGTTTGGCTACAATTTTCATGAGATTTGTGGAAGCTGTTTGGTAAATAACTTTAAAATTAATACAAAAAAGATTGTCCGTTTGGACCTGATTTACACAGTCAAGCTCTACCTTCAGTCAGTCTGAGCTTTTATTTGTTTTGGGACACAAAAACAGACACTAGGTTGACAAACGGTGTTTAATGATAACCCAATAAATGTAGGAAAATGAAAATGAAATATGTTTTATTCGAAGTAAGATTTTACAAATCACTTTTCGACGTCGAGGCGGGTTCACAATTTGGCTGTCTTCTGTGGAGAAGAACCCGCCGGAAGAAACTCCACAGGCGTGGCATCTTTTCAAACTATTTTACAAAAATTATTATTTTATACAATTTGATTCATATAACAAAGAGTGCAAACGAAGTATGCAATTAGAGGAAGGCAACCAGTCAAAATCGTCAGTCAGGCGAATGTCATTTCATTAGGACAATTTTTAACTATGATCAGTACTAGTATTATTTATTCTGTGCTATGATGCTATCGACGACGCAATCAATAAAGTCAAGAATCTATAACTTGACAGCTCTTTTATACTATAATCAGGGTTGTCATCTCAAGGAATTCCCTGGGTAGATATTTTACTTTGTTTTTTGAAAGTTGAAATATTAAAGATAAAAAATAAAAGATTACAACGTGTTTCTTTTTAATGCTCTAATTAAATTTAACTTTCGGTTTCACAATTTCACTTAACTTTATTGATTAAAAAAAATTATATTCTCTGAGTGTTAATTAGCCACACACAAATGATGCTTTAATTAACCCTAAAGATTCATTACATTTAGTAAAATAAAACGTGTTTAGTCTGCAACAGTAACATCAAAGTTGTTTTTTAACTGACGCATTACACATGTTTGCTAATTGGCGACGTGCCAAATGATTTATTAATAGTTCTGACTACATAATAATATTGCTGGAAGTGATTCTTCATTTGGGAGGTACCTAGGTATAAATATGAGTATAAATAAGTGGCAGAGTGGCCAGTTCAAACAAAGAGGCGGGGGTAACGCACGCGAACGACAAACCCGACAAAAACTAGCAATAAAAACCTCAAGTCGTGTCTAACCAATCCGGTCGTTGACCCCGCGAATACGCGTACCAATTTTTTTCCGCTACGTTATACCTACTCAGCTCCGCTAGATTTATTTTATATAGATAAATGCGGATTACCTCTTAACGTAAATAAAGTTTTTATTTTATGTTGTTATGAGAAAAAAATAGTTACTTTACTTAGTTTAAAATCGTTTGTGCTTATTATTACACCCTATTTACGCGAATATTAATTGAAGAGAAGTGGGACAGAAAAAGAAAAGAAAATCAGACCTAGCAAAAAAAATTTGATGTCGAATAAATACTCAAGGACATGTCGTTCTGTTGCTTGTTTACCTACCTATGTTAGTGCGAAATAAAAAATAAATACTTAAACGATACCTTTTTTTTTCACACAAATTCAAAGTTATTCATTAGCGAGGAGTCTGTATATTGTTTTGACACTTGTTGGCCTTTGAACGTTAAATTAGTTTGCCGTTCAGTCAACTGTGAAGAGAAAACTAATGAAAAAGTTCGTCGACGATTCTCTTCTGTCAAATTGTAATCAGTTGGTCCATGTTTGCGGAAAGCCCCGCACTTTGTATGGATATCCCGCGTCATCGAACTATTGGAACATCACTATCAGGGATCAGGATCAGAGTTACCAGATCATCGGATTTGTCTGTTTAGTCCCGCTATTCGTAATACAAAACGATACAAGCTACGATAAATTTCGAAAAGATTTGATATGTCGATATTTCTCGACTCTACATGAAAGACAAATTGATTCAATACTGCCTCTATTGTACAACAGTTAGTTGGTATATGTGCACCTGTTTTTTTTCTTATTTACTTTTATGTAGTCCTACCTTCTTAACTTCTTATTTTTCTGACAGCAGTCCTAAAATCAGGACATTTTAAAATTGATTCTTTTTACATTTTTATCTGGCAGCCCTATTGACGAATAAAAACATTTATTCCACACTTTTTTACTCGCATTTAATGTTCTACAAAGGTTCCACAGATTTAAATTTTGAGCGACATTAATGGAGCTTTCAAAATGTTGGTTAAAGTTTTTCCTTTGACATTCATATTCCGGTGCGATTTTAAACTTTATCTTGCAGTCAAACCTAATCATTAAAACAGCACGAATAAACTCACTGAAAACACACTTGTCTTCGTCATAAAAATGTAGGTTTCGACTGTAAAAAAGTAATAAAATAAGTAAGCATACTTACAAGATATTGTGTCACGTGCCACCGAAGCCGTATTTCCTTCCTTACCCTCTTCGAGAATCCACGAATCTTTATGAGGGAATTATTGAGGCCGTAACGAGTGGCAATGATGCCAACTAAACTAGCTATTTTCTTATGATAGTTTCATGAAAGTAGCTAAACATTTTACGCCTTTTTTCTAACTACTTTACACATGATAGGTATGTTTCGGTACAATAAGTAAATAAGTGGTTTTGGGTGGAAGTACAAAAAGTTACAATTACAATTACAAATTCCTTCTGTAAAAACATAGATAAAAATATAAAAAACATACTTTTATATATAATTTCGTATAGGTAGTATTAACTTTGCTAAACTTTTTTACATAACATTTAGCTACCTACTTTTTCCGACAAATATAGCTACTACCTACCGCTAGCAGTTGGCAGCACCAACGAGCGGTCGTCGACTCCACGACTACCGAACTCGCCCGTCGCCGCGACTATTCTCAACACGCCGCGATCTCAATCCTATCGAAATTGCCTTAATAATGCAGTGAATAGGATGTTCCTGCCACGTTCATTGATCTTTTTTCAGGAAGCCAATTCTGTTTACCGCATGTTCACCGCGTAACTGAAGACGATATATTTCGAGAAGTAAAAAGGAGTAGAGTTTGCCATCTTCGAAACATTAAATTATTTAGGTATAGTGACTTTGAACTGAAGTCTACAGTGATTCAATACCTGCGAAAATATATAGGTATTTGAAATACAAAGTGAAAAAGGCGCAAGACATACTTTTTATTTGCTTTATTTGTCAAACTTTTGTTGTTATTTGGCTGAATATTTTTCCTGAATACTGCGAATCTAAACAAGCAGATTGGACGAATTCGAAATTATTTGCAGGCATTTGTACAGATTTCAGGCTTCAACACGATATTTTTTATTACCACGTAAGCATTAAAAAACTAGAATTCATAGAAACGAGTAAACTCCGCAATAAGTAGGTAAGTTAAGTTAAGACTACGTTCGCTTTACGTAATTCAACATCGTAATGAAAAACTACAATCAAAATTGAAGTCCATTGAGAATACCTTGTGAGATAAAATTTTCAAATTCTCTCTTAATATCAATAACGAATCAAACTAAATCCATAGAAAACAAAGAGTGTACAAACTACCATTGATAGTCTAAGCCCGTGGGAATAACCATCGGAGAGCGCTCCATGCAGCTAGGGTTGTCATTCCACCGGATTTCCCGGAGATGTACGGTATTTTTTGCCCTTGTCCGGCATGCGGGAGGAATTCTTGGCCGCCCGGATTTCTACTATTTTGGTAATAAATAATAAAAAAAATCGAATAAACTAATTTTATACTATTTAAGCTTCCAGCTTCCACGGTTGTTTTCATCTATTATGATTTAAAACGGGATATTTATGAAACGTAATAGTAATGAAAATAATTTCAATTAAAAATTTATTGTTTCATAGGTCTATTGTTTAAATTACCATCATCGTTATCGTTCGATACTTCTTATTTATTAATTCAGCCCTGGAAATACCTATAAACACTTTCGAATCTGTAGTAATGGTGTTTTAAATTGGGGAAGAGATATTTTCAGTAAAAAAGTCCGGATATTTTTTCAAATTTTCTGTAATTTCCTCTGGAATTTAGTCTTTTTAATCTGGTAACCCTAAACGTACAGCTCCGTTAGAAAAAACCAATTACCTCTGACAAAAGTGACTCGCGCGCCGCCGCTCGTAGCGCCATTGAAATAACCTCGTATCAATGAAAGAACATTAAAATTGTACGAACCGGGCCGCTATTAAAGCGTTTCAGCGTCATCATCAAATCCTATTTTTAATTGACTTGCTTTCACCTAATAATGGGAAAAATTGTTGCGATTAATTCCATACGAAACTTCTTAGAATGTTTCTAAAGGAAAACATGATCGGGAAAATTTAGATCACGATATACTTAGATAGAAACATACGAGTAAAAAGATAATAAATTACAAAACCTGATCAAAAATGTAGTAAACGGTGATAAAACAACAATAAGAAAAAATACAACAAAAAATTAAAAACAACAACTAATAGTAACAACTTTGAAATTTTAAAACCAAGGGTAAGCTAAAAAAAATTAGAACATTAAACTATCAAAAAAGCTCTCATTATTCCTTCAGAAAAGCTTCATGGTCTGAATCCCTCCGCCATATATCGGAAATTCTTAGTCATTACTCATTATCATTCATTAGGTTTCTTTTTTCACAAAGCTAGCCATGAAGTACCTACATCCCATCAGACCTAAAACTAAAACACATTTCGAAAAGGTATCGCTAGCGTTAGACACAAACCCAAATAGCCCGATGCCAAGTCGCCTAAAAAGCTCGCTTCGCAAATATGCGGTGAGTCTACAAAACAGTTTAAGCTGTTCAGGTCAATTATATTATACCTATACCCGTACAACATGTTGAGTTGTGTTGAGCAACCGATTTGATCGCTCTACTGCAAATATTTGAGACCGACCACTTAGGTAAATGACCCAGCTAGAGCGAGAGAACGATTTTTGAAATTTACAATACCTACCTCACCCTAGACTTAGACTAGTAGGAAAGAATTTGAAATATCGCTCTAGTTTTTGAGGTGAGAGGCAAATCTTGTAACAAGTTGCTCATAGCGTTTTTCGGGGGTTTTAGACATCGCTGAATCCGAAAATCGCTATTAGCGGTTCGAAAAATTACTCCTTGTACCTGAAATCCAAAATGGCGGCCAAAAAAAATAAACATGACATGTGGGGTATCAAATGAAAGGGAATCATGAGTAGATAACAAATATAAAGCAAATACTAACATGTTGCTATATCCGCCTTCCCTGGTCAAAGTTATTTTAAAAATATTTTTTCGAAAGTAGCCTTTCAAGCCTACTTTGCATAGCTGTAGATTCAAAACTTGTTAATCAATATTTGTAAATTATTTTTTTATCATCAGAAATATCCTGAATATGCGCGAAAGATAAATATATCCAAAAATATTCATAAACAAGCAACTTAATGCATGCGAGTAACATCTAATGAACATGGATGGTTTTAGGCTAATAGTGCACCCCTAACAGACACTGTCAAGTGCCTTATTTCCACCTTTTTGGGAGTTATTATTTTTTCTGATCCAAAAATCATACCCCAACAAACATCCTATTAGCATTCCACTGAACTACTCTTTGATTCGAAGGTACGTACGTAAATTTCTACGCTTTGCAGGCAGTTGACGGTCACTGTGTTATTTGTTACTACCGACCAAGGATGTTTTAAAAGTCAAACAAAAGACGGAAAAGAGAACAGAATGGAGTAGTAGATTCCTGCACCGACAAGAGCGCGGCTCTTTAATATAGAGAAGAAGAAGCCAAGTCTGCTCGAAGCTACCAACAGAAGACCCATTTATGCCATTGTCTGTATTGTAGCTTTTATCTTCACCTGGCTGAGAAAACCACTTAAATGCTTTAAAAAAATCTTTTACAGGATTCAATAAAACTACCTACTGAAAAAAAGTATGATAGGTAAATAATAATTCTGTAGTTTTTTAGTTATTATATGATTATCTTTAGAGCTTTAAAACAAATGCGTAAATTTTATAGTGCAAATAAAGGAATTTGACAAAAGCTTAGAATTTTTTTTCTATTTACACCTAAGGACAAAAGCTATCCTTTACGAGGTTTTCTAAGCCGGGTGACGATATGACTCTCACAGAGAGTTGGATTGGGCTTAGAATAGATTCACAATAACAATAATTCGTACGCAAATCTTATACGAGTGATATAAAAATGTGTTCACTAATAATGGACCTTAAGGCTGGTACCGCGCCGGCGTTCCAGCTGTGCTCGTAAAATAGCCGTTACGTCCATCCCGCAATATTACTCCGAGGTCGTGAGTGACCTTATTAAGAACAACGTATGACTCCACTGAGCAACTTGGTCACATCACATCTAGGTGTTTTCATCTTGTCCTTAAATGGTTTTTATCTGACCAGTTATCCTACCTATTTTTGTTAACGACTTGTTTTTTTACCTGCCTAATAAAATAACTCTTAAGTATATTTTTTCTTCGTCAAGAGAGTTACTAGTAAACAGTTCTCAGCTAGCATATAAATTTACACGAAAAAATAACTAGGTTTCTTTTATTTCATTTGTACCGTATTACCTGAATCTGTGCCTGAATTAAAATATGTTGCCAAGACAGAAGTTCATACATAAACTTTTTACAGTTAAAATGTCATCCAGATTTCTCTATAAAACTTTAGCACCGTATTCTACGCAAACTCTATATCTGGCACCGTGTATAAAAGCTCAGCGTGGTGAAAAATTACGGCTTGGCTTTGGCATAAATACATTATCTCTCAATATCATAGAAGAGGAGAAGAAGCTACAGTAAAATGAGACTATTTTAGAGAACCTAGTTTTAAAATAAGACGATACGCTTCAGGAAAGGGTTGGTACTGACCTGCTTCGTTTTAACCGTGTTTCGGCAATGTCTAACGAAATCACGAAATAAATTGTCCGTTTACCGCCACGAACACGATCAGTCAATGGCAATCAGTATAATGTGAATAAACTCTACGTCGGCGGCGGCGCGGCGGCGTGGTTCCGAATTCAAACGGTGTTCGACCCGTGTCCAATTCCTAATTCAAATATCAGCCAGTATTGTACATGACCATTTTATAGTTTCCGTATTTTCCGATTGGTTGTTTGATTCAATATTTAATTTGGTTTGGTTGATAAAACTTAGAACTATTCGTTTAACGTGTTACGTGGCACGAACAAACAAAAATAATAAAAAAATATTTAATAAAACAACCAAAGTAGCTTATTTTTATTTTATTCGTTAAGTTGACGAGTTTGTTTTTTAAGTTGAATTGGGTTTTGTCATGATTTTTTTGTCTCGCCTATGAATATGAAGAACTAAAAAATGAACTGTAAAAGATTATCAAACACAAGATTTCATCCCGACCGAATCTACAAACGGTTCATTTAAAACTATTCTATTTTATACACGTAAGTTTCACAAAGTGATATTAGTTCGACTTGTAGTTTTTGAGGATTTTCCCGTGGTAAAAAGTCTGTATGTGGAAACTTTTGCAATTCTTTATATTAGTAACGAGAATTGCTCTCTATGAGTACCTATTTTACAAGTCGAAATAAATACAAAATCACGTACATTTTATTTCATCTTTGTAAGTTCTTCGTTCGTGTAAGTGTTCTCAACCTACTTTCTATGAAAATAGTCCTCTGTGGAGCATCATTATACAAAGTCAAGTACACAAAGGGTCATCAAATTAGTCACAGAAGCATCAACTTTAGTGGTCGGCGTACAATGGAAGGTCCCGGGAGTTTGAATTTGAACGCCTCGCGTCGAATTAGTTCGAAATTCAAAATACTATACAGCAACGCTTTAATTTCTCGCTTGTAAATTAGTTTATGCCTTAAATAAGCCTTAAATATTATTCGCATGGTGGTACCGTACCTTATAGCCTCGGTCAACATCTTAGATACTTGATCCCGGAAAATTAAAAAGTTGCCGTGGGATAGTTAAAAAACTATGTGGCTTATCTCCGAAAGTTAGCTGTTCGACCGAATTTAATGAAACTTTGCATGGTGTTACCTTACATCCCCGGTCAACATCTTGGACACTTTTAATCGCGGAAAATTAAAGAGTTCGCGTGGGATTGTCAAAAATTACTAAAAACAACGCGGGCGTAGCCGCGGGCAGACAGCTAGTAGTATAATATAATCTGAACAGTAGGCACAAGCGCTTAACCGCATTATTCCCGTCAAAGCGAGTCACCGAGCCCCAAATAGGTCAGGGGTGAAGGACTCGAATGCTCCAGATTTTGGTCCAATGCCGCTCCAACCAATAATAATATCATTTCACAAAGACCCGCGGTGCTTTAACTATGCAAGGAAAAAGCTCGTGTTTTGATTTTCACTAAAAATTACATCTCATATATTGAAGCTCACATAAAGCTCAAAAAAGCTCGCTAATGTTTAATGATTTTATAACATTCCAATTTTTTTGTAAGTATAAAATAAAATCTACTTATCTACTTAGCTAACTGTGTAATTAATTGCAGAGCTTATAGGTTTGATATTCGGTGACCTTACAATTTCTTTTACATTTTTTAAAATACTAAAAAAAACCAACGCACGGCACGAAAATGTACTCAGTCGTACAAGATAGGATTCGATATTTAAAATTTCGAACGTATGACCTTGCCTTCTCACGCCAGCTAGAGCGATAGCAGATTTTAGCACGCTTGGCAGCAGGTAGGGCTTCTGTACTGGCTGGCGAACGGTGCGAGTGAGATTAATTGCACGCTCGCTCTCGCAAATTGGACGGTTGGCCCAACCGGTCGTGGCGACCCGTGTTTATTAAACGATTAGCGGTTTTGTCGTCCATCGTCCACACTTTTTATGCATTAATGAGTTCAAGACTTTTTGTTCAGCTTATTTGGTTAATTGATTATGCTTATTATACAGCGTTTATATTTCTTACGATATTTTGCTTTTAGTTTAATGTCTGTAAAGCAAAATGCCTAGATTTTTATTGTGATGTTACTGCCATCGATGCACCAGAATGAAAAATAAAATTTTGAGATACCTACTACCTACCAATAGGAAAATCTTTAGTCTTTTCAAATAACAACGGTCGTAATAGGTCGCCGAGTATTTTCTCTTATTATGAATGAATGAATGAATGAATGAATGAATGAAAATTCTTTATTGCACTTATAGTGTACACAGGCGAACTTAATGCTACAAAGCATTTTCTTCCAGCTAACCTTTGGTAGTCGAGAGTAGGCTAAGGGTAGTGTCGCTAAACAGCGATAAACAATTTTTGAGTTAAAAAACAAAATAAATTAATCAAAAATAAAATAAAAGGAAAGGGGTAAAATTTTATAATTACATTTAATAACAGTAATATACGTAAAGAGAATATACATAAGTAGATAATATATATTAAATATACCTACATATAATACATACTAAAATAATATAGTATATATAAATATATAAACATAAACAAATATAAAATATAATAATCAGTCATTCACATTGCTTTTGTAAGAAGTATTCAGACACACGCGATTTGAAGACGTCTATTGACGGAGCCTCCCTAATCTCGACCGGCAAACCGTTCCAGAGTTTTGCTGCTGCACAAGTAAATGATTTAGTAAAATATTCCGTACGGCATTGGGGGGTAGATAAAAATTTATTATAATTTTTGCGGGGTGCGCTACTGACGAATGTTTTATACTCAAAACACTCACTCAGATATTTTGGAGACCAGTCGTTGTGAAGAATGTTATATAGCGTAGTGAGCACGTGTAAATTTCTTCTGTTACGTATGTTAAGCCACCTTAGCTGAGTCCGGTAGTGAGACACATGGTCATATTTGCGTATTCCAAAAATGAAACGTATACACAGATTTTGTAGCCGTTCTAGTTTATTTAAAAGAGTTTCCGTAATATCTGTGCAACAAACGTCAGCATAATCTAGAATGGGAAGTAACAAAGAAACGGCTAAGGTGATCCGAGTGGGCAATGGAAGAAAATTTTGCAGGCGTTTCAGTGAGTGAAAAGACCCAAAAACCCTCTGACTAACCTTCGCAACATGAGCAGTCCAGGATAAGTCATGTGCAATAAGCAGCCCAAGGTTTTTTACTGTCTTACAGTACGGGAGAGGTAAGCCATTAAAAGTCACCGGCGGTAAGGTGTCCATATTAATTAATGAGATGTTTCTGGGGCTGCCAACCAATATTATCTGTGTTTTCGCAGGATTGACCAGTAACCCGTGCTGTTCCGTCCAAATCCTGATGTTGTCGAGATCCAGTGACAGTTTCCTTATGGATGGTATTAGATCGGATTTCGTAGAGGTTATGTATAACTGAAGATCATCAGCATACAGGTGGTATTTGCTATGCTTGATAGTACGGGTTATGGTATTAATAAATAATGAAAATAATAAAGGTGACAGTACCCCACCCTGTGGAACACCAGAACACACACCATGCCATTTCGAAAGATGATCGTCGATTTTCAGGCGCTGACTTCGATTACTCAGGTATGAGGTGAACCATAAGATAACATCCTGCGTCATGTTGAGCGAATCCAGAACCGAAACTAAAATCTCATGATCAACACAATTAAAAGCATTGCTAAAATCTAGCAATGCCAGAAGAGTAAGCTGCGTGTCATCCATACCCTTGCGGATATCGTCGATGATCCTGACTAGAGCCGTACTTGTGCTATGTGCCGGTCGAAACCCAGACTGAAACGTATTCAGAAGTTCGTGAGTTCTCAGATATCGTAGCAGCTGATGTTGGACGACTTTTTCCAGCACTTTCGAGAGAAAGGGTAATATGGAAATGGGGCGATAGTGGGTTAATTCAGAAGGATTGGGAATTTTGGGAATGGGTATTATAAAAGCTTGTTTCCAGGCAGTGGGAAAATGTCCTGAGGATAGCGAGAAATTTAAAACGTGGGTAATAACGGGTAGTAACTGATCAAGGACCGGAACAATCAAGTCGCGGCCTATTTCATCGCACCCGATAGCTTTGCTTGTTATGGAGAGTATAATTTTTCTCACTATCCCTTCAGACACGGGCTTGAATGCAAAAGAGTCGCGAAGCTCGCGTGGCAGGGACTCGATCCCTTGTATAGTTTGCCTTTTTAAGGAATCGTTGACAGAAAACGGCGGAGATGAGAAATGACTAATCAAAGGATCGAGCCCAACCGCCATCTGCGCCTCCGAACGACACCTGCCAATCCCCAATGTGCGCAAAAATTTCCACAATTTTTGTGGGGAGCAATTGCTAATAGCATCAAATATATGTTTGCGCTTGGCGTTCCGCACAGCCTGATTACAGCGGTTTCTTGCCGACTTGAATGCAGTCCAGTTTTCTTCTGTAGGGTCTTTTTTATGCTTCCTTCGCAGACGGTCTCGTCGAGCCATAAGAAGACGAATACGACCAGTGAGCCATGGAGCAGGAGGCCTCTTAACCCGCACTTTACGAACAGGCGCATGTCTATCATACAGCTTAATTAGAGTGGAGTTGAATAAATCCACTTTAGAATCGACTGTATCAGCACTATAAACCGGCGTCCAGTCAATCTTCTGTGCATCCTCAATAAGCTTTTTAGTGTCCATGCGCGCAAAGCTACGTAACATTAGGAACTTAGGTTTTGGCTTAGGGGTTTTAACCTTGTACGACAGAAAGATAAGGTCATGGAGAGAAAAACCAGGTGCAGTAAATTTACCATGATGTGCGACATGCTCAGGTTTGGTTACCATTATAAGGTCGAGTTCCGAATGCGTATCGTGGAGATGGAAAGTTGGACCAACTTTCATCAACGTGACTCCAGTCGATTCAACAACAGACCCCAACTTCATGGCCCGAGCAGCATCGCGCTCCCTGCTAAGACATGTATTGAAGTCACCTAAAATCAACACATGATCATAGGTGGGTACAAAAGTTTCTAATAACTCTTCTAGTTGGTCAAAATAAACCACTGTAGGAGGTGCATACGCTACACCAAGTAAGACTGGGACAGTGTTAAGATAAACTTCCAGGAACAAATATTCTAAGGCCTTCGAGTATGGACCTGGGGACTGTGAGATAATTTTGTACTTTAAATCCGCACGAAGATATATTGCCACTCCACCTCCGCCCTTCATGAGTCGATCATTCCTAACAAGTACATATCCAGGCAAGGAGAACGAAGTGGATGGCAATGTTGGCTTTAAGTAAGTCTCGCTCACCAGGCACGCATGAACGGGTGTATTTTCAAAAGTGGCCAAGAGTTCTGAATAATGGGCAGGTATGCTCTGTGCGTTGATATGACAAATATTAAAGTTTTTAGGAGAATCATGAAAGGTCTTACATAGCAGATCACCGAGATTATCATCCACGGAGACAAAGGAGTATCCATCGCTAGAATTCAAAGAGTGGAAAAGATCTGAATTGACTGATATATCCATAAAATATATAAATAAAAAAAGAATAAATAATAACAAATATAAAATAAAAGATATAGGATAATTGATTCAATTTAGCTCAAAAACTCAATCCTATCTCTCGATCCACTGCCAGACAGCCAATCAAAAACAAAAGTAAATAACATGACATCCACTAAGGTTCAAAACAAACAGGGTTACAAAATAATACAATTAAAATCTTCCGGTTAATTAATAGCCTTCCAAAACAAAACACAAAAACTGGCATTATGGCTCAATAAAATTGCCTATCTCTTTACCGAGTAGTAGAAAAAAAAGAAAAAAAAGTTATATATGTCAGTCAGTCAGCAGTGTTGCCATTGCTACGGCAATTGCCGTGTTCTACGGTAATCAAGCCCCAAAAATCGATGTGCTACGGCAGCTTTTCCAGACTTCCATCATATAACTACGGCAATTTTTCTTTGTTGGGATTCTTGGGATTCTTACAAAATAATCAAAACACGGCAATTTTGTTAAATTTTTCGATAACACGGCAATCGGACACCTAAAACACGGTAATTATAATTTTATTGATGGCAACACTGTCAGTCAGTCAAATTACGAAATAACCTCAACATATTTTGATATAAAAAGCTTGACATTAATAAAAACCATATGAAAACTTTAAAAGGTAGATTGCTACAAAAGAAGTGTGTGTTAATATCTTTGTGAAGTTACCTACCTAATTTTACTGAGACTGGTACAAAAAAAAGATAAAGTAACATACTCATATGGTTCTGAAAACCAAAACATCGGAATTTAGTGGTAAGTAATTGTCTTTGCAAACTATTAGAGCTTATCTTATATTTTCCAGCTTTTAAGTACCACAACTGATACTAGTTCCTTCTTCTTCCAGCCCTTGCTCCGCGGCCAGCCTTGCGACCATCGTCACGCGGCGAGGACTCTGCAGACTGCGACAGTGCGCCTAGTTGTTGCATTGACGTCAACCTCAGCTTCGAGCCATCAGCTTCTTTGACGAATATGACGCCCTCAGAAGTCCAACAACGCTCCATACCTAGGGCACTACGGGCTGCCTTAAACAGTTCACGCCTCCTGGCAGTAAGGAACTCAGCTATGGAAATGCCACTACCCTTCAAGTGCTTCTTTGAGAACCACAGCTTCCTTCGGATAGCCAAATCCGCAAACTTCACCAGTACTGGCCGTGGACCAGCAGAGTCACTTGAGGAGGAGCCCACACGATAGCACGATTTGATCTTGCAAGCTGTAAAGTCCTCAGATGTAATCTTCAGCTTGTCAGTGACAACACTACAGATGGTCGGCAGCAGATCATCTTCCTTTCCCTCAGCAATACCTCGGAACAAGAGGAATTTACGGCGGCTACGGTTATCGAGGTCATCAGTTACCTGGTTAAGAGCAGCAACCTGGCCTTTCAAGACTTCGAGAGCAGATTTAATCATATCCTTGAATTGTGTAAATTCTGTTGCCAATTGCTGTACAGTGGAAGGTTTAGCAGCATTGAGCTTTGCCTCAAAGGACTTCATGCATTCTTCGAACTTTACCTCCAAGCTCTTAACGGCATCCTCTGAAGTATGTGCGGCTTTAGAACTCATAGTGGCGTAGAGAAAATAATGATGAGCTGGCAGTGGATGTGAGTGAAGTGTTAATTAAATCATATGGCTGAGCAGAATGATATGTAAGTTGTTACACTTTCCTTCACAATAAATAAAGTTATTATTCACAATCGTAAAACACTGAAATTCTATTTTATTTTATTTATTTTAAGTAGAGCAACTGTAAATACGTCAGCTGTTGACGCCTACCCTCACAAAAAAAAGTCTTAAATGTATTAAATGTAGTATTAAATGTCTCATACTCATAATAAACATAATCATATAATATCTCGACTATGTTTATTACGTCACAGTATTATCTACATTTATTACATCTGAACAAAGGTTTTTTCTCCCTACCCTCTACCTTGTTTTATCTAAACAATATTTTCCCGTTCGCGTAGCTACTTCGCGTGTGCCAGGGGTACGCTCTAAATTACCTGAATATACTTTTTTGAAGGGTAAGGTAAGTATCTTTTAAAAGCATAGATATAGTATAGTAGTTATAGATTCGCCACCGTGCGACCGGGTATAAGAGAAAGACATACATTGAGTCTATCTATGAAGTGTGCCTATAACCCGACAATAAATTAACTAGTATACTATCTTATATATAAAATTCTCGTGTCACAGTGTTCGATTCCATACTCCTCCGAAACGGCTAGACCGATTCTCATGAAATTTTGTGAGCGTATTCAGTAGGTCTGAGAATCGGCCAACATCTATTTTTCATAACCAAAAAAAAAAAAAAAAAAGGAACGCGGGCGTAGCCGTGGGCGGACAGCTAGTATGATATGAAAAAATGCTCGGTCGGTGATAGAGACAAAACATGATGCATCTTTTCTATTTCCTCTTTTAGGAATCGCAATAAGACTATCTTTTTCTGTCAAAGTGTGTCAGGCCCTTGTTTAAAAGAGAATTTTCTTTGCTAAATAATTTTCCAAACATTAGCGCCGTTGGTCCCGCAGATACGAGCGCAAGTGAGGAAAATGCTCACACAATTTCCTTTAAACAACTTAGAATCTTAAAGGTGGAAAGGTGCAAAGTTTTCGACTTTAAACTTACTTACTTAAGTAACAAGCTCCTAGCAAAACTCCAGTCTGTTTTTACTCTCCTAGTACTTTGAGGAGATAACTAAACATTTTAGTTTAACCAAAAAACTTGGTTATTGACCTAGTCTAGATTCAAAGTTCTGTCCTACTGATACATAAATATAACTAAAGATAGTCTAGTGGAATTCCAGTTCATATTCACGACCTGACTCTACTAAAATAAAAATACCTACAAAAAGTCATTAAAAGGTCTCGTTAGTATAAGTACATAATAAAAAGCTGCCAAACTTGATGCAACGAAGATTACCAGCAAGCACCCCTATACGATCACAATATAACCGGTAGATAGCTAAATAACTTTATAAGGGCTGACCTCCATTTGACGCAAAAAAAATTGAAAGCACCTGTATTTCTTTTAGCTTATGAGTTAAATTAAAAGTGTCTGCGGGCAAACTAAACTGTAAAAAACTACCATGTGCACTATAATAAAAACTATTAATGGAAGTCTCCTTCTGTTTTTCCAGTACCTAAAATACGTAAAGAGAACGCAATCCACTATCTAGTCTCTATCTGGTTTCCATGTAATTCATATTATAGCAGCTTCCCGCCCGGGGCTACACTACACCCACGGTGTCTCATTTTTCCGCGACAAAATTCTTTCACGCAAAATACAAGCCGCAAACCCAACAAAGTCACATTTATTAATAGCACAGTTTTACTGATGCAATTAAATTTTTTTGTTTATTTATTATTATGCATACAAATGCTATTTTGTCGCCGACCCGCATAGATATTTTTTTCACTCTCCTTACCCTACGGTTGCCTGGAAGATATAGCTCCCTTAGCAATAAGGCCGCCTGTTGACTTCTGTATCATGAATTTAATGTATTTAGGTATAATGTCGTCTGTATTTTCCTTGGGTGCCAATAAAGGATATTTGTATTGTGTTGTATTTGTACAATGACTGATTTATTATTGTTAAATGATTATTATTAATACAACACATTTTCTTCGTTAATCCATTCCTTTTTTTCTGCAAAAACGAAAAGATTTCAACATAATCTGAATTTCATGATATGCTCCGAACTTAATATTCCTCTGCACTCGTTCCATTAAAAGATGTATGTATCTACATAGCTACTGGCAAATGCATGTCGACCTTAAACAGTTGCAAAAAGTTGAGAAGTGGCCCATGCAGCTGCCATTTCAAGGCGAGCCACCGCGTCTTTAACTCGCCTTTGCATCGCCAATTGTGATTTTTTTTTACACACGCCTCACGGTGGCTAGAGCATAAGTTTTAAACTGCCAGTAAGTACTTTTTAGTCTGTGGTCTGATGGAGGCCATGAAGGAAGGATCGCATTCCGATAAAAACATCAGTATCTGTTTCTTTACTTTATTTTTTATGTTTTATAGCAAATTTCAAACTGTGACAAATTTATTACTTAGAACTTATAGCTCCGCAATAATATCTACTTACCTATTCTTAATGTTTTTTCGGGATTCGAACCTGGTATCTTCATATCTTAGGCGAGCTTTTGGCCCCTTGACCACGGAGGCTTAGCACATACAGACGAGCTTTTATTCTATAAAATGTGGACTAAGCCGCTTAGATTGTTTGGTCTGTGTTTAGATATACCTACCCCTTAAACGCCTATAGGTAGGTTTAAGTTAACCATCTGCAATCAGGCTTTCGTTTTTTTGCGACCTTCCTTTACGATTTGAGTGAGATCTAGCGCATAAGATAAATAAAAGTTCTAAATATGATTATTAGTACCGTGAAATATGCCAACATTGCCCACAAGGGTAACTTTGCCCGAAAACCAATTCATAAGCATTTTTTTCATTTGTAAAAATTTCCTAATATTTTGGCAACATTTATTGACTTTCGTGGAAAATAGATTAAGTATATGTATGACAATACTGTCTATGGTGTTTGTTGCTAACTTCGCTCAGTAACTTGCTGGAACTCGTCAAGTGAGGTGCGTATTTTCGCGGGCAAAAAAATGCGGATTTTTGAAAGCAAATTCTGAGAGGTGGCGAAAACACAGTTTAGTTTACTTTATAATATGTTATAGACAATGCTTTGCTGAATATATTATGTTGGTGCCTTTGCTCAAGGTCTTTTAAAACTGAAGTTATGATGATGGGCAACACAGAACATTTAAAAGAGGTTAGAATGGCGATAATGCGCCGTCCGTATGAAATCCGGTGTCGCCGATTCCACCCCACCTTTCACCTCCACTACATCTGTACTTCAATAAAGATGAAGTTTACGCACATATTTGCAATTTCAAATCTAGCCAATCATAGCGCCGCTCAATCACGCGATTTCAAATGGAAACGAATCATACGCATGCACGCACACTGATGTAGATTTTTATAGCTATGTGTGAGTTAGACAGCGCGATCGTTTCTTTGCGTGAAGTATGAGCGTTTTGCTCATAGTTTTGGCGCGCCGGCCCCGCCCACATCGCCTTTCTAACCTCTTTTAAATGTTCTGTGATGGGCAAAGTTATCCAGTAATGTTCCGACCTCAGGTTGACAACATTGCCCGTCGTCAAAAAAGGCTTAGGGTTGACACAGAGAGAATTTTTTTTTGTTGCTGTTAATTTTACACATTAATAAAATCCAAAAATGACATCGGTTATAAATAAGGTACTGAGTTTCGGCTTCACTAACCATATATTTTTTTTGTGTATCCTACGCACCTAAAAAAATGTTAATTTCACTTTAATTTTGAATTTCATTAAACATTTTTATTTTTAATATAAACTTTTTATAAACACACAAAACACACACACAAACACGTTTTTTTAGGAATATAGTCAAAATAATTTATGTGCCAGCCCTAGCACTTTTAAAAGGCGAAATGTTGATTGTATGAAAATGATAAAAAATGTCTGGGTAACATTGCCCAGTCATTTTACTAAGAAACTTTTCTTGATATCATTTACATTCCTAAAGTATACGCTAGGTTTACCAAAATTCTTGTAATTGGCTTTTGTGTCATCTGTTTAAAGGCCATATTTGCGTCAAAAATCGACGTGGGCAAAGTTGGCCAAAAGTCCAGATAACTTTGCCCGCTAACAAAATAAAGCAAAAATTGAATAAAATGTTGAATAATAGTAAAATTAGCTATATCTACACATGCACATGATCTTACAGTTTTAGACAATGCTATGAAATACATATGTCTCCATAAAAAAATCCTACAAAAACAGCAATTATTCGAAAAAAGTGGGCAAAGTTGGCATATTTCACGGTATTTATTTATTTAGTAACAGAATTTTATTAGTTTGCAGCACCTACTCTGTTACTAAGTCCATATTTTGCAATAGTACCACATTTAATACAATATTTAAAAATAACTAAATAAACATGACTACCTTGGTACCTAAATTAACCTACCACGATCTGAAAATTAAAAAAAATATATTTTAATTTAATTTTTAATAAGGAAATTCAGTAAACGGGCCCCAGAAACAGAAAACAAAAATCAAGTCGTTCGAAATTTAAACCGACCATCGAAATATCGAATCGAAACTGCGCAACTAGAGGCGGCAAACTGGAGTCCAACTTAGTGCCGCCGCTCCGCCCTCGCAAACTTGCAAGCTCCGCGATAACGGTACAGCGCCGCTCGCGCCGCCAGCGGCAGCTAGCGGAACTAATCTGATGCAGTGAGCGGGTAACGTGAGAAATTAATTAGCAACTGAATTCGCTCGCCATTTTACGATTTGTTCGTTTAGTTTTTGTTTTACAAAGGCTTTTATGTAGATTTCTTTTGTTTGCAATCCGTGCTAACATAACAAAGCAATACAGAAAGAAAACAAAGAGTGTGATGTACACTGTAAAAACGTGCAAAGTTTATGGAATGCAAGATATGGTAGTAGCTAAAGTTACTTAGTAGTTGAATTTGCTGTGAAAAGGAATAGGTACTTACTACTTACTGAGATAAAATGTCTTTTAAAATATTTAGACTTATACAAAAAACTTACTACAAATAAAAAAAAAACAACAATTAAAAAAATAATGCAGTTAAGTAACCTACCAATACCGACTAGTACCTAATAAAAAAGGAAGAATATTTCTCCTTTTGCAACGGATTACCTACGAACCACGTTTTGAAAGAAGCTCAAGGAAATAGGTTCAAAGAAAACATTTAGGTAAGTACAGTAGCCAGCACATGCGGCTGGACATGTTGACCTTGAGAGCGCCCGTATTCCGTAGCGGTAGGGGTAGGGGTATTTCGTAGTACGATGTCCAACCGCATGTGCTGGCTTCTGTACTTAGAGCGTTATCAAATTCATTATTTTTATATCAGCAGTTCAGTTTATTTTACAGTATTAAATAAAACTTTACAATATAGGAGTAAGTAAATAAATAAATCGAACCTACTACCCGCCCGAACGGAAGCTCGACCGCAGACGTTATCACTCCATCGGTTTTCACGCCCGATATGATACGAAATTTAAAATTATTTTATTTGATACGAAACCATTTCACTGACGACCACTTCCGCCCACACCACAGTCCAAAAAGGACTAGATTTTTTTGTTAAAAAAACTTCGTATTTTAAAAAAGCTCCCACGAGCTTGCATTCTTATATTTAAGCCTTAATGGCAGATTCATACATGTTGGTTACTGTCAGTAACGTTTCTTTTTTTTTTGTTCTTTTTCATCCTTTATTGCAAATTCGCTGCGACGTGATTGATTACACGCAAGACAGCACATTACCCTAACCCACAGACCCTAGCTTAGCTAGGTTTAGTTGAGTCCATACTGTAAATAAACTGAATGGTATTCGGATTCGCCTTCGATCTAACATTACATGCTTATAGGAAAGGGACATTCGAAGAATAGACGTTCAGGGAAATAGACTTAATGACCTGACTGGACACTCCGGTAATTAGACCTAAAGTACCTGAAGGCTATCTGTCGATTTTGAATATTATGAGTGACACTGTGGCGCTGAGTTTTGAACTCGAACTCTAGGTGAAATTAATTAAAGTTTATTTTCAAAAATTGTCTGACATCAGAAGTGCTGCGTCTTGTTAGTTACATATTAAAACAATTTGACTAACTACTCAACCACCCTATTCTGTTATTTTGTTTCGCAAGCCATACATTTACATTAAACAAACGCAACATAATGATTAGGCAATTCAAAAGCGGGTCGCGGCTGACCACATCCGAACGCAACAGCTGCCCGAAAAGAATAACATCCCATAAAAATGTGAATACCAAAATAAGGATATCTTTATAACAAAATTAGAGGACATAAAAGTGTTTCTTCGTTGGTAGGCCAACATTCAAGTGGCCACTTTTGGGAATAGCAGATGTAAACAAAACAATCGGTATGCGTGTAAATACATACGTCTGCCTTCTTTTTTGCCTGTCACAATTTCATCGATTACTAGACGATTACTAATTTATTATCCGGATCAGGCTTCCTCCGCTCTTGATCTTGTTCCTATACCTATCACACTTTTTATGTTCTACTTCTGGAATAATGTTCTAATCTAGAATCCATAGGCCATTTTCCGCAGTTGTAAATTCACCAAAACCTGGCTATATCTCACGTACCTTGCCAGGTTTACATGACAATTCCCTTTCAACCAAGCCGGTGTTAAACGACAACATGCTTCCACTCCCCATTTAACGTGAACAAGTACCAGGAAAACACGAAACCTAAGAGAGTAATGGTTGATGTTGTTGCAGGCTACTACCAACCTGCCGGCCCCATGATCAAAGAGAGCGGCGCAGACGCCGACCGCGCGCTGGCCAGATACCACCCGCCACACTACCACGCCCCACATCCACCTGTAAGTATTATTTACATATTTTATGGTAATTATTGACAGGTAAGCTTGTTAATAGAGAATACATCTAACACGGAATAGGTACTATCGCCGGCACTTCCGCAGTCCGCCTGATCACCACAGTCTATTTTAGCTTACACATGAATAGGAGCTTACCGAGAAATCGGGGGATATTTTTTTTTAAATGGTCAGGTGCGAAAGCTCTTATGGGACGTGTCACACACGAAGTTCGTAAGCGTAGTCCTAGAGCGCCACCAGTGGAATTAAATCATTTACTGGTCACAAACGGACCAAAGGTCACTGAATTAGATAAAAATTATCTCTACAGCTGACCGTATTTTACCGTACTTAACCGGCTAACTAGACTGCCTACTGTTGTCGTTGGTGGTCTAATCAATTGGTCTAAGCAAATGCAACCATTTTAAGACTACTCTTGGTCTTGACTTGACTTGAATGAACAGTTTTTTTTTATGCAAGAATTAGTACAAAACAATACGGTTCATCTATTCTATTTATATAAATCCTCTTAAAATTTTGGGGAGACTGGCATTCATACGCGTACAGAGATAGGAACGAGAATTGGAGTAATTTATTATTCTGGGTATTTGAGTCACACTTCCGAGAGTCTGTCTACCCTCCTGTTAATTCTGAACGAATCAGATCAAAGTTTCAAAATATCCCTTTCCCAAAATGCCACTTACTTATTATTTTTATTTTGTGTATTTTTATAACAGACAAAAATAACAGTCAAATAAATATTTTTGGTTTTGAAACTATTTAGTAAAAAAATTACTTTATCATTGTGACGCGCCTTTAAGCTAAGTATTATTTCCGATGATTCAAATACTCGAAATAGATTATCATTTTTTGATTTAGGTATTATTTTGAAATGGTTTGTAATCGGTTCATAACAGTAAGACTTGACAAGGCTATCGATTGTGCATAGTAACGCGTGCCAAACGCCCAGGCCTAATGGGCAGGTACATTATAATACTACACCTCGAACCGTGTATAGTCGGGCTATTACCTACCTCAATAACATTGGTCTTGACGCATGGTAAATTGCTCTAGGTTAAGCAGGAAAATAAATTACAGCTCTATCTATTTGTAGGTATGTTCTCTTTTTGAAATTTTTGTATGCTATATATAGTGATTAGTGTACACCCTATTTGTCAGTTATATTAGTATGAGAATAAGAATAAAGTTTACATAAATCATAATCGAAGCGAAAAATTAAGATCATTGAGCTTGGGCAGGGACTTGAACCCGCACCTCCTGGGCTATCCGGGCCGATTTTTCGCTTCGATTATAATTTAATAGTATACGCTAACAGGCATCATCTGTTGAAAAAATCAATAAACTAAAGTTTACATATATACTTACTTACTTACTTGAGTGGCTCAGCGACCCTAAGTTAACATACATCGGCTACATTAATTATTTAAATTTTTAGAACTAGAAAATGAATTTTAAATATCTCCACGAAATCTAATTGAAGCACTATTTTATTATGTACATTATAAACTATACATGAATATAACAAAGACAATAAATGGAAACGTGTTCAGTTAATTGCGCAAATAAATCTTTGGGAGGAGGCCAAAGCGCGCGAATTTTTACGACGAAACTTGACGTTGTTGTTTGTATAATTAAATTTGAAACTAAACGTCGACCATGTCTTTTGTTTTATTTTACTATGTTGCTTTGAATTCTAAAATAAAATTACTCTACATTATTATTCCTTATTTGTCAATTGTTTCTGTACCTACAGCCTCTGATTAATTGTCCCTGTCAATGAAAATTCAATGCTATAAATAACTAATATAGAAATATATTTCCAACTGATAAATTAATACACAAATTAAAAATATGGCAGCTGTTAATATCTGTTGAAACAGGGGTACTGAATGGAAGGGGCCACCTCTGATTCTTTTTTAAATAAGTAGTTTATAACAAGAATGATCAGTAATAAATTTACATTAAATATAACTTATCAAAAAATAAAGAGAAATGACTTTCTTATTTTCCTTGTTTCGTTTAACGTATGGTCACCCTTGTTACAGGTGTTACAGCAGTACGGAGGGCCCTATTACCCCCCCGACCTCTGTTACGGGCGTTACTATAGGCCCCCGGGGCCGCCTTACCACATGCCGCCCCAGCCTGACGCACAGGTATGTCATAAACAAGTGAATGTCACGTTTTTTTTTTCATTGTATACCCAAAAGTCGTAGACTGCTAGGCTGAAAGCATCCACCCATAGAGTAAGGAAGAATTTTTATTTTGTATCAACAAAACTTTTTTCTTGAACCACAGAATAATAACCAAACCTCTTTCAAGCCTAAACATCCGAACTTACCTGGTTTTTTTTTTTAAATAGATAAAGTTAAAAGTAAAAAGGTAAAAAATGAGAAATAACAATTTCATCGACTACAGTTGCCACGAAATAAGCGAATATTACCTACTATTGATAATAAGTCTTATATTTGATATCAGACCAACATTTTAGTATTACCACAGAATACCAAATAGTAGTTTCAAGTATTACAGTTAATGTTTCCGTAACTAATTTTACATCAAGGAAAGGGCTCAGTTGCGTATAGGCATAGTCAATTACAAATTCATATAAAAAGGTATACGAATTGCTCATTGCATTTTCTTGGCATTCTATCCAATCGTGTATTGTATGTCAATAATAGTTTTAGTGCGGTTTTCCTTACGATAATAATTTTCCTTCAGGTGATCGTGTTATGTCATGTTAATGTTCTTATTTGGTTTAAATGGCAATCCATACTAATATTAGGTATGAATGCGAAAGTGTGCTTGTTTGTTTGTCCTTCCTTCACGCCCTAACTAAGTAACCAATCGACTTGATTTTCGTCAAAGAGTTAGTTGAAAGGATGGAGAGTGACATAGGCTATTTTTTACCGCGGGAAAATACCTCATATCCAAGGGAAAAACTGACAACGCGGGCGGCGTCGCGGGGCGGAAAACTCGTATATTTACAAATATAACCTATAAAAAAAACTTTTACGAGAGGCATAAATCGTATGAAAATGTTACCTAACTAATAATTATGTTTAATTTATAGAATAAAATAGAATGGTGTCGATTCGGTGTTGGCCAATGCACTAATCTTAACTAAAATTTAACTAAAATTTAGTTAAGATGTGTCAGATGACATATTTAGCTATTCGGAACGCACGACTTAACTTAATTTTGTATGGAATCTGACAGGACTAAAAATAAGTTGAACTAACGCCATTTAGCTATTCGGGAACGACCATTCATCTGTCATTTTTAGTTCGTTATCTGTCATTTTTAGGTGTTTTGAACTTAAAATGGCCTTAATTTAGTTCAGTTTTTTTACGTGTAGACTTAATATATTTTGTAAGTTTTGAGGTTAACAAACTAGGAAATCGGGAAAAAATTAAATAGTGATGAGTTGCTTTAGCCAATCTTTTTTCGTTAATCCTGAATATTTACTGAATAGCTCATCCTCAGTCAGGTCAGCGGGGTCGGTCGAGTCTTTCAGCTAAAAACTCCTACAATCGTACAAGCAAGAGCATGTTAAGCAGATAACTTTGGATTTTGCACCTTTCTTATGTCCATCGAATAAGGAACAGAATCGCAATCGCGTTGGCCCAGCTTAACCTTCACTTAACAGTACGTACAGAAGCCAGCACATGCAGTTGGACACTTGCACTACGAAATTCATTCCTACCGTTACGGAATACGGGCGCTCTCAAGGTCATAATGTCCAGCCGCATGTGCTGCTTACTGTACAACAAATCGACCATAAGTTCTATTTTGCAATTTTGTTTTTGTTATACGCAGAAAAAATATAAATTTCTAATTTCCGAAACTAAAACGGAACGTAACACTTGCGTAACACATACTAAGTTGCGTTTCGTTGCGCGTGCGTTCGATTCACTAACGTTCACTTTATTGCGGATTAAGGTTGCATGACTTTATACCTTTGCCTTTCTGTTGAAAAAAAACATTGCAGGAGCGTGCACAGATCGAGATAATGTGTATCCGAACGTTAATCGTGTCAAGATTTGTTAAGTCCTGTCAAAAATGAACTAAAATTAGTTAAGATAAGGTGGGTGCAATACCGAATTAGCCCCATTGTTAAACTCATGAATATTACCTGCGTATTTCTATATCGGTTTAATTTGCGTTACACAATTTTAATACTTATTTATTGAAATAAAACACTTAAACAAGCTCAGTATAAAAACTTAACAAAGTCTTGAGTCGAATGGGTAATTTATCTTTAAAGCTGTAGAAAGTGGAAATTTACTCGAGTTTACGCGTTCAAGTAAGGAAAGGTCATAGGATTAGATACCTAGAAGGTATAGGTATAGGTAAAGGCAATCCATTAGATACTTGAACACCTAAGTAAACACAAGTTAGATCGTGACATTTTCTTGACCTACACTTTCTTAACGAATTTGGGCGCGATAAGTGGATTTATCACTCTTTACACTTAGGGTGACTTAGGCCTTCGATAACGTAATGGCGAGATTCCTACCACATAGGAATGTGTTTCAATTTAGAAATTCGTACTATGTACGTTTACGGACCGCTTATATGGACCGCTTAAAATATGATTAAAAAGGAGTATTTTTATTTTGTTTAATTTGTACCCATATTTTCGATATCAGTACGAGTGTTTTAAAACAGTCATATCATAACACAGCGTGGTCGTGCTGACTCGTGCTAGAAGGTTACTACCTAACACGACCACAAAAACTAATAAAAGTACAATTTATAAAACGAATACAATAAATTACATAATTATTTTTTATGAATATGTACTACTGCAAAGCAAATAAAAATATATGCTGTGGTCGTGATAGGTAGCACCACAGATGAAACTAATAGTAGGTACTCTAGCGTAGCACAGCACCACATAACACTAGAAATTTGAAAATGTCCTTAATTCGATTTTCCATTAGGAAAAAATATATCTCAATTTATACTTCATACTAATATGTGCTAATATTATAGAGAGGAAAGATTTGTATTTTAGTATTTTTGTGTGTAAGTATGTTTGCAATAATGAATAAACTCAAAAATCTATAGCGCCGATTTCAAAAATTCTTTCACCATTAGAAAGCTACATTCACCCTGAGCTAAGCTACCTTTACCTTTTACCGCGGGAAAATGTCTCATTCCAAAACTTAACACGGGCGGAGCCGCGGCAAAAAGCTAGTCTAGAATAGAATAAAATAGAATATACATACTTTATTGCACACCAGTAGTAAATTACAAAACAACAACAAATTACTAGTGTATAATTAAAATTTTACAACACAACAATAGGTACACAGGTTAATTAAGTGTTTTACGAAACATAAACTACATACAGGAATATTAATGCGTATATAATATAAAACAGTAAAACAACTTTTATTGGACAACAGTGCGCAATTTATAGCAATTCTAAGTACTATATCTCCGGTTTTACGATTTAAATGTACAGTAGGTAGCCTCATGCACATGCGGCTGGACAAGTTGACCTTGAGAATGCCCGTATTCCGTAGCGGTAGGGGTGAATTTCGTACTGCGAATGTCCAACCGCATGTGCTGGCTTCTGTATATATAAGCGATTTAAATTATATAAGCAGCACCAATAAATATAATTAGCAGTATTATCTACACTAATATAAAAAGGAAAGATTTGATTGTTTGTTTGCATTGAATAGGCTCCGAAACTACTGTCGATTTCAAAAATTATTTCACTGTTGGGAAGCTACACTATGCCCAAGTAACATAAGGCAATATAAAAATAGGGCTAGGGTCCTCCCCCCATTTCCTGGTCAGCCCCCGCAGCATGCAGTGCTATGACAAAAGTTTGTCGACATTTAACTGTCAAAAAACCCGCCATATTGAAATATCCTCCAATAGGATAAGAGAATACGCACGACAAAATTATGTCTGTCACGCGTGGATCGGGCATGTTAGAGGGGCTGATTTGGGATAGGTTAGTAAATTCAAGTGGGGAGCCACACGGTTAGTTGGATGCAAGTACTATCAGCAAAGTTACCGCTAGCTCAGTTAAAAAATATTTCCCTTGCACGCGACGATCTTCTCTAGCCCCGCCTTTTTGTTTGATTTACCAATTAACGATGATTTTTGAAGTATATTTCTGAAGAAATGAGGACTCAAAAAATAATGTTAATAGTTGAGTATGTCAATATAACGTTTATGACGAAAAAAAAATAGCAAGGCGGAGCCTAGCATACTTTGTCTCGAGCACACAATATTATCCGTTAAGGTGGGCTAGCGGCAACTTTGCTGATAGTACATCGTATTGTAATGTTTTTTTTTTTTAATTACCTATTCTTGTGTCGTAAAGGTACGACCAATCAAGCTTCACCGGACTTGCGGGGGAGTGGAAGTCTCTACCCCAAAAAAAAGTCATATACCAACGCGTCTAGGGGCGGCTCAAGGGAGCCTCGGACCACGGCCTAGCGCGTTGATATTGAAAAACATCGTGGAGGAGTATTATAATGAGTTGTGATATTCCAGATGGTGGGAGTAGGCAGCGAGCCCTACCCCCCACAGTACTACGGAGCTCCGCCATGTTACCAACACTCGCAACAAAGGATACCTTACGTAGGTCAGTATCACCACAGAGTAACTAATATACTACGTGTATCACTAAACTTTATGTTACTTGACCATGAAATAACTCATCTTTTATTTCAAAATACCGCACTGGGCCGGTGTGGTCGGTCGACTAAGGCCTATTCAGTCTGCTCGATTTGCTCTAACATTTAGGTGCGTATAAAATACAGACTGTTTTTATACGCACCTAAATATTATAATACTACATCTACATTATGATTGTACGTATATCGATAAAAACAAAATTGAACGTCGAATCTGAATGAATTTTCGACCAAACCGACCCAGGTTAGGTACTATCAGCAAAGTTGCCGCTAGCCCACCTTAAGGGATAATATTGTGTGCAGTGGCTAGAAACAAAGTATGCTAGGCCCCGCCCTGCTGTTTTTTTTTTCATCATAAACGTTATATTGACATACTCAACTATAAAAATTCTTTTTTGAGTCTTCGTTTCTTCAGAAATATACTTCAAAAATCATCGGTAATTGGTAAATCAAACAAAAAGGCGGGGCTAGAGAAGATCGTCGCGTGCAAGGGAAATATTTTTAAACTGGGCTAGCGGGAACTTTGCTGATAGTACTTCGAAAAATTTCTTGTACGTAACGGTCTCAATATCATAATTATTTAAAATTTATCTAACGACAACAAGAATGAAGGCGAACATGTTAGGAGAAAGTGCCACCAGTGTTTTAAAACCTACATGTTGGTGTTTCAGAATACCGCGGATGCCCGTGCCCATTGAACGCGTGTCCAAAAAACGTCCATATTGGGCCCGCTACTGGTAAAGCCCCGACCGGAGCCGGCCCGGACGTACCTTCGGCCCTCGCGCCGCCAGGGGGCGCCTTCCGACCGAAGGTGCGGGCGTGCGCGCTTGACGCCGCCGCTGACAACCACGGCAGCGGCAAGGTAAGCTAACTTCCTCACAACTCTTGCTGTCCTAGTACTCGAACCCTAATACGCTACTAAAATGAGAGCCCTTTATAGCCACGTCAGTGGCACTAATCGTAGACAGTATGCTGCCTTGGTTCTTGCTACGTTAGCTCTAATGCCGAGTTTATACGCCAAGCCTACGGGACGCAGTTATGCGTAAGAGTGAGCGCGGTGTATTTGTATCTCATTCTAGCACATTACTGCTGGTGGGCCGCAGGCGCGACAAAATCTATGTTAAAAACTTAGAAAGAATGTTCTAATAGAACCATACCCTATCTATACTAATGTAGTTATTTAGTATCTCTTATCTCAAAACTTCGTTTTCGGCGAAATATGTATTTATCTACAATACAATACAAATATTCTTATTCTTCTTTTATATTTACATTTTAATATATTTACAGGACCCACCGCTAGAGCAAGAACCGCCGGCGGCAGCGGACGCGCCGCACCCCTGTCCGCTGCCAGCCATCGGGGGCGCATCACCTAAACGTGAAATATACGACACGAGAAGAGACAAAAATCGCCTAGTCGGTGACATTGCTGGCCCAGCTGAAGCTATAGGCCCTCCCTCTCCGGCCAGGGGGTCCGCCGGGGCTTGCGCTCCACAACCGCCTCCCGTAGCCCCCCGACGAGCCCGGCTCGGGAAAGAAGCGGCCAGAAAATCCCTCGCAGACACGGGCCAGCTCATACTGATACCACAGTTACCACCGCCAGCACACAGCAGCGACGCTGACGATGACGTCATGGCAATCTCACCTCCTTCCTGCGCGCCCATTGATCTATCTTCTTCAGACGAAAGGTCTACTCCCCTTGTCGACGTCAAAAAGGAGAACGAAGGCCCGACCTGCGCCGCCACCAGAAAACCCGAAGCGCAGGCGCTGAGGGAACAAAATTGCTCATCTGCAGCACAAGAAACAACGACTGAGAGCACAGATACATCTAAACCGGTCAAACGAAGACATTCGCGGCCAAAACTTGAAATCGATATGAAAGATACCCAGCTTGAGGAGAGTTGCAAGACTAACGGAATAGGGGAGCACGTGAAACTGCAAAAAAGAAGAAAGGTATCTGGTGATCTCACTACCACTCCGAAATCAGAGTCGGTAACAAAAGAGACTAAACGAAAAGTGCCACAAAATAGAAGAGCTCCTAAAACACCAACTTCTGAAAAGAAGACAGTCAAAAGGAAGATAGATCACTCAGCTGTGCCACCTAAACCTAAGAAAATGCTATTAGACAGTATACAGGTTGGTGAATCACGACTTATTGAAGTAAGTCCCGTGTCAGAAAATCCTGAAATGAAACCGAAAACAAAGAGTGCGATGGTTCTTGACAATTTGATTAGAAAGAATAGTGTCGACCGGGATGTCATGTCCGATAAAAAAATTAACCCTGTAGAACTCTTTTTATCACCACCTCAAATTATCTCACAAAGCGGTACAAAGAAAACTTTAAATATAAATAATAATATTGTTGAGAAAAACGTGACACCAGTCAGCGGTGTTAAGCCCAACACGATAGCAGCGATGACGGAAATGATAGAGAAGAAGTTAGCATCCAAAAAATTGGAAAAAGTAGATTCCAAAATTACTCATAGCTTAAAAACAGTAATCAGATCGCCCACCGACAAGTTGAAACATGAAAATCCTGTGCTATTTAGTGGTAAGTGCAAACTTGATAATGACAGTTTAAGTGCTGAAAGTAGTGATACTAAAGCCATTGAAATTATTAAAGACAAATGTGACGCCTTTAAAGACAATGTAAAAGAGTCTGTTAGTGTTAGTAATAAATGTAGTGTTGCGACCGAGGACGGTTCAAAATCTGCCAAGGTCTCCAAAGTAGCTAAGCCAAAAGCGGGTAATAAGAATGAAAAAACAAAACTCGCTGAAGAATCTCATAGTACATTAAATAAGGCATCGGAGAATATAGAAGATAAAACGATAGATCCATCTAATGTGGTCGCTGAAAACAAATCTTTAGATTTAAGTATTCCAGACAAAACAAAACGCAGCAAGCCAACAAATATCAAAACAAATGGCCAATTAAAAAATAAGAGCATCGAAAAAGTTGCCAAGCTTTTATC